>CM076581.1:1648654451-1649030461 GCA_034641835.2 Pinus albicaulis | reverse complement strand
TCGGAGGTTATTACAGATGTTTTTTCATCGGTGCTCTTATCAGGTTATAACGCACCGGTGCATATCGGTAGACAACGCACTGGGGCGGTCGAAGGAAAATGCACCGGGCCGTCAAGGAAAATAACAGCACCTGGCCTAGTGTTGGTGATACAACGCACGGGGCTATTCTAATTGGTCTTGGGATTTGAGTGGTGCCCATAGGTCGTATCAACCCGCCGCTGCGTATGCTTATATAAATGCCCCGGCGCATCGTATCACACAAGTGCACCGAGGTTTACAATTGGTATCGGTATTCGTGCAGTGCAAATATGTCATACAAATGCATCGGCGCTTATCGAAACATAAATGCCTCAGTGTGTACTATCACACAAATGCATCGAGATTTGTAATTGGTATCGGTATTCGTGTGGTGCCTATTGGTCATCCAAATGCACTGGTTCGTATAGATAGAAAAAATGCCCCGGTGCGTAGTATCACAGACACACCGCAATTTATAATTGGTATCGGTATTTGTGCGGTGCTCATAGGCGGTGAAACGACACCGGTGTGTATAGATACATAAACGCACCGGAGCGTCGTACCACACAAACGCCTCGATATTTTTAACTGGTTTTGGTATTTGTGCGGTCCCGATAGGTAGTAAAAACGCACCGGTGCGCTTAATAATACAAGCGCACCGGTTTTCATTTTGTATTTTTTAGAAACATCGACCTGTGGCAGTGCAATTATTGTGATTGTTTTAAATTCATTATTCATCAAAAGTCGACACATATTATAACAATATTCATATCAATTAAATTTTTATTAATGGATTTGAATGTGATGTTTAGATTAATTTGTTATATCATATCATAATTATTGTGGTTTTTTAAAATTCATTATTCATCAAAAGTCGACACATATATATGTTATAACAATATTCATATGAATTAAATTTTTATTACTGCATTTGAGAGCGACAATGGAGAATGCAATAGCGACAATAGAGAATGAAATAGAATAAATTAAAACATTTTATTATTATTATTATTATTATTATTATTATTATTATTATTATATATATATATAAGACATTCTTTGTCATACAAAATGGCACAGTTATTGGTATCCCTTTATCTTTCAATTGGGACACTATGTCCATTACATTAAAGAAAATGTTTGATTTCACAGACATTTTTCCAAAAATAGTACAACGCCTTGCTTTTATATCCAAACATAGTGATCATCATTCTTTGCTTGAACTGCTATCACTGCTAGAGCTACTTCCATGACTTGGGTTATTTTCAAAAATGTTTTGTTCACGACGTTGATTGTTTTCTTCTTCTTCACCTTCTTCCATCTACAAACATAAAAATAAACTGTAATGAATGTATATACATTGGTGAAAATAATGAAAATTGCAATATTAAATAATATACATCAATGTAAATCGAAAATAAATGGCGTACCAATGCAACAATTGACTCATAAACTATACACATTCTTTCAAAACCATGTAACATGCCATCTTTCAAGATTTGATCTGTTGGCGCAGTGCCATACTTTGTTTCCTGCAAGTTTTATACCCCATAAGAAATCATATATTTAATATAAAAGATTTATTTTTTCTATTAATTATAGAAGGAGCTAAGTAAAACAAGATCGATAGATGCTTACAAATTCCACAATTAAGTTATGATATGCCAACATATACGCACAACCCATATTTAAACCAATTTCAATCAATTCCTCTGATGGTTCTTCTTTGTATGTTAGCACCTGTTTGGAGACATTCAATGATGATTTTTGTAAAACAAATTAAAAATACAAAAATGAAATCTAGTTAAGTTGTTATAAGGAAGTAACAATTACTCACAAACTTAGATATCAATCCTTTTCTTCCTTGTCATCCTGTTTTATGTGCTGAATGGGTTCCATTTTATTTTCTTTTCTGCAAGAAAATACTTGAAAATTAATATTTAATGCTAAATTGTTTATTTATTGTACCTAATGATCAAAAAATTCAATGATTACATATTACATTTGAAGCACGTTGTTGTTGAGATGGCTCCTCCTGCGATGCAATTTTGTCCATTTCTTTGACCATCTCCTTGTACACCTTTTGGACATTCCTACTGGCATATTTCTGATATCAGCTCGTTCATCTTTTGAGATTTTCATAATCTTCCTAAAAATGTAACATGACAATAAACTATTTAATTTTTATATTGATATATGAAAAGTAAGTATAACAAAAGTGATATTTATAAATAATTATAGACAAACATCTAAAGGAATATTACTTTTTCATTCCTTCTTTTTTGTTGTTGTATGTTTTTGCTATTAAAAGTCTGACATGTCTCATTGACCAATTCTCTAGAAACTCTTCCTGTAGTTTACATAAAATCTGGTTCTTGAAATCATTGGATTGGTTTTTGTATTGTAAGTGGAAAGAACGTCTATACATTCATTCTACTAGATCCCTCAAACATTTGTAAAAGTTTTTCCCCCTTTCGTTAACTTCCAACACCACTCCAGATGAGCTAAGGAGCAATTCATTTTCATTTGCATGTTCTATTGTTTTTCTTTTCTTAGAACAACATTCATTTTTTGAGTTGTTGGTCCCTGTAGAACATTAAACAGAGCTGAATTAATATATTTTTTCACACATGTTATCTAATAATTTTCATTATATTATTAATGAAAACTAAAAAAAGAAACTCATATTGGATTGATAGTATTTTTTCATTCACCTGATTCATCATTTTGCAATTTTTCCATCAATCTTATATGTTCTTCTAGTCCTAGATCAGAAGTAATCTTATCGAGCTTCATCATTTTATGGCTCTGTATGATACACATTAAACAATACATATTATTTAAACTTACATATAGTTCAAAAATATTTTTTTTGTAAAAAATTTACAAAGAAATTGCGTTTTTTTCTTTTGATCTTGATGTGTTATTAGTGTTTTTTTTACTTGATCTCTTGTCAGTCATTTCTTTAACAATATCAAACCTGTATCATATCAGTCAATAATATATTTTTAAATAAACTGTCAATTTCTCAATTAAAAAATAAAATCTAAAAGAACCGGTGCTCCATTCAGGGTAAACGCACCGCCGTCGGTGCGTGTTTGTCTTTACCACACATCGCAAAAATAGTATAATGCACTGTACGGTGCTTTATGTCAACAAGAAGCCCCGGTGCGTTACATGTCAATAACCGCACCGGTTAACCATCATAAAAATAATAAAAATCGTCCAGTGTTAGTTTTTTTAAGCATAAATCGGTGCTATATTTTACATATGGCGCACCGTTAAAAAAATCTTATTTTTTCACATTACTTATCCGGTGCTCTTGTAAACAACAGAGCACTGGTGCGCTACCTTACATAGGGTGCGCCGGTAAAAAATCTGTTTTTTTTTAAATCATTCCAAGGCCAACATGGATTAGGATATGACTATGCTAATCTTCCCGTCGGTTGCATGTCTTAGGTCTATATTTAGCAATACAAATCTTATAAATCTAAATTGAAAATTCCTAATTCTGAATCACAGAAAGAAGAAGAAGAAAGGGGAGAAACAAAAAGAAAGTAAGGTTTGTATTTTTTGAAAGTTTGTTTTTTTTGTTTTTTTTCGAAATTGAACGTTTGCGGTGCGTCATAATGAAATAGCGCACTGGCTGCATATTTTTATAATTTTTTTATGACAGTACTTTCACGGTGCGCTGTGATAACAGAGCGCCCCGGTGCATTCTTTCAGACAGGGAGCACCGAATTTTTTTCTTTTCTTATTTACGCAAGGGCCGACATGGATTAGGATCCGACTATGTAGGTCAACCCATTCGTTGGATGTCTTAGGTTTATATTTAGCAATATAAACCCTATAAATATAAATTGAAAAGCCCTAATTCTGAAATCACAGCAAGTGGGAGAAGACAGGGCAGAAACAAAAATAATGTAGGGTATGTTTGTAAAATGATTTTTTTTCAAAACAGCACGTTGTACGGTGCGCCATAATGTAATAGTGCACCGGTGCCATATGTTACATATGACGCACTGATAAAAACATAATTTGTTTTTTTTTTTTTAATTTTTTAATTTTTTATCACAGTACTTGCGCGGTGCACTAGTATAACCAAGCGCACCGGTGCGCAATGACGAATTTTTTTTTGTATTTTTTTAAGATTGATGCAAGGGCCAACATAGATTGGGATCCGACTATGCAAATCGTCTCGTGGGTTGGATTTCTTATGAGTACAAAAACCCTATAAATCTAAATTGAAAAGAAAGAGGGAGAAAAAATGGCAGAAACAAAAAGAATCTAGGGTTTTGTTTCTAAAAAATGATTTCTTTTTTTATTTTTGTTTCTGAAAACTGCAGAAAATGTAAAAAACTGCAGAAACAAAAAGTTAAAAAAACAATAAGATTTGATTTTGTATTTTACTTCATAAAAAACTAGAGAAAAAATAAAATAAAACAATATACTTTGATTTCTTATTTCATTGCATTAAAAAAACTGCAGAAAAAAGTACAAAAAAACAATAAACTTTACTCATGTCGTTTAAAATTCTATGGTACAGGGTTTGAATTACTAGAGGTTTGGAATTTAGATTGTCTGAATACTTCTGTTCAAACGTATTTCCCTGCTCCACAGTGCTCTCGTGCTCTGTTTTCTCCAGGTATGTATCCTGCAAATCTCTGGCTGATTTTTTTTGCAAAAATAGTGAAATAATGAAAAGTGTTTAGTATTTAAAGAAATGTTTTATGAAATTAGATTTTTGAAAATATTTTTCCGCCCAATTTTCAATTTACCGCTTTTTTTTCACTTAAAGAAAATATGGTTGCGTTGTTTTTTTTTTTTTTTTTTTTTTGTGGTTATTCGTTTACTGGTGCATCGTTTAATTAAACCGCACCGGTGCTACTTGGTAAAAAATCGCACTGGTGCGCAAAATAAAGAACTTACCGGTGCGGTTATCTGAACAGTACACACCGGAATTACATTTAGGTTTGTGCACCAAAGTTTATTGTTGTTTTGCTCAAATGAAGGGAGAAAATATCAAATATTATATGAAATGGACAATTCTTCAAATTCCAGCTCGTTCCATAATATTTCTCAAAGTCCATCACGGAGTTATCCCTATCCATGTGGAGACGTAATATTTACTTCAGATATGTTTTATTTTTTCACTATCTAATTGAATTTATGTATGTTTTTTATCCATGTAGTCAATCATGCACAACTTAATTAAATTTATAATGTATACAAATTTGCAGGTTCATGCAGATTCATCATCGAGTTCAGATGCACAGAATTATATTCAAAGTACTGCTCCAAAACATCGAAAGTTCTTACCAAGAGCTGCATACCACAAGATGCATTTGGTAGATGAAAATGGACAACTGCTTCACCCTGCCAATTGTAACAATATTGCATCTTCTAGCCACAATCCCGGGACAATGATGGTAATTATAATTATAATTGTTTGGTATATATATTGATTAATATGTACGTAATTATTTCAACGTCAAACCAATTTATAATCATGCAATATTGTCAACGTGGTTACAAATTGATATCATAATATTTTGTACTAATCATGTTCAATTTTTTTTTTAATTATTAGGATTCTAGTGATGATGAACGACCTACCTACCATCTTCCGTTGCACCCCACGACAATGTCAAATCGAGAGAAGATTGAATTAAGAGAAAAAATCGGAGAGGAACGATACCAAGAATGGTTGAATCAACCACCGATTCAATTCCCGCTACATCCAGATTCACCAATTAGGAATGACTACAACAATAGTAGTTCTTCACAAGCTGGCAATGGAGACAATCAAATAGAGGTTGGTATGGATGATTAATTAAGGGATACGACTGCCATGGAGACAATTTTGTTGATGCATTCCAAAATGATCATCAGCTAGGGGATGATGCTCATATCACTGACATCTTTTTTGAAAGCCTTAAATTTGCTTCCACCACCCCTCTCTTTAGACCTGATGGTCAGTCAAAGTCTACCCGGTTGGGGACAACGATGTTACTGTACAACTTGAAAGCAAAGTTTGGCTTGTCGAATGCATGTTTCTCGGAACTTTTGAGGTAAGTTACCATAAAGTACTTCCCTTATATATAAATTTGAAATATAATCAGTACACTGCAATGAACATTACAAATGTTAAATTTTATGAACGTTAATAATTATATCGACATTAATGTACATTTATTAATATAGTTTTCCATGACCACCAACTACAGGTTATTCAAAGATAAGGTTCTTCCGAGTGATAATGTCTTGCCCGGTAGCTGCGAAGAGGCAAAAAAATTGTTGAAAATGTTGGGTGTTGAGTACATATCATATCATGCATGTCCAAATGATTGTATTCTATATAGAGGAGAATATGCAGACAAAGAGATGTGTCCGAAATGTGGGCATGAAAGGTATGATAAATCTAAAAATAAGGGTAAATCACATATTGGTCCTCCTTTTAAGATATTGAAGCACATGCCTATAATCCTAAGGATTTAAAGGCTCTTTCGTTGCAAAGAATTAGCTATGTTGTAGCGATGGCATGCCTCACACAAAAGTGAGTTGGGAGTTATCTGAATACCAACTGATTCAATGGCCATTAAGCATATAGAATGAATTACTACGTCTATGACTCAGCATAGCCATGGATGGCATCAACCCATATTCCCTCCAGAACACCAACTATTCATTTTGGCCTGTAGTAGTGATCAATAACAATATCCCCCCATGGTTGTCCGTGAAGAATGAACATCTTATGTTGGCTCTTATAGTCCCTGGTAGAAGACAAGTGAAGAATATGGATGTCTACTTACAACCACCGGTAGATGAATTGAAGGAATTATGGAATGGGATAAATGTATACGATGTATCAAAACCCATTGCAGCAGAGAGGAGGTTTATGTTGTATGGCATATGTTCTTACACGACACATGATTATCCATGCTTAGGAGTTTGCTCTGGTAAATTACATGTTTAATTTATTGATTTGTTTATATATAATGTAAAAATATTCTTTCACATATTAGTTATTTATTTCGTTGTAATACTATTTCTTTTGATCTTCATGATATTCTTTAACGTGCCATGCATATTAATTAATGTATACAAATATAATCTTGCAGGTCTTGTAACAAAAGGGTATTTTGGATGTAAATGTTGTGGACCTTCTCTGAAAGCTAGATGGTCCAAGGACCTATGAAAGCCAGTGTATGATTGCTCCAGGATATTCCTACCAGAACAACACCCTTACAGAAGAGCAGCATCCGCTTTTAATGGTAAACGAGAAAGAACCCAAAGGCCTCCAATAATGACACCAGTTGAATGGCTTAGAGCATATGAGAGAGAGAAGGAGAAGGAGTTCACAGAAATGTTCGATTCAAATGGGGAGCTTAAGTTCGCTGATCCAAATTTCTTCAAAACCTATGTTGAGAAATTTCCCATTGGGATGAAAAGGAAATCTATCTTTTATGACCTTCCATATTGGGAGCATCTTAAGATTTCCCACTTATTAGATCCCATGCATATATTTAAAAATGTTTCATCTTCTTTATGGAGGCACATATCATCGAAACAAAGTGACACATTGGCGGTAAGGAAAGATCTTATTACTTCAAAAACTAAAAAGAAATATTGGCCAAGATGATTAGAAAGTACAGGATCAGAGGCAGGCACTGGTCCCTCTAATTCATGGTTTTTCAAAGAAGGTGATGTCCCATGGATTTTAAAAAAAGATGGTATATCTTTGGCAAAGGAAGTTATAATGGATGTGAGGGTGCCAACTTCATATGGGTCTTCACTACGGCGCTGCTTCACTGTGGATGACCATTTGTCGGGGCTGAAGTCGCATGGCCATTTGAATCTTCTAAGAGTACGTATAATGTCAAAAGCATGATTTTATTATTTGTTATATTAATAAACTTTATCCCATGCGGTGATCATAAAACATAACTAATTTTGTATATTATTGCACGTTTTTATAACTTTGCATTGTCATTATCCTTTGTTTGTGTGTGGGTGTGTGAAACATGAATTCCCTCAAGACCTAGGACACACCATATCTAAATTATCTGTATTTGTACGTTGGATCACGTCAAAGGAGATTTATGTGGCTAGCATTCCACAGTGGCATCAAGAGATAGTTGAGATTGTTTGTATGTTTGAGAAGGAACTATTGACGAGTTTCATGGACTTACAGGTTCATCTTCTAATCCACCTGGTAGATGAGGTTGAATTAGTTGGGGTTGTTTCTTGTTGTTGGATGTTCTTCTTAGAGAGGTACACGAAGAAATTGAAAGGTTTTGTTCGACAAAGGGAAAAACCCGAGGGGTCTATGGCAGAGGGGTACATATCGTATGAGTATTTCTACTATGCCAGTGAGTACATCAAGCAGATCGACAACAGACCAGGTGCGGTGATTTGGGGCGATGAATTGGATGAAGACAAAAGAGAAGGAGAGTTGCTCCAAACAAGTGGAAAAAAGTGCTTGATAAAGAGTGAGTGACTTATAATTTTTCAAGTTTACAAAAAGTAATTAATATTCATGTTGAACTTCGATATAATGTATATTTTGATCTTTAAGTACTATATAATGTTGGTTTGATTTCATCAGCGAATGTAGAAATTGAAGCAATAAATAAATTCATTCTTTACAATTTTGAAGCGACACAACCGTGGGTCGCATTGTACGAACAAAAAAGAATGAAATGGAATAGTGATAGGAAAGAATTCAGACGGTTGAATGGTAAAATTGTGCCTTATCCCAATCATTTAAAAGAAAATATGCCAAAAATATGCCCCAACAGTTGGGTTGTTGACCAAGTCAGAGAGAAATGTGGTGCTACTGGTCGTTACCCGCGTGCTGAAGAGGATGCGCTAAACGTAGGGATTGGGTGCAAAAACTCGGTAATAATTTATATGTAAATTTTAAACTTATATTAAGACATCTACATTTCATATTTTAACTGTTGGATTATTATTTATAAGACACATGACACTTATACGATTTTTTAAACTTTTTATAATAGGTGCATTTGTTCCCATCTATGTGGGCATATGGACACCATTTTCGCACGAAAAATGCCGATGCTGGAAAAATCACACAATACTATGGAGTGGAAGTCGAGTTCGATCAATCTAGTCGATCTAGCCATCATGATCAACAACTAGTAAGAGGGACATAGGTTACGTCGGAAAGATACAAGAGATCATTGAAGTGGATTTTTCTTCTTTCCAATGTGTTATTTTTAGGTGCAAGTGGTGGGACACCTTTGATCGGAATAATGTAAAGGAAGATCGCGATATTAGGCTGATATGTATAAACTCTAGAAAGATGTGGGATGAAGCTAAGGAGCCCTATGTTTTCCCTAAACACTGCAACCAGGTGTTTTTCTACCCAGATGTGTTGGATAGGGATTGGTGGTTCGTATTGACACATGACCCTAGATCAAAACATATTTTAGAGAACAATAGTGTTATCATGCCATGCAAGCTAGAAGATAATGAGGGTGATCATGAGAACCGAGAGTGATATGGTACAATATGTGTTATTTCATCAATATTTATACTTTTTAAGATGAGTTTTTCGAAATATTAATGTAATATGTATTTTGAATTAATTGGTAATTTGCATTGTGTTAATGTTAAAATCAATAATTCACTTGATAATTTGGTATTAAATTAATTCTTTTTTTGTATCTAAGATCATAATAAAATAATGATAATTCTAATTAAGTACAGGAATTTATTTGCATTATTTTCTAAATTTCCTTATGTTACAATAAATCATATTATTCTATATTTATTGTTTTACAATTATTTAAAATTTACAAATTTAAAAATTTAAAAATTTTAATAAATTCATTTCACATTAATACAATTAAATTTTTACAAATATTTTACATACAATTAGAATTAGAATTAGAATTAGAATTAGAATTAGAATTAGAATTAGAATTAGAATTATTAGAATTAGAATTATAATTTTACAATTTCACGTACAATAACAATTTTAGAATTTTACATATATACAATTACAATTTTACAAATTAAAAAATTACAATTACAATTACAATTTTAGAATTTTAAATACAATTAGAAATACAAATATTACAAATTTACAATATCATGATCATTTGGTATTTATAAATTAATTAAAAAACATCACGTTCATGATAAGCATCGTACACATCTATCTGCAAGCTGCACATTAAATGAACATATCTAACATGACCTAACAACATACACATAATGATGATCACCAACATGTAAATTAAGTACAACTATAAAATGAACATAAAATACATGGACCATATAATATATATATATATATATATATATATATATAACTGAATAATGTTAAAAATATACAATTGTAATATAAATGTCATGGATCAGCCGATGATCGAGCCTCATCTCCATGATGACTGTTGGTAGATGCTACTGGAGGCTCATGCAAATCTGGTGCGGTGCGAGGCTGTGAACGATCATGAGATGTCAATGTTACGCTGCATCTCGTAGACTGTCCATCATGTGCTATGGCTCGCTTGTAACATACGACAGTCCTCGTCAGTCGCGTAAAAGCTGTCGTAACTCCTATGACATGCCGCATCAGGTTGTACATGTCATGCGACATGCCTCTCCACATCTGTTAGAGCCTATCATCGGCCTCTATATCTCTGAAACCAGCAGGGCGGATGCCCGCCTCAACAAACAATGCAATGAGTTGGTCGGCCAACTCCATCCTGTATGTAGCATCACTCAAACGTCGACCGAGGGCCGGCGCACCAGCAGGAGCAGGTATCTGATCTGCACCGGCCTCCTGCTGATCCTCGCAGGAAATATCTGGCATCATGCCCTCTGCTTCATCATCAAGATCCACAACTGGATCAGGTGGTGGTGGCGGAATCTAATCCTCACCATCATAAGAGCCAATGTCTGCAAAATATATACAAGCACACAACAATAATTAGACAATTTCATTACATAATTTAATAAAGACAAGTTAAAGAAAATGTTAGAATGAATTTAAATAAAACAGCAATATTACCTCTATCATCTGGCGGCTCATCATCTGTAAAGAGGATGTTGGCACACCCTCGCCAATCCAACCCCGCATAAGGACAAGGGACCATAATGAAGGGATGCTCAACTGGCTAGAAACCCCAGTGCATCATCTGATATCCTCGCTGGCAACAAAGTCTCCTCACTCTTGGGCATCATCTGCCCCCACATATGCATATGTGCCTCAGTAATCGGCCTACGAGGCTACCGAAGAAAAGAAGGTCTCATCTCTGGAAACCTCTCAAAAAATAAACAAAAAAGCTCTGAAGCAAAAGGGAAGTTGACCCTCCCTTGTGCACGAGCACGAAATTTATATAATGTTGTACATAACTACCATAAAAAAATGGCAGACCACTTGAAAAGTCGTGGTTACTGTAGTAAAGAATAAACATAACATAAAAGCTGGCAACTAATGCGTTGCCCGTCACTGGTGTTGTGAGAAATGGTCTAAATGATAAGTGAGAGAAACTGGACCTCCTCACAACCAAACGCACCAATACGTAACTGTCCTTTGGAGACCTGAAAATATGAAGGAGACAATATATCTGGTCTAATGTATCTATGGGAGTAAACTAACTGACTCCCTGCCACACAGCCAGCTGGAACCTCGGGGAACGAGGGAAAATCCACCCCTCTCCTGGAAAGCCCTGTAATAAAATATACATCCTCCTCAGTGGGTATGTACCATTGGTCGATGCCAACTCAGAAAGCCTGTCGTTGGGAATTCCACCTTCGGATAAGATGTCTCAAAAAACCACTATGGGACTTTAGGGAAGTAGCCTCCTCATAGAACTTGAGGAGGCCTACCTGCCTTAGGAGCCCCTGTGTCGCTGCTGTAATAGGGTGAGGGTACGCATCTCTCACCCTCTCTCTTACCTCTCACAAGCGAACCATGTTATATTGTTCTACCTGTTGTTGTTGTTGTTGCTCCTCTTCTCTCCTTTCACGTCTCTGAATGATTGACATATTAAACACAATTTTTTAATTAAATGACACATGTATTTACAAATATATGTATATAAATATTTTTTGAAAAATAAATAAAACAATAGTCGGTGCGCCACAAACACAGTCACGCACCGGTAACGGTGCGTCCCTCCACAGAGACGCACCGACGACGGTGCACATAATGATATAAAAAGCACCGGGAGCAGTGCTCCAGAAAATATTTTTAGTGCACCGTTCACTAAGTGCGGTGTCAGAAGGTCGGGGCACTAACTTCACTAGACGCCCCAGGGCTTATAGCTAACTCAACACATCGTCCTCCTTCCACCGTACATAGTCGTATGGTGCGGCCAGGTATCCGAGCACACTTCTCTTTGTCATAAAATTTAAAATTACATGGTGCGCCTTTGGAATCTGCCCTGGAACCAGTGCAGATACACTTAGCACTGGTTTACCAACCCGAACCGTTGACAATGTCGATTTGCAGTTCTGGTGCGCCGAAAAACTTACGTGCCCCGGGGCAGATAATTTGGTCAGTGCACCAGGTGGCCGCGATTCAACATTGTCAATGGTGCGGCCTGGTAAATGACTGCACCACATTTTTTAAAAATTTTAAAATAACACCGTGTGCCTCGCGGTACTGCCCCGAAACCGGTGCGGTATCCTTCAGCACCGGGTGCAGCGCTGCTTGTAAATTTACAGGCAGCACCGCAACTGGTGCGAGTCGAATAGCTTGAGTGCACCGCTCGACAATTTTTTTAAAATTTTTTTTTAGTGGTTAATTTTAAGGTTTTTTAAAATTCTAATCCGCTAAAAGGTTTAATTATGGAAAAACAAAAAAAATAACTGTACATTTACTCGTCGAGGAGGCATATTGGCTGTACAATTTAAAAAAGAAAATTTGTCCACTGTTTTATAAAATTCAAGCTGGAGATTGGTGGCAATGTATAACAGCAGTGCGTGCAATAAGTGCAATGGGAGCACGGATGTCAGTGCGGCTCAAGCAAGGATAACTTGCACCAGCGCTTGAGAGCTCTGTAGCACTGACAAAAGTGAAAAATGCGGTTTTTTGGCCGTAATTTTTTTTTTAATTTAACCCTATTCCGGTGCGCGGGGTTTTTACTAGAGTACTGGTGCGTTGTCCTAATGCCGCACCGGGCACTTTCTGTTTTCGCACGCTTTTAGAAGGCACCGATGCAGCAAACTGTAATGCACCGGTGTGCTACAATAACTCGACGCACTGGTAACAGTGTCCGGTGAACCAATGATTTTTGCAGTTTTTTGGGCGTAATTTTTTTGTTTAACCTTATTCCGGTGTGCTTCCTGTATGCCGCGTTAGGCTCTTTCTATTTTCGTGCACTTTTAAGAGGCACCGGGGTGGTGTAACGTTATCGCACCAGTGCTCTACAGTAATATCATGCACCGGTAACGGTGTCCAGTGAACCAATGATTTCTGCGGTTTTTTGGCAGTAATTTTTTTTTATTTAACCCTATTTTGGGGGCCCCGGTGCATTTCCATCATTCCGCCTTGGGAAGTTTATGTTGCGCTCGCTTTTATGACGCACCGGGGCTTTACAGTAATCTGACGCACCAGTAACGGTGCCCTATGTACCAATGATTTCTGCGGTTTTTTGGCCATAATTTTTTTTTGTTTTAAACTCTTTTCTGGTGCGCGGAATTTATGGGGATCCCAATGCGTTTCAGTCATTCTGCATCGGGACATTTATGTTCCACGCACTTTTTATTAGGCACCGAGGCTGATGATATGACATGCACTGGCGCGGTTGCTGAATTAAAAGCATCGGGAAGGTGTGTACGAAGCACACTGTTTCTGGTGTGCCAATATTTTATGCAGTTTTTTTGTCGTAATTTTTTTATTTAACCATCCACCAGTGCGCGCGTTTTGTGGGTGCCCCGATGCGTTTCATTTATTCCACACCGGGCGGTATCTGTGCGGTCGACATGTAAAGCACCGGTGCTCTATAGAAATAAAACGCACCGAGCATGTGTACGAAGCGTACAGTGTCCGGTGTGCCAATTTTTGTAACGCACCAGTGCTTTGTCATGTTAAATGCACCAGTCCGTTTTAGGTTGATAAGAGCATCGGAAGAAATACATCCGCAAAAACCTCCGCCCGCCAACCTCCTCTAGAAACGGACGTCTGGGCTATTTTTCTATGGGGTTCCTCAAAAACATCCACTAGAGGGTCTTTTCCTTGTAGTGTATGAGTGTCTTTGTAATGATTTCTCTTAGTTGTAATCAGACTAAATATGTTTCCACTTGACCTATCAGAAATGAAATCATGAAAGACTAACTCGAGATAAATCATACTTTGATGATCTAAAATATTTTCCGTTTTGCAATTGAATAAGAAAAAAATATTCAAAAAAGGTAAATTTGGCAATAATTCTGGTGCCTCAAGGAGACAATAACATAAAACTAGTGATCTTAGGAAAATGAATGTATCTTCCAAAAGGAGCTACAATTAACCAGGGCAAACCCTAACTGTATAATGCAAAAAGGATGATTTATCAAACGAGACTCTAAGGTGTTAAAGAGGAGTTCATACACATATTCTAACAACTGGTATAGACCAGGGAAAACCTCAAGAATTTGGTTATCTGACTCTGAAAGATAAAATTTCAAAATTTTCAAAATTTCCCAAGAGGTGCGCAGCTTCTCAGTTCAAACCAGTGTGCATGCGCACTGAACTATGCTGATAAGTTGCGCAAGTTGCCGCTCTGTTTTCCATAGAAAACCGCGCAGGGCAGAGAAAAGTTGGAAAAATAATTTTTATTTTTTCTATGTCAGAGAATCTAAAATTTCATGTACCCAACTACACTTAGAGAAGTCAAAATAAGAAAGCTAGAATGTCAATCTGAACAAAACCAAAGAAAGCTAAACTTGTCTTCCCCAATATGGTTGCCAATATGTTACTTAGATTAATCCCTCTTGCGGACAATAGCGATCTCCCTAGTACTCCAACAAGTAACTAGAAAAAAAGATCCATTGAATATCTCTTTCTCTAGATTATTTATATTTAAGATTATTAAAACCTTGAAATAAGGAGGTTATGCTCCTACCTTTCAAACGAGATGTTCAATGTAGCATTTTTCCTTTCGCTCCAAAGAAATTCTTCAATGCTGAGAAGAACCTATAATAAAAAAAAAAACAAAAGATCAAAGCACCTGCAGTATATAATAATCATAAATACTAATCCAACTTAGTGATCAAGGAATCTAAGTATTGACATCATTTCCATGAATTCATAAACACGACAATGAGAAAAAGAGATCCATATGTATTATCTAAAATTGAAAAAAGAAATCCTAAAACCTGTGCCTTGATGTTGTACAGATTTCTCCAGTGTGTTTGCGCAATCATTTCCTTCAGTCTGATAAGCCTTCCTCTCTAGAATGACCAACATGAAGTCATATGCACAAAGGTGTAATATTCAATGTGCTAACAATGACTTACTAGTTCATAAACTATGAACTCTATGAACTCTCTCCAACCTAGAATCTATACAAATCAGTGTCTACCCTTCAACCTAAAACTTCAATTCAATTGATAGAGATATTGAGGTAATTTTAGATCCATCAAGAGAGGGATGAGTTCCTCCCATGAATGTATTTGGGTTCCTTTAGCCAAGGGATAAGCTCCATGAGTAAAGGGATAAATCTCGAATTGGCGCGACTCTAGAGGCTTCTAGTTGGGAGAATATTCAACCAACTAGGCTTATAGATATTACTTTTTATGTTTAATTTTTTTTATGGGGGTGCACAGGTTTTAGTGGCAAACAGAGCGGCGATCGCCGCGGCTAATGGAAGAAGCATCAGTGCGTGCGCAAGAAAAGGCTATAAAAAGAATGCAGGTAATATTTTAAAGGTTTTAAAGAGATTTTCTCCAATTTCCAAGACTTGGTTCAGGAACATGAGTGTTTTTGACCTCTAAGGGAACATGATATGGATGGTGATAGAACCATATGGACAATCAAATGTCATGGTGACTAAATGATGTGTAACAGATCCTTGCTTGATATGAGCAATGTTTCATAGACTATCTCACCTTATGCTTTACCTTGTTGACTATACATACTTATCTTGTTTTCTTTCTATAGAACAATCCACCCTATATTATGAAGATTCCCTTATACGGTTCTGTTCATAATCTTGTTCTGACTGTTTCACACAATCCTTTCTTCGCACTATACTCTATGTTAATATCGCATCTTAACATAGTCCTTCTTCATGTTGAATGTAGAATTTTATCAATACTATAACATCATCCTTCTTCCTGCTTGAACATAGTCCTGAATCCACTCTATGACACAATCCTTCTTTAAGATTGAGTGTAGTCCTATATTTTAACTTACCTTCAGTCCCTCCTTCACCCTTGAACGCAAAACTTAACGCAAAACTTCACACTTCTTGCTGATATGTATATCCATATAGATCTCACCCTTTTCTTTGTATTTATTCCTCAAACCAGTCCAAATTTCTTTTCTCCAAATGAAATACAGACCATCCTTATATATATAGGACATATCTCTTTCTTGAGCTGACGTGAAGGCCTACTTCAGACCCGACTTGTGCAGGGGTATGGAGGCCAACTTGTGGGGTTACTTCAATGCTAAAATTGAGCCATATTATGAGCCATGACTTCAAGGCTTATGTGACAATGTATTGAGGCATAGAAGTGTGACTTGAATCTTCATAAACATGACTCTTAGTACATTTATGACAATACAAATCCTAAAAGACATCAAGAAGAAGTCTTTTGACCTATAATAAAACCTTTCTCATTAAACCCATGAAGTAATCACACCAAAAATATATTTATTATCTTTGTCTTCTTCATTACATAAATACATAGTCAATTTGAAGAACAAACCTAGTTACACTTTCCAAAAGAAAGACTGTACATAGCCAACGAATATCCCTTTAATGCTTGTATAATCTAGCTTATTTAGTTTGTCCTTTGGAATGTAGATATAAGCGGGACACCCAAATATTCAGAGATGGTCCACACGTGGATTATTTCCTGTGAATGCTTCTTTAGGTGTCATATTCTCAATAATTCTATGAGGAATTATATTTTGTATATATACTTCTATCATCGCTGCTTCTCCCCATATAAATTTTGGTAAGTCTTGATAAAAAATCATTGTTCGTATGCATTCTTCAATTGTCCCATTTTTTCTTTCGGCCACTCCAATTTGTTTGGGATAGTAAGGAACAATGAGCTCCCTCTTCATTCCTACTTATTTGCAATATGAAATCATTTCTTTGGAAGTGAATTCCCCTCCATTGTCAGATCTCAAAGTATTTATTCTTCTTTCGGTTAGGGTCTCCACTTTAGAACTAAACTCCTTGAATTTCTCAAAACTTCATCCTTTTTCTTGAGAAGATAGAGCCATGTATTTCTAGAGTGATCATCAATGAAGATCACATAATAAAAATGACCTACAAGTGATTTATCATACATAGGACCACACACATCTTAATGAATGAGGTATAATATATCCTTAGACATTGTTATACTATTTGTAAAGGGTTTCCTTGTATTCTTTCCCAAAGAACATCCCTTCCATATTCCTTCATGTACTTATTTGATAATGGGGATGCCATTTTCCAATTGATTGAGAGAGGGAATGCTATTATAATGTAAATTTCCATATCTTCTATGCCATAGCTCAATGGGATTGATTTCGATGTGAGCTAGGGCTTGAGGATATGGTGTTATGACTCTATATAGACTTCCTTCATGTAATCCAATAGCCCTATCTTTATCGCTGCTTGAGTCTTTTCCGCAAATCATAAATTTTCCATCTACAAAAGAAAATCTATCTCCTTTATCTTCTAAGCAAGAAATTGAAAGTAATTTCTTTTTCAAACTTGGAACATAGAGTGTTGGTAATCATGATTGCTATTAGACCAAAACCCGCATGTGTTAGTCAACGATCGCATTGCCAGAGATAAGGATCCACAAGACGCAGTTAGTATATATCGAAAAACACGCAGGGAGTGTTGGTTTATCCAATGTCCAACCATCTCTCCCCCAACACGAGCCGGGTGTGTATCAAACTCGTGAACTACACTCTGATACCACTTGTTGGGAATCACGATTGCTGTTAGACCAAAACCTGTAGGTGTTATTCAATGATTGCATCACCAGAGATAAGGATCCATGAGAGGCGGTTAGTCCATGTCACGAAACACACAGGAAGTGTTGGTTTATCCAATGTCCAACATAGAGTATATTGTTGAGATGCAACTTTTCTCCATTTTCTATCTTCAAAGAAGATGATCCCAGGCCTCTAACATCATAAATTTTGTTGTCTCCAACTCCATTTCATGAGGAGATGGTTGCTTTGATAGAGTGTGAAGTTGTTTACTTTCTCCTGTCATGTGCCTTGATGCTCCACTATCAATAATACATGAGTTGTCATGATTGAGTGAACCTGTGAGTGCAACCAAGACCCCTTTGCTTTTGACGTTATTGAATAGGTTGTAGATGATTATTTTGATCAATATTCCTGCAATATTGAATCCCATTTTAAAGTATCTGATCATAGAGGGAGAAACCTTTCCTTTCAATCCAATAGAGTGATCTCTAATATTCCTTGACCTTAGCTCTGAAACCATGTTCAGAAATTAATGCTAGTAGAATTAGGGTTTTTGATTCCTCTTTCTTGATAATTACTTGTGAATTATGTTGGCTTATTTTACTTCTTTATTATATTATATTTCATCAATAAATTACCAGATTATGTGTGTATGAAGATCACAAGAAAAAGAGGCACAATATATAGGCACTCAGCCAGGGAAAACCCCTATCTAGGGGAAAACCTAGTAAAACCTCTTTCTTTAGTAGTTTTCACAAGACAAGATGAGATAATCCAATACTCTTTGACCTAGACACATAATTCCTCGAATCACCAAGTTATCCCTTCCTTCTAGCAACTTCGATCTAGATCTTCAACCTTGCAGCAGCAGAACTTCGACCTCCCCAATAACAGATCTTCGACCTCCCTAAAAACAGATCTTAGACCCCAACAAAAACCTAGTAACTTCATACGAAATGTGAGATAGATAGCCCAAAACTTTGACTTTATCTTCTCCAACAATTCTCCTTCTTTTCCTTGAAATTCACAAATTTCTGCACTTCCTTTCTTGTGTATCGAACTTGTTGAGTTGGTGAGAAAATGGATAGAACTGCACTTGTATATATAGCCTCTTCTATGGGTCGAATTGTCCTCATGTAGGCCAATTTCATCAGGCAAGGGCCGACTTGGTGTGGAGGTGACAAATGACATATTTTACCCAATAATAATTATTTTTACATGATTCAGAAGCCCAAGAAAGGTCTCATAAAATGGTAAATGACTCTAATGACCCTTTATAAAACCTAGAAGTCCTCAATTAGGACTTTGACCTAGAAAATAATGATCCAAGCATGAAACCAATTCTTTAATAAGTCATTGTAATAATAACAAAATTTTATTTTTCTTTCTTTTGATAAATAAATTTAATTATGACTCAAATAAAGTTATGAAGACCGAACCTTGTTACATTATTCAAAAATTCTAAGTGGCATAAGAGCTGTAGTTACAACACTGGGCCTTCCTTGGGTCTAAGAGAACTAAAAAATACTATACTTGTTATGAACATTTTGTGTTGAAAAACAAAAGGACTGGAAATGGCAGAATAATTTAATGCTAAAACATTTGTGGGATCACCTAGAGGTGAAGCATAACATGATATTGAAATGGGAATGATTGGAGGTTGAACCAGTAATGCAGAAGAGCCAAACCTTGAATTGCTGTGAGTAATAAGAAATCTGAAAATTGACTTATAGGATATTAAAGTAAACCAAGAATAAATTAATGGTTATTTGATAAGAAAATTGGAGAAGGAAAAGGTTGATAAAAAGACTCATAAGAAGAGATATATAAGTAAATATGTTAGAACTAAAAGCAAGAGTAATCCAAATCCTTTTACTGATAGTGAAAATAATGAGTCTAGTGATCAAGATGAACAGAAATCAAGTAGTATCATTTCTTCATCCATAAAAAGGAAATTGTCTTCTCAATTACAATGAGATTTTAAGAAAACCAGACCTACCAGTTTCGATGGTGAAACTGAAGAAGGAGCAAAGGCATGGGTCATTAATGTGTCCAAATACTTTGAAGTACACAAATATCCAAGTAATCGTAAGGCGAGGTTGGACACATACAAATTTACAGGTAAAGAAAATTTATGGTGGGATGAAAATAAACCTGTTAAGAAAATAAGAAGAAATAATCTAACTTGGAAGTTGTTCAAGAAGGAATTAAGAAAAAGTACTTGATTGAAATGTACTTTGATGAAAATTCTAGGTCATTTCATGAGTTGAAGTTGGGACAAATTACCATGAATGTTAATAAATTCATGAGCCTATTGATGTATGTTCTATATTTGAAAGAAGAAAAGGCGAAAATCCAAATATTTGTTAGCTGCCTACCTTTCTCATACAAAAAGGGAATATAATTTGATAAAATATATATATATATGGATGAGACTATTATAAAAGAAAAAATGTACTTCAACCATATTAGAAAAAAAGGATAAAGTTACAAAGGATGGGTGTCCAAGAGACAAAAAAAAAACAACAATAAGAAAAAATGGCTTAAAAAAGCCACTTTTACAGGAAGTATGGTAGCTTGAATTAAAACTGAAATTTTAGTTAGCATAAAAAACACTAGACACAAAGGAGGAACTACTGTAAGAAATAAATATTTCAGTGAATTTGTTAGACCTCCCATAAAGTTTTGGGATTGTGGTGAGAATCACCTGCGGAGGGACTATCCATAGAATTGCGTAGAGAAGAAAACATCGCTAAAGAAAATTCAGGAAGCATCAATAGTAAATGATGTAGCATGTAATATACCAAGGATCAATGCTGCATTAGATGGAAGAGAGGCATATCATCAGTCATGTACGGTAGAAGTAATAGGTAAGATATTTAATAATGATGTATCCATGGAAAATTTTAGGGGCTAATATTCGCAGGTGGGCTAATATTCCATGTTTTTTCCAAAAAAAATATTCACCAATTTCCATTTTTCGAAAAATGAATTCGCCCAAATTTTATAGTATACAATTATTTTACCTTAAAAATCGCCAATATTTTATATTTTCTAGTATAAAATAATTAGAAATCTAAATATTTTTACAAAATTATCATAAAAGCATTTTAAGATTTTGATATTAGGGACTAGTAAGATTCGCCAAGGTTTCTAAACTTTAAAATAAACTTACATCCTCAAAATTTTCTGTGGATGTATCTGTGCTTATAGATCCAAGATCTAGCTTAAGATATGTCTCACTTGTTGTAGTTGAAAAATGCAAACTTAAGAAGGAAAAACTACTTAAGCCTTAGTTCGTACAATTAGCTACTAGAACCAAAAGAAAAGAGTTATAAATTAGTAAAGACCGCACTTTAAATCTTAATGGAATGCAAATTGTTCTCAATATAAAAATCTTATCATTAGGATCTTATGATGTCCTTATAGGAATGGACTAGTTAGAAAACAAGTGATGTTAAACTTTCTAGACAAGTCCTTTAATTGTGTGGATGATGGAGGAAAGACTTGCATGATTCAAGGCATACCAAAGAAAATATTTGTCAGGCATATTTCTGTTGTACAAATGAAGAAGTATGCTAGAAAGGGTTGTTAATTATTCACTTTTTAAGTGTAAGAACTATATGAAAATGACCAACAATCATCATTGGATGAATACCGATATTAGAGGAGTTTAAATATGTATTTCTAGAGGAAATACCAAGACTTCCTCCAAGAAGGGACATTGATTTCACAATTGAACTTGTACCTGGTGTTATTCCGGTTACCAAGGCCCCATATAGGATGAGTGTACATGAACTAATGGAATTGGAGATTCAACTGCAAAATTATTATAAAAAATGTACATAAGTCCAAGTGTATCTCCTTGGGGAGCACCAATATTATTTGTAAAAAATATAGTTGGAACATTGAGGTTATGCATAGACTATAGACAGTTGAAAAAAATGACCATAAAAAATAAATATCCCTTACCAAGAATAGATGACCCGTTTGATCAAGTCATGGAAGCTTATATATTTCAAAGATTGATCTAAGGTCATGGTATCATCAAATCATAATCAAGGATGGAGATATACTCAAGACACCATTTCGTACCCGCTATGGGCACTATGAGTTTGTAGTGCTTCCATTTGGGTTGACTAATGCACTTGCCACATTCATGTGTCTCATGAACACTGTTTTAAGGCAATTCCTAGACAAATTTTTTATCGTCTTCATAGATGATATTATAGTATATTAAAAAATTAAGGAAGAACATGATCAACATCTGAAGATAGTCCTACAAACTCTAAGAGATAATGAACTTTATGCTAAGTTTAGTAAATGTTCATTCTACAATAAAAATACATTATTTGGGGCATGTAATATTTGAAGAGGGAATTGCAGTAGACCCAAGAAAGTTAAAAGAGAATTTGGAGTGGCCAAGACCCAAGAATATGGAAGAATTTAGATCCTTTATGGGCATCACCAACTGCTATAGGAGATTTATAGAATCCAATTACCAATCTACAAAAGAAAGGAATCAAGTTTGAATGGAATCCTAAGTGTCAAGCTAGTTTTGACAAACTTCAACAACTCTTAACAACAACTCCTATTTTAAAACTAACCGATCCCAATAGGGTATTCATGATGTGCACCGATGTAGGAAAGGAATGATTGGGGGGAGATTTAATGCAAGATGACAATGTCATTTGCTATGAATCCAAAAAATTAAAAGAGCATGAAAATAATTATGCTACACATGATCTAGAATTAGCAACAATAATTCATGCATTTAAAATCTGGAGACACTATTTGATAGGGAAGAAATTTCAGTTAAGAACTGATGATGTGAGACTTAAATACCCATTTGATTAGTCTAATATAAATGTTAAGAAAGCAAGATGGTTAGCATTTATAAGTGAGTATACCTTTGAAATTTCACACGTCAAAGGGAAATAAAACAAGATAGTAGATGCATTAAGTAAAAAAATTCGCCAAATCAACAACAAAACAACAACAGGTGGTCAACACATTTAGTTGAAAAAGTAAAAAAAACTACAATTTTAGTTCCAAAATATGTGAAAATTAAAGAAATACTGTAAAAAACTAAAAAATTGGGAGAAAAAGAATTTGATTTCTCAATTAAAAACCATGAATTATTGTTGTTTAGAGGAAGATTTTACATACCAAATCAGGTAAATCTAAAAAAAAAAAATATTAGATGAGCTGCATAAAAGCCCAAACGCTGGCCACCCTGACTATAAAAAGCTAATTACGGTGTTGAAGAAAGATTTTTATTGGCCAAACGTGAAAAATGAAACAACCGAGTATGTGGCAAGGTGTCATGGATTCCATCAAGTGAAGGCATCTAATCAACATATTGTTGGTTTATTACAACCATTGCCCATTCCTGAATGGAAATGGGAGACTATTTCAATGGATTTTATTACTGGATTACTAAGGAGCAAAAAACAACATGATGCTATTATGGTTTTTGTTGAACAAATCAACAAGGAAGCACACTTCATTCCAGTCAAATCCATTGTTAAGGCTATAAATATTGCATAAATATTTATGAGGAATATTTTCAAACTTCATGGGGTACCTAAGTTGTAATTTTAGACATATATGCTAACTTTACCTCCAAATTAGGGAAGAGATTATTTGAAAACACGGGGAACAAGTTACACTTTAGCACATCCTATTATCCTCAAACTGATGGTCAAATATAAAGGACCAATAAGGTATTGGAGGATATGTTAAGGATGTATGTGAAAGACAAAAAAACCAAATGGGAAGATTACCTACATTTAGCTGAATTTTACTACAACAGTAGTTATCAAACTTCTTTTAAAATGAGTCCATTTGAATTTATGTATGGGAGAAGATGTAAGGTGCCATTGAGCTGGGATCATCCTGAGGACAGATTGACACTAGGACATGATATATTAAGGGAAATGGAAGAGATAGTCAAGCAAATCAAACATAATTTGAAAACAACCCAAGATCGTTAGAAGAGTTATGTTGATTTGAAGAGAACTTAGAAATAATTCAATGTGGGAGATCATGCATACCTGAAAGTTAAACCTAAGAAAAGTATACTTAGGCTTGGTAGTTGTGCTAAGCTATCTCCTAGATATTGTGGGCCCTTTGAAGTGTTACCCAAATTTGGATCTCCTTCTTACTGACTAGCCTTACCAACCAACATTAAGATTCATAATGTGTTTCATGTGTCATTATTAAAGAAATATGTACATGATCCTTCTCATTGTAATTGATTGGCATGTTGTACAGGTGGAACCAGAGGAAGAGTTAATGACAGAACCATTGCGTATTCTAGACCGGATAGTGGTTACCCTCCCGAATAGAGAAATGTCACAGTTAAAGATTTAGTGGAAACATTTCACTCAAGAATAAGCAACTTGGGAATTAGAGGATGATTTTAAGGAAGCTTATCCTTCTATGGTTTAAATTATGAAATGATTTCCAAAAGAAAGAACAGATTGAGACATCTGAACAATGTCAAATTCATGTGGGGGAGGATATGATATCCCTCAACTTAAAGATTTTATTATAATTATATGTATATAAGTTTATTTTGAAGTTAGTATGCTGCATTAGAAATATAAACAAATAATTTATTATCAATAATCTTATTGATAATGACTGATGTATAGTTGTTGTTGTAAAGATTGTCTTTATGTTTTATTTTATGAAAGAGGACAAACTAGAAAATTAATGGCCAGGGGCAAATAAATAAAAGAGGAAAAATGTTGCAATTTTATTAAAAAAAAGAAGCTATTATCCATCAAAAGTCCTAGGCATCTAATCTACGTGATTAGATTTAATTTTGAAAATTATTAAATGGTAATTTAAATATTTCCTACAAGACAGGAAAATGTCTTCATAAGTGGGAAACAAAGGCTCATAAATGACCAATTAACTACCTAACACCTATTGCTGAGGTGAAGGTAGTTAATAACCACCCAAAGAAGTGGTAGATGGATATTATCTGAGAATTCTCATGTCTTCGTCTTATTATTCCGAGAAAGACTAACAGAAACTGAAGAGAAACAAAGAGAGTAGTCAGACAAAATATTTGTAGGCCTAATTTGCCATGGGGACAAGTAGTGTTTGCTATGTCAAGGCTGGGAGGAGCCAAGTAATTAGCCATATATTTTCCAAAAATATTTTTCAAGGCAATGCCCTGGCTTTGTTTTCCTCTCTTTTGTTAAAGAAAATAAATTTGGTTAAGTTCCAATGGTATGATTGAAAAAATAATTATTCTTATCTGTGAAAATTTATGTAATCATGTAGTTATGTATAAGTATTAGGAAGGGATTAAGTTTTAAATATTTATTTATTTATTTATTTATTATTATTTTTTAATGTTTTATTACAAATATAGAAATAGATGTTGAATTCTTAGTTAAATTGAGAGGGGGGGGGGGGGCGGGGTGAATCAGTTTAACACATACATGAGCTTTTTAATTTTTTCATCAGCTTATTTACAACTTACTTTTATAACCAACCTTAGTATATGAACAATCTTAATATGTTGCAGCAAGTATTAAATTAATGTGACATCAAACTTATTATGAGAGCAACAAACATTAAGCAGATTTGGTAAATCATTTCAGCACACAACCAACACAGATAGAGACAACAGATATAAGTGGAAACCCATAAGGGAGAAAACCACATCTTATTATTGTTGTGATGCAAAGGAAAGCTCCAACTCCTCCTCACCACTGTTTTTCTGCAGGCACCAACCTACAGGAGGCTCCAACCTCAATTCTGCAAGCTACAACTTGCAAGGAAGCTCCAACTCCCTTCAATTTTCTGCAGGTACCAACCTACAGGAGGCTCCAACCTTAGTGAGCTACAACTGACAACTATCAAGCTTCAACTTGATAGGGAAGCTCCAACTCCCTCAATTTATCAAATGAAGTGTTTGCTGATTTACCTCAGATATCAGCTCTATTCTGTAGCATCTCTTTTCTGCTCTTCTCTTCCTTATCTTCTCTGCCTCAATATTCTATACTTTGCATTCTCTATCCTTACTCTCTCTCTCTCTTCTTTATGCATATCAATGTGATATTATTTATAGAAATTCCCTCATGACTGTTAGCATTCCTCAGAGAATTTGAAATGGACATCCATGCCTCGTTGCCTTCTGCCTTCTCATTTCCTTTACCCGCTCATTCAGAAAAATATAACAATATGCATTAATTTCAATATTGCAGTGGGAGTTTTGTTTTCCTACCGGAGACTTGCCAATGCTTCACAAACAATAAAAAATCAATTACAACATTAACATTCACATTTTCAGTTACATAAAGACAATCTTACTCAGCCCATTTTTTGGCTTTTGGCTTTGCCGGACTTGTATTTTCTGCTATTGTCAGAGAACTGTTCTGCCTTCTTCTGCTCATTGTCTTCTGGATATTTTCCAGTTTTCTGTGCTTGTACACTTGTCAAATTCATTCCTTTGCATATTCCTGTTCACCATGATTGTGTGTCTACCGTATATATATAACTACTGATCTTTAAATATGGGAAAACTCCAATGCCTTGGTTTCCTTTACTGGCAGTTTAAATAACTGAATGCAGAGGTTTTAATATCGCCATGGTCATAAACCCAATATATGCTCTATATGCAATTTCAAGCAATTAATGTTCATTCTCGGCATTGTTATTTTGATATTCGAACCTTAGAAACCATAAACCAATGGTTAATCAATCATTGTTGTATCCCAAGTAATTTTATATCTGGACAGAATTGATACTCTTTTTACTGAACTGGAAATTTAGTTACATGGAAGCTTCATTTTTCATGGTTATGAAACCCCCGGTAACCATATAATCCGATACTCATAAAATTCTGTTCGGGCCCCACATGTCAACCCTGTTTTAAATACTCTTTCATATGTGACTCCAATACTCCACTTCATAACCCAAAAATTTTCTATGCTCAAGGTTTATCTTTCGCATCTACAATGTAACTCATATGTGAAGTTCGACTTTATCATAACATTATATCATTATATATATATATACTTTGACATGTATTACTCCTTCAATCAATCTTCCCCAAACTTTCCACACAACCATATAGTCGGGCCCACATTCTCGTTCAATTCATTTCATAACTCTTCACATTATTTGTTGGTCTATATGACATATAATAAACCAACAATAAAAATTTTCTTTTCCACATAAGTTAATATGTGTCCAGACTCCATATTATAACATTCGGGCCCGCAACATATCTCAACATATATTCATACATATCACACCCTCTATTCAAATGTTAAGAGTGATTATAAATAAACCCTTGCTTTGGATTTATATCTCAACACAAATACATATGAACCCATGCGACCATAGTATTTTAAAGTTTGATTTCAGCACATGTTAAAATGACTTTCTCGGGCCCACTGACCAACTTACCTCGACTATTCACTGGACAGATCTAACGGTCCACCATTCGTCGCTCTCTAGACTTTGATCGAACGGACACAATTGAATATCGCGTTGATTTATTGCACGAGGGTTAACCGCTCAAATGAACGCGAAAAAAGTTGTATTGTAAAACTGCCGAAGGACACGTGTCCTACTCCGACGCATATCGCTTTTATTTTGGTAATACAGCTTACCGTCTTAAACTTGTGCGAAAACCATCGGGTTGAACTCCAAACCATCATTACTGTTCATTCCTTCGTGGTTCCGGTTACTCCCCACTCTAGGTTCCGTTCTGCTTTATTTCTTCAGCGCTTTTATATATATATATATGAACCCTGCCTTTTTATATGTTAACCCTTGGTTTATCAATGTTTCAACGCTTTATTATAACGAATTCCGCCATCATTCTTTTTTATTATTCCCGTTCTAACTTCTCCATTGTTCTCTGTTCTAATTGGCCACGCTATTCACTGTTCCACTATATCAAGCAGTTTCGAACCCTTGCCCTTCAATCTCGTGCTATCTACACTTATGGCATTCAACTGTTCTAACTTATAATATATAAAAACCCTTCTTGTTGTCGTTGTATACCTTTCTTCAGCACTTTTGTTATATATAAGCCCTATTTCATTGAAATTTTAATATAATGCTATCATATGAACCCTGTTTCGTTGCAAAATGCTTGGTTCCCTTAGCTTGGTTAACTGTTCTGCCTCTGCCTTCGCTGCACGACTATTTCTCTACCTCTGTATTATCTGCCTCTGCCGCTTGACCTCTGCCTCCACTGCTCGACCGTTTAATCTCTTCCTCTGCCTCCACTGCTTGAACGTTTTATTTCTGCCTCTGTTCTTCTTATTCTCCCTGCCTCCTTTGCACTGCTTGCTTCTCTTTTTGCTGCCCTGTCTCTGTAAATGTACTCTCCCTTTGTTCTTCTCTGCTGTCTTCTCCTTTGCTTATGCTTCCTCCTTTTCCATAAATGACAACATTTCCAATAGTCCCCCCCTTTCGCATTGATGGCAATACACTTCCTCTGTTTTCCTTTTAGGACCCTTCCTCCTGCTGCTTGCTCTTCCTCCCCCTTTGACATCAATGGCAAAGGGTTGCTCATTTGTCAGGGTGCTTTCAAATCTCGCCTATGATCTGTCTCATGGTTTTGTTGCTAGCTGATCTCCCCCTGGAATGATACTTTTGTTTCTGTTCTCCCCCTGGACTGAAGCTTCCTTTTTCTTTCAGAGAGTAGTATCTAAAGACACTATCCCTAGTTTATTTCTTAGATATTTGAATGGCTCTCTAGCAAGAGGTTTTGTGAATATATTTGCTGTTTGTTCTTTTGTGGGCACATATTCCAACCTTACTACCTTCTGTGCTACTTGTTCTCTTAGAAAATGGTACTTGATTGGGATGTGTTTAGTTTTTGAATGAAGTACAAGAATTTTTGAAATACTTATAGCACTTGTATTATCACATTTGATAGAGATGGGTTCATCAATGCATACCTTCATATCTTGGAGGGTTTGCTTCATCCACATGACTTGTATACAACATGCTGCTGCTGCTATGTATTCTGCTTTTGCTGTAGATAGAGAAATAGATTTTTGTTTCTTGCTTAGCCATGCCACCAGACTTTATCCTAGATAGAATGCACCTCCACTTGTGCTTTTCTTGTCATCCACACAACTGGCCCAATCTGCATCTGTGTATACTGTCAAAGTGAAGCTTTTTCCTTTAGGATACCAAAGTCCATACTGTGCAATTCCTTGTAGAAATCTGAATATTCTTTTGACTGCAATAAGATGATTTTGTTTAGGTGCTGCTTGATATCTAGCCACTAGTCCTACTGCTAGCATGATGTCTGGTCTTGATGCTGTCAGATACAGCAGACTTCCTATCATGGATCTGTAGAGTTTTTGATCTATATCAGCAGATCCATCATCAGTGCACAACTTGCATCCCGTGATCATGGGAGTTGACACAGGTTTGCAGTCCTCCATTTTGAACTTTTTCAACATTTCTTTTAAGTATTTTTCCTGTGAGATGAATGTACCTGTGTTCTTTTGCTGAATTTGAAGTCCTAAGTAGAAACTGAGCTCTCCAATCATGGAAATCTCAAACTCTGATTTCATCTCCTCAGCAAACCCTTTTGCTAGTTCATCTCTGTTTCTTTCAAACATAATGTCATCAACATATACTACAACAATTAGGAGTTCATTTTCATGGGCTTTTATGTATATATTTTTGTCTACTCCACCTCTCTTAAAGCCTTGTTTTTGCAAATACTTATCCAATCTTGAGTACCAAGCACAAGGATCCTGTTTCAGTCCATATAGAGCCTCCTTCAGTCTGCACACATAGTCTTATTTGTTTGTTAAAGAGAAACCTTCTGGTTGTTCCATGTAGACTTCTTCTTCTAGATCTCCATTCAGAAATGCAGATTTCACATCCATTTGATATACCTTGAAGTCTTGGTATAATGCAAAGGCTAGAAAAATTCTAATGGCTTCCATTCTGGCTACAGGAGCAAATGTTTCATCATAATCAAGTCCTTCGATTTGTGAATATCATTTGAAAACTAGTCTGTCTTTATTCCTGATTACCTGTCCTTGCTCATTCATTTTATTCTTGAATACCCATTTTGAGCCAATGATATTTTTCTCAATTATTCTAGGAACTAGTTCTCAGGTATTGTTCTTCTCAATTTGGTCCAATTCTTCATTCATTGCCTTCACCCAATACTTGTCCTTGTTGGCTTCTTCAAACTTTTTTGGCTCTATTTGTGATAACATGGCTATGTATACCTCTTCTGTCTGTTCTGTTAGCTGCCTTCTTGTTTGGACCCCTACTCTCTTGTCTCCAATGATCTGTTCTTCAGGATGGTTCTTCTGAGTATATCTTGAGAGAGCTTTCGAACTCAACTCTGCATCTTCTGTTGTCTTGCTTGTTTCATCATCATCTTGGTTTTCTTCTTCATGACTGTTTGATGGACTGCTGTAGTCTGTATCTCTTGTATTGTTTGGAAGTTTTTCATCAAATCTCACATCAATGCTTTCTACTATTTTTCGAAGAGTCTTGTTGTAGCACCTGTACCCTTTACTTTTGGATGCATATCCTAGAAATATCTCTTCATCTGCTCTTGCATCAAGTTTCCCAAGATTTTCATCATTATTCTTTATGTAACACTTGCTTCCAAAGATTCTAAAATGTTTGATTGAAGCTGGTTTCCCATGCCATAGTTCATAGGGAGTCTTGTCACTGCTTGGCCTTAAGTGAGCTTTATTAAGGATATGCACCGCTGTATGTACTGCTTCTGCCCAGAAGGTTTGAGGAATATTACTCTCTTGCATCATGGCTCTGGCAATTTGTTGAACAGATTTTTTTTGTCTCTCTGCTATTCCATTCTGCTGAGGTGTCCCTGCAATAGTAAATTGTTGTTTTATGCCATATTCATTGCACATATTTGCAAAGTCATAATCTGTGAATTCACCTCCTCTGTCCGATCTGATGCATTTTAGCTTGCATCCTATCTGATTTTCTGCTAATGCTTTGAATATTTTGAATTTGTCCAGAGCTTCCGATTTATTCTTGAGAAATGCAACCCATGTCATTCTGGAGAAATCATCTATTATCAGCATGAAGTAGGATTCTCCACTTGGTGTTTTAGTTCTTGCAGGTCCACACAGGTCCATGTGCACAAGCTGGAGTGGTCTTCTTGTTGATAACTCATCTTTGGCCTTAAATGATGTGCGGGTCTGTTTTCCCAATTGACAAGATTTGCATATGGTATTAGAAGGCCTTTTTATTTCTGGCATGTCTCTGACAACTTTCTTCTTGCTTAGTCTGATGATGTGATCGAAGCTGAGATGTCCCAACCTTTTATGCCATAACCATGACTCTTCTAGTTTGCTAAGATGACATGCTTCATCTTCCTCTTTCACAATGTAAACATTACTTTCTGTTCGAACTCCTTTGAGCAGAGTCTTACCTGTGGTGCTTGATCTGACTTCACAATCTTGTGCTCTAAAAAGAACTTCACAACCTTTGTCACACATCTGACTGACACTTAGTAAATTTTCTTTCAGCCCATCTACAAATAGTACATCTTGGGCCTTTCCTCTGCCATTGTCTATGCTGACTGAGCCTTTTCCCTTGATCTTACCTGATTTATCATTGCCAAAAGTAACATTGCCATATTTCTTTTCATCAAGAGTTATAAACTTGCTTCTGTCTCCAGTCATGTGTTTTGAGCAGCCACTATCCAAATACCACTGGCTTTTCAGGTCTTGAGTAGTTAGAGCCAAGTCACATTTATTCACCTTCTTTATCCACTGGAGGCACCCTTTTGTTTGGTATCTTTTGTGAGGTGATGAACTACATCTTCTGAGAGGACATTTGAAAGGCATATGTCCAACTTGATTGCATATACAACATTTGATCATAGTTTTTGCAGAATTGTGAGTATGAACAAAATTTATTTGATTCATAAACCTCCTTGAGGTGTTGAACATCAATCTTTGTCCATACTTTCTACACTCAATGATTTTATGGCCAAATTCCTTACAATAAAAATAGTAACCATAGAAACTATATGCATACCTGATGTAAGGTTGTCTTCTCCATTTGTTTGCTTGAGACAGTCTCTTCATTGTTTGCATCTTTTGCTGGTTTGAATTACTCCTCCTTGCATGACAATATGTAGCAATGTGTCCCAGCTTGTGGCAGACATAACAGGTGGCATTCTTCATAGGAGGGAAGAATCTCCTTTGATGGCTTCCAAATTTGACATACTCAGGGGTATATGATCCTTTTTATGTTGTCTTAGTATTTATTGCATTCTTTGTTACTAGAGGTTTCTTCTGATCTCTATCTTCCTCATTACATGTTTCTTCTTTTTTAGGAATTGTTTGATCTGCTTCATCATTATTCTTTGCTTTTACAAAAATAATCTCTCTGTTTTCCTTTTCTTTGCTTTTACTTGATTCTCCTTCATAGCCTATTCCAGTTTTTATCATAGGAGATCTTTGAGCATCCAGAATTTCGTTCAACTTACTAGAGCTTGTTGTTTGAGAGGAATTTGTAGATACTTTCCTCTGAGAATTTTCTAATTTCCTCCTCAGACATACAACTTCTTCTTCCAGCTTCTCTTGTTCTCGAGTTTTATCCTTGATTTTCTGAAGTAACATGTCTTCCATCTTCTTGGCTTCTTCAAGCTCTACCTTCAATTGCATGAGGACTTCTGAATTTTTTTCTTCTCTTACATACTTGAGGAGAATGTCCTTTTGTTTTCTGCACTTCAATTTGAGTCTATCAATCTCCTCAAGGGCACTTATTAGCTCCCCCTCAAGATCGACTTCACCTTATTTTTCTTCATCTTCTAGAAGGATTCCTTCAAGTTCTTCTACGATCATCAATAAAAATTCAGAGGTTCCTTCTTCACTTGAAGTTTCATCTGAGTCTTCAGATGCACTGCTGTCTTGTTGAGCATAGAAGGATTTTCTGCTGAACTTCTTTCCTTTCTGCCAGTTTTTTGATGTATTTTTCTCTGATTCTTGAGCTTGATTCCTTACTTTCTTGTGAGGACACTTAGTAGCATAGTGTCCAAATCTTCCATAGTTAAAAAATTTGAAGGGAATTTTACCTTTGTATTTACCTTAGCCTCTATCCAGTTTCTTGACAAATTTAGCCTCTTCTTCATCCGAGCAAGAGCATATGTCTTCCTTTTCTTCTTTCTTCTTTTCTGTTTTAAAGGCTACCTCCCTCATACTTGGCTTCTTCCGTGGGAGCCTCATCTCATATGCTGTTAGATTTCCAAGTAGCTGGTTCATGGTCAAGGTTTCCCAATCAGATTTTTCTTCTATTGCAGATACCTTGGGGTTAAAACTGGGTGGAAGAGATCTTAGAATCTTTTGTACAATCTTACTTTCTCGGTATGGTTTCCTCCAAGAGCTTTCATATTGTTAACAATTTCTCAATTTTAGGAATATCGCCAAGGAAAGAAACATCATTCATTTTTAAATTTTCAAACTCGGGCTCTATATACTTGAAGTTCGTAGTCTTTAACTTTATCATAAGAGAATCACGTACGTCGTTAGACCAAAACCCACAGGTGTTAGTCAACGATCGCATCGCCAGAGATAAGGATCCACGAAAGGCGGTTAGTCCATGTCGCGAAACACACGGGGGAGCGTTGGTTTATCCAATTTCCAACAATCTCCCCCCCAATACGATCCGGGTGTGTATCGAACTCGTGACCTACGCTCTGATACCACTTGTTGGGTATCACGATTGCCGTTAGACCAAAACCCGCAGGTGTTAGTCAACGATCGCATCGCCAGAGATAAGGATCCACGAAAGGCGGTTAGTCCATGTCGCGAAACACATGGGGAGCGTTGGTTTATCCAATGTCCAACATTTATTTCCCTCATGGATATTCTCTATAGTGTCCCACATATCTTTAGCAGTCTTACTATGCATTAATTTGATAAATTCAGCCTCACAAAGTCCACTTAAGATTGCATTCATGGCCTTTGCATTTGCTACAAATTCTTGTTTAGCTTCTCTTTCTCGGTCAGTTGCCTTTGGGGCATATCCAAATTCTACAGCAGCCCATACCTCTATTCCTAGAGACATTATGTATGCTCTCATTCTGATTTTCCAAAAGGCATAATTAGCAGTAGTGAAGAAAGGGGCTTTATTGGTTGAGCTTCCTTCTTGACTAGCCATATTGGAGGCCTAGGATCTCCTTTCAGTGGTTAAACTAGTATAAAAGGAACTTGCTCTGATACCAATTGTTGAATTCTTAGTTAAACTGAGAGGGGGGGGTGAATCAGTTTAACACATACATGAGCTTTTTAAATTTTTCATCAGCTTATTTACAACTTACTTTTATAACCAACCTTAGTATATGAACAGTCTTAATATGTTGCAGCAAGTATTAAATTAATGTGACATAAAGCTTATTATGAGTGAAACAAACATTAAGCAGATTTGGTAAATCATCTCAGCACACAACCAACACAGATAGAGACAACAGATATAAGTGGAAACCCATAAAGGGAGAAAACCACATCTTATTATTGTTGTGATGCAAAGGCAAGCTCCAACTCCCCTTCACCACTATTTTTCTGCAGGCACCAACCTACAGGAGGCTCCAACCTCAATTCTGCATGCTACAACTTGCAAGGAAGCTCCAACTCCCTTCAATTTTCTGTAGGCACCAACCTATAGGAGGCTCCAACCTCAGTGAGCTACAACTAACAGCTATCAAGCTTCAACTTGATAGGGAAGCTCCAACTTCCTCAATTTATCAAACGAAGTGTTTGCTGATTTACCTCAGATATCAGCTCTATTCTGTAGCATCTCTTTTCTGCTCTTCTCTTCCTTATATTCTCTGCGTCAATCTTCTATATTTTGCATTCTCTATACTTACTCTCTCTCTCTTCTTTATGCATATCAATGTGATCTTATTTATAGAAATTCCCTCATGACTGTTAGCATTCCTCAAAGAATTTGAAATGGACAGCCATGCCTCGTTGCCTTCTGCGTTCTCATTTCCTTTACCCTCTTATTCAAAAAAATATAACAATATGCATTAATTTCAATATTACAGTGGGAGTTTTGTTTTCCTACCAGAGACTTGCCAATGCATCACAAACAATAAAAAATCAATTACAACATTTACATTCACATTTTTAGTTACATAAAGACAATCTTACTCAACCCATTTTTTGGCTTTTGGCTTTGCTGGACTTGTCTTTTCTGCTGTTGTCAAAGAACTGTTCTGCCTTCTTCTGCTCACTGTCTTCTGCATATTTTCCAGTTTTCAATGCTTGTACACTTGTCAAATACGTTCCTGTGCATATTCCTGTTCACCATGATTGTGTGTCTACCGTATATATATAACTGCTGATCTTTAAATATGGGCAAACTCCAATGCCTTGGTTTCCTTTACTGGCAGTTTAAATAACTGAATGCAGAGGTTTTAATATCGCCATGGTCATAAACCCAATATATGCTCTCTATGCAATTTCAATCCATTAATGTTCATTCTTGGCATTATTATTTTGATATTCGAACCTTAGAAACCATAAACCAATGGTTAATTAGTCATTGTTGTAACCTAAGTAATTTTATATCTGGACATAATTGATATTCTGTTTACTGAACTGGAAATTTAGTTACGTGGAAGCTTCATTTTTCATGGTTATGAAACCCTCGGTAACCATATAATCCGGTACTCATAAAAGTCTGTTCGGGCCCCACATGTCAACCCTGTTTTAAATACTCTTTCATATGTGACTCCAATACTCCGTTTCATAACCCAAAAATTTTCTATGCTCAAGGTTATCTTTCGCATCTACAATGTAACTCATATGTGAGGTTTGACTTTATCATAACATTATATATATATATATATATACTTTGACATGTATTACTCCTTCAATCAATCTTCCCCAAACTTTCCACGCACCCATATGGTCGGGCCCACATTCTCGTTCAATGCATTTCATAACTCTTCACATTATTTGTTGGTCTATATGACATATAATAAACCAACAATAAAACTTTTCTTTTCCACATAAGTTAATATGCATCCAGACTCCATATTATAACATTTGGGCCCACAACATATCTCAACATATATTCATATATATCACGCCCTCTATTCAAATGTTAAGAGTCATTATAAATAAACCCTTGCTTTGGATTTATATCTCAACACAAATACATATGAACCCATGCAACCATAGTATTTTAAAGTTTGATTTCAGCACATGTTAAAATGACTTTCTTGGGCCCACTGACCAAATTACCTCGACTATTCATCGGATAGATCTAACGGTCCACCATTCGTCGCTCTCCAGACTTCGATCGAACGGACACAATTGAATATCGTGTTGATTTATTGCACGAGGGTTAACCGCTCAAATGAACGCGAAAAGAGTTGTATTGTAAAATTTCTTGAGGACACGTGTCCTACTCCGACGCATATCACGTTCATTTTGGTAATACAGCTTACCATCTTGAACTTGCGCAAAAACCACCGGGTTGAACTCCAAACCATCATTACTATTCATTCCTTCGTGGTTCCGGTTACTCCCCACTCTAGGTTCCGTTCTGCTTTATTTCTTTAGTGCTTTTATATATATATATGAACCCTGCCTTTTTATATGTTAACCCTTGGTTTATCAATGTTTCAACGCTTTATTATAACGCATTCCACCATCATTCTTGTTTATTATTCCCGTTCTAACTTCTCCATTGTTCTCCGTTCTAATTGGCCACGCTATTCACTGTTCCATTGTATCGAGCAGTTTTGAACCCTTGCCCTTCAATCTCGTGCTATCTACACTTATGGCATTCAACTGTTCTAACTTATAATATATAAAAACCCTTCTTGTTGTCGTTATATACCTTTCTTCAGCACTTTTGTTATATATAAACCCTGTTTCATTGCAATTTTAATATAACGCTATCATATGAACCCTGTTTCGTTGCAAAATGCTTGGTTCCCTTAGCTTGGTTAACTGTTCTGCCTCTGCCTCCGCTGCACGACTGTTTCTCTACCTCTGTATTATCTGCCTCTGCCGCTCGACCTCTACCTCCACTGCTCGACCGTTTCATCTCTTCCTCTGCCTCCACTGCTTGACCGTTTTATTTCTTCCTCTTTTCTTCTTATGCTCTCTGCCTCCTTTGCGCTGCTTGCTTCTCTTTTTTCTTCCCTGTCTCTGTAAATGTACTCTCCCTCTGTTCTTCTTTGCTGTCTTCTCCTTTGCTTCTGCTTCCTCCTTTGCCATCAATGACAACATTTCCAACAATAGAAAGTATAAATGTTCACTATTAAGAATTAGTATGAATATTTGCGCTTGTAAGTGAATTAGCAGAAAGGAAATTTAGTTTAGATATTGTTTATTATACTATATTAAGAACTTGCGATCTTTGGAATAGAACAAAAGGATTAATCTTTTAGAGAAGAATCTATAGTTATTTCTCTTCTTCACAAGGAAAAAGGAAAGAACATTAAGTAGACTAAGAACATTGGAGAATTATGTATAAATGGATATAAAATAAAAATAACTCTTCATGCATAAGACATAAATGGTGAGTACCCATTTCTTTAAAAAAATTAATGGAGATTCTATGGATTAGCCAAAGAGCATAGCCAGAGAGCATACTGTAGCGAAAGAAGAATTATAATAGTCAGTAAAAACGAGTAACAATTTAACCACAATATAACATTGAGTTTTCTATCTTTCATCAAGCTAATAATAATTAAAAAAATCAATCATAGAGTAGAAATATTTATATAAGAAAATTAATAATTAATTTTACCTTAAAGAATTGCATGAGAAATTAGAGAAAACTCTATAAAAAAAAGAAAAAAACTTGTAAATAAGAATTACAAATTGTATGAATGTTTTTTTTTGGAAAAATTAAAAAGAATTTTCATAAATTTCTTATTCACATATTCAAATGAAAAAGTCTATAAACAAAAAGAGCAAACACATAAATATATACTACAGACCTAATTTCCTTGCAATAAATTAGTATATTAAGAGAATGAGCATCTATAAAATTATGTAAGCAAAATGTACTCAAGTTCAAATGTTAAGTAGGTCAAATCATTCAAAGACCTATTGGGCATGGTCTTGCATATATTCATTTAATACGAAGTTAGGCTTAGTAGGATTTCTTTAAATATAACCAAAAATGATTTCTTAGGAAATGGTAATTTCCATGAAATATGGTAAAATAAAGTATGGAAGAGAAGCAAGTGTAGCTTTCATCAAAGAAAGCCCTCCTTGCACCTGGAAAAACCAAGAGTTTGAGAAGTTAATTTCCAACCTAGATAACATAAACTGAATTTTATGTTAATTTCCAAGATAAGCCTATGAAGTCGTAAGGGTTCGAAACAAAGGAGACCCGAATGGTACATACCTGTGTGAAATAAAACCCCCTTAGTACGAAATCATTTGATAAGGAAATAAAAACAAAAAATATACTCTTATTCAAACGTGATGCAAAAAAGAAATTACCTCGAGGAGTAGAAGGATCACCTAGGTTCCTGTCTCGAACATAAATAATAAATAACTAGACATTATGAATGAAATAAAATAGTTTATTAATAAACTTGGGAAAAATAAATCTTATAATATAAATATATATATTTATATTATAAGATTTATTTTTCCCAGGTTTATTAATAAACTATTTTATTTCATTCATTATATATATATATATATATATATATTACTGCTACATTTTTTTATATAAATATTTTTGGGATTAATCACATCATTAGGATTTGGTTGATGTTTTGAACTATTTATTGTGGTTTATTCTCAGGGTGAAAAAAGAAGATCAATCTTAAAGAATAAATAGTGAGGATACATCATTATTTGAAAATAAACGTTAAAAACTAATCATTAAACACTAGCCTCTATTTAGTAAGTTTGTTTAGAAATTTTAATTACAATTTATTATTTATAAAATTATCACTATTATAATATTTAAATAAAAGAGGATTTGTTAGTTTATATTGTAATTTATTTTATTTTAATAAAAGTTATTTTAAAAACCCTAATTCATAATTCAAGATTAATAGTCATAAGAAAATATAAAGGAAAAACCTAATTTAATAAAAGAGGGTTATATAATATTATAATATGTAAATATAAATTATTATTATAATAGGGTTTTCTTAATTTATAATTTATTTTAATGAAAGTTTATAACGAAATCTTATTTATATATCGAGAATATAAAACTATAAGGTAAAATAAAATGAATTGTAACTAAAAATACAAGAAAAAGAAAAACTAAAGAGCAGGAAAAAAGGAAAAATAAAAAACAAGGACCGAATCATAAACACAAAAGGGCGTAATCATTTTGAGAGAGCTGGAGTTACTCAATTTCCACCCATCATCCCTAGTGAGATTCTTAGCATGCCTCTCAATCTCAATGGCTTCCTTGAGCTTCCTATGGTGGAAGTGACCAAACCTCGCAATAGATTTGGAGTCCTCAATGCAAACATGGTGACATGATTTTTCCGCATGCTCTTCCAGAGTTGAAGTGCGGGAACGATTGTGCATGATGTTCACCACATGCTCCTGGATTCTCTGTCTAATAGATCGCCCTGTTTCCCCAATATTGGGAGTACCACAGGAGTAAGGAACCAGATAAATGCCCTTCATGTCCTTAAGGTCAATAGGGTCTTTTACAGAACCAAGCGAGTTTATAATAGTACAAAGAGGCTTGAATGGCGAGGAGACATTATTCCACTTAAGAGCATGAGCAATTTTGTCCGAAGTCCCCTGGATAAGCGACAAATCAACTTTGGATATAGGATCATCTCGAGACGATTTTCCTTTTAACCCTTTATAGGATTTTTGAAGGCCTTAAGGACCTGAGATACACTATAACCATTAACCTCAAAAACTTCAAGAAGATGAGATTTCTCTGACTCTGAGTGGTTGTCATCAGAGATTCTTAGAGCACAGGTAGCAAGAGTGCAAAGAACACCAAATTTCTGAGCAAGAAAATGATGAGAACTAGCATGAAGATATTGCTTCGTGTGAGTTTTCTTATGAAAAAATTGGTGGGAAATGGAACCATCATCCATTCTAGAAAGAAGAATATCCAAGAAAGGCAGAAAACCATCCACCTCTACTTCCATCGTGATTTTTATGGAATCAGACTGGGAGTTCAGATGCCTCAGAAACAGATATAAATTTTCACGACCATGGGTCCAAATGACACAACTGTCATCCATGAACTTGTTCCTTTTCATAGGGCGAAATTGAGCCGAGGCTAAGGGTCGAGGTGAGGTAGAGACCCACTAATTTAGAGGTGTCTAGATCTGAGACCCGTCTAATGACATCAATGGCTTCTTGGATGGGAATTTTGGTAAACAATGACACAACATTAACGCTTGCTAATAACTCTCCAGGTTCAAACTTGATGTTTTTCCATTCTTTGATAAATGAAGCTAAGTCCTTAACATAGGACTCAGTGAGACCCACAAGGGGTTTAAGCTTATGAGCTAAGAATTTAGCAAGGTGATAGGAGGGACCACCTATTGTGTTAACAATAGGTCTTAAAGGGGCTCCAGATTTATGAATCTTGGGTAGACCATATATCCTTGGGGCGAGGGGATTGCTCTCAATAAGCTTTCTAGCGAGAGGATTAAGGGTAGAATCAGACTTAATGGCTAGGGAAACCTCCGTAGAAACCGATTTAAGGGCATTCTTTTTAAGATTGACATAACTACCACTATAAATAAGAGTTCGTTATAACATTTCATTAAAACAAATTATAAATTAAGAACAACCTATTATAATAATAATTTAAATTTACATATTGTAATATCATATAACCCTCTTTTAATAAATTAAGGTTTTTCTTTATATTTTCTTATGACTTTTAACCTTAAATTATGAATTATGGTTTTTAAATTAACTTTTATTAAAATAAAATAAATTACAAATAAACTAATAAACCTTCTTTTATCTAACTATTATAATATTGATAATTTTATAAATAATAAATTGTAATTAAAATTTCTAAAATAACTTACTAATTAGATGCTAGTTTTTAATGGCTAGTTTTTAATGGTTATTTCCTAGCAATGATGCATCAATGGTTATTTCTGAGCAATGATGCATCCTCACTATTTATTCATGCATCCTCACTATTTATTCTTTAAGATAGATCTACGAAAGAAATTATGGAATTTTATGAGTGGATATCGCTCAAATAGAATACCGTCAAACCCATTATAATTTTATATCAAACTGAAAAAAAAGAAAGAAACTTGGGTGTGATGAATAGGAAGAAAACCTCCTGTAAACCCTAATGAGACATAAAAATACTCATGACGGTGAAAAATAAAATAAACAAGCTGGAAAGCAGATTAGGACTACCATAAGCTTATATTGGCAGAAATACATAACAAATAAAATTAAAGAAGTTGTAGCTGCGAGTGCTGTTAGAAACCATATATGATAGAGAGACCCTAAGAGGAAATAATAGGAATCAAAACAGACTAGTGCTCTCGAATAACCCTACTATAATATTTGAAGAAATTGAAAAGATGTATTCTGTATAATTTACAGATAGAAGTTTTCTATAAGGAATCAGTAAACATAGAACAAATATAACAAGTTTCGGTGTGTAACCGATTGGGGTTTGGTAATAAAACATTATATAGCATCCAAACCGATTCGAAGATGGCGCTATGCGTTAAAACCCCAAATAATTTGCAAACCTGGAATGAGAATCACACAAAAACGTTTCAGTAATAAGAATATTTTTTTTCAATACGAAAAATACTTCTCGGTTTATATAATGTACTAGTAACAAACTTTAAACAAGCTGAAAGCTTTTCTACATTGATTTACAATACATTCATAGTTCCTCAAAATGGTCCACGCAACACCATCTTGATAAGACTGGGCTTTCCTTTAGATACATGCATCAACAACTAGTTCAAAAACAGTCTCTTCAAAACCATAAGGCTACGACTTACAATATTACAGACCTGAGCGAAAAACAAAAATTATCATAGACTTTGTTCTATGTTCCTTCAAAAAATTAGGAAATGAAGCTGCCTCTCACAGAAAATGAACAGTACCAGCAGCACCACTACCTTCCAAAACCAGTAGCTGATAGTGCATTTCCCCATAGTTACCTTCCAGTCCTTTCTTTGACAGTCTATCAGCTACAACATTCTTCTCTCTGAAAACATGGTGAAAAGAAATCACAGAAAATAATTTCTTTAGAACATCAATTCTCTCCAACCAATGTGAAATCGAACCCAATCTAATGGATGCTTTCTGGGTCAGATGGTCAATTAATACTTTGGAATCCTCTATAATGAGAATCTTATCCATGTACAATTGGCTGGCAAACCATAGGAGCCCCCAGAGAGCCAGAACTTTGGCCTTCATGTTCGTACCTACACCACTGTTCCAGTAAATTTTATATTGGCACTCAGGAGAAATCAATAGCCATGCCCCATAGCCACATACCGAATGTTGCGATGCTCCATCAAAAAAACCAACAGGATAACTGATCTCATGAGGGAAAAAACATTTCGATAAATCTGAAGGAGGCTTTTGCTTGATCTTTAAGTGTTCCAGAGAGCACATGATTTGGAAAGCAGTGTTTTTTGGATTACTCAGAGTACCTTCAAATATAGCTCGGTTCCTGGTACACCAGATATACCAGTGGAAAAAAATAGGCATATCCCAGACGAGTTCCCCTCTTCCCATCCACCACTTCAAATAGACCTTCGTCGACTGATACTCCGGTATGTGCATTTTTAACTTATCACAAACCATTGCCAAAGTATTAAGTGCATAGGGACATGAATAGAACAAATGGAAGCTGTCCTCCGCCGCGAGCCCACAGAGTAAGAAAATGTCAGGGCCCTGCCACCCTCTTTTTTGAAGATTTAGCCAGGTTAAATTTCTATCCTTCCAAACCATCCATAAGAAAATTATCATCTTAATCTGCGCTTTAGATTTCTAGAATACTTTGAACCAGCCATCAGCTTCCGACACCTCTCTGGTTTTAATCAGATCCGAATAAATTTCCTTGACTTTCAAAGTATCAGTTGTCTTCTTAACTTTCCAAGTCATCCAGTCCCCCCCTACCAACCTACATAGACCCAAATTCCTGAGCTTGTTCGTGTACAACTCCATTTTTCCTTCCCACTTCAGCTCCAACCCCATCTCAAAACAATCCTTCCATCTCAGGATCTCCCCGATCCACTCCTTGATGCTCTGTTGTATGAAGAAATAACCCTTACGAGTTAAACACAGAACAAGGTCCTCTATCTGTGACTGAAAATCAGCCATGCCCATCATCATCCTATTACTGATAAGGATTTTAGACCCATTTCCAAAGACCCAATTCACATATTCCATGACTAAAGGCCACATCATACCAAATCCTTTCCAGATGTTTGATTTGCATTTTTTTGCAAGCCAACCCAAGATGACTAGCTCCTCCACAGTGACATCTCCCAGATATTTGTGTTTTAATATTTCTTGCCATTTACCTTTACCAATTAATCCTCGCCAAAGAGTCTTAATAATGAGAGATTGCCCGAATAATACCATATCTAAGATGCCCCATCCCCCTCTGTCTTTAGGGAGGGTTAAGGCCTCCCATTTTGCAATATGAATGGGCTTTTTATCTCTCCCCCCTCCCCATATAAAATTTGTCATTTTCTGCCTTATATTCTTCAAAATTTTCTTTGGGAGAACAAAGAGATGAGCCCAATATGTAGTCATCTGTTGTAGAACAGCCTTCAACAAGATCAACCTACCTCCTCTAGTCAGCCATCTTCCTGTCCAGTTATTTAATTTCTTTCGAAATTTATTAATTAGCCAAGACCAATCCTCCACTGTATATGTTGTGGGTTTCAATCTGAAGCCAAGGTAAGTCAATACTTTATCTAGCGGAGCCTTTATAAAATTGAAAAGATCAGCTAATTCCTAGAACAACGCCTCCTCCCCACCAGCGAAATAGATGCAAGATTTTTTAATACTGGCCAACATTCCAGTGGCTTCACTAAAAAGTTTTAATATGTCATGCAAAACCACCCAGCAATTTTTTTATCATCATGCCGAATATGAGTATGTCATCAAAAAACAGGCTGTGGGTAGACTTCATTTGAGGGCTCAATTCAATGCCGCAAAACAAACCACTCTCCGCTGCTCTATTGATTTTTATACTGAGTGCATCCATAACAATCACGAAAAGGAGTGGCGATAGGGCACACCCCTGCCTTAATCCTCTACTGGGTTTAAAAAACTTTGACACCGAACCATTAATAATCACAGAAAAATAAGTATTAGTCACAAAGGCCATAATCCATGCTACCGCCTCCCTGTTGAGTCCAATTTTGAACAAAACAAGCCTAAAAAAACCTAGTCAACTCGATCATACGCTTTTTGAGATCAATCTTCATTACTGCCGCTTCCATTTTTTTCGAGTGAATAGTATGAATCGTTTCTTGAGTAGCTCCAACTGCATCATGGATATTACGATTTTAAAAAAATCCATATTGTTCCGGGGTGATAAAGTTTGACAGGATACCTTTCAAAGAATCAACAATAATTTTGGAAACTAACTTGTAAATAGTGTTGCATAACGATATGGGCCTAAAATCATCAAAGGTGAGAACACCTTTCTTTTTCGGGATGAGAACTAAGAGAGTAGAGTTGATTGCTCCATTTATCTTGCCAGTGGTTCTTACTTCCTCAACCAGATCCTTCAAATATTCTATAAAGTCTTCAATAAAATGCAAGAAAAAATCCGAGGACCAACCATCAGGCCTCAGAATTTTATTAGCAGCGAAGGATTTGAGGACTCTTTTGAATTCCTCAACCGTCACCTCCCCGAATAGGTTAAGATTATCAAATTCCGAGAACATAACAGGGAAGCCACTAATTAATTCCAAGTGATCCTCCGAAACATGTACTCTTCTCTGCTGATAAAGAGTCCCGAAATATTCCACCGCTATCGACTTGATTTCCTCAGTGGAGCAGAAAAGCCTTTCTCCATATTTTATTTCCCATATCAAATTGTCCTTCCTTTTCCCTGATGCGAACTTATAGAAATACTTAGTGTTCCTATCTCCCTCATCCAACCAAGTTTCTCTACTCTTAAGTCTCCAGGAAGCTTCCTCATTCTTCAGGAAAATCCTAAGTTCACCTTCTATTTGTTTTAATTGCTCCCAATAATCATCTTCCTGAGTGCCCTCAGCCACCTCCGAGTGTATCCTATTTCTTTCCAACAGAATGTACCGGATCCTGGATTTTTCCTTTTTTAATTTATTCCTTTCCCATATTCTGACCACAATCTTCATCTCCTTTAGTACTCTGGCCAGATGCGACATCACCGTCGAACCCTCCTCCCGCTTATGTTTCTACAAATAATCCTTAATCATGACATTGAAGTCGGCATCTGCCAGCCATATTTTATTGAACTTGAAAGCATAGCCCGAAGGCTTCATCTCAAAATCCCATGACAATGAGATAGGCCTATGATCAGAAAGTGTTATCTCCTCCGCAATCACCTGAGCATCCCTCATACATAATCTTAGACTAGAACATAAAACAAAACGATCTAATCTCTTCCCAATGAAATGCTTACCTTTACTTCCATTCATCCAAGTTGGACAGTTAAATTTTAAAGGCACATCAAACAAATCAGCCTCCTTCAATATTCCTTTAACAATCGCAACAGACGGATCAATCCTGCCCGTCTCTCCCCAAATCTCATCAGGATGGAAAATGCATTTGAAATCGCTTGCGAGTATGCAATTTTTTAAACCAAGAAAGCCAAAGACCTCCATACGATGCCAGAAGGAAATCTTGTCAGCATAAGGAGCATAAATATTGAGTACATTTATACGCCTACTGAAGCCTCTACAATAACTTGAGAGGATCATACCACCAAAGAAGCCATAGGGTTTAATGTTAATGAACTTCAGATCTCAAATAGCAGCACATCCACCCGACATCCCAGAAGTGTCAGTCGCCGCCATGTTCCACTCAGGAAACATGGAACGAAGAACATCAATGGACCTAGTAGCACCAACCATGGTTTCTTGAAGCAGAAAAATAGACGGTTTAACAGTAACAACAAAATTCTTGAATGAAAACAATTTATCCTTGCCCCCCTATCCACGAATATTCAGTGACACAATCCTCATATTGGAGACTCTGAAGCAGGGGACAATGCTCTAAGTACCCTTCCAATGGCCAACGACACAGGAACATCTCTAAAGTTACCATTCAGTAAACTCTCACTACCATCATTCACTGACGCAACCTTCTTCTTTCTCTTCGATATGCCTCTGCCTCTGCGAATCGTCACGTTCGATTACGAAGAGGGACTGATAATTAGGGTAGGGGACGATAGTCCAGTACACATAGGCAAAGGTACCAAGCCTACTTCCAGATTGGCGAGTAAGAACTCAATCTCACTCCCTATAGAATTTTTGGGAGAAGAGTCCTCCGCAACAGGATCTGGTGCTGACTTAGGCAAATAAGCACTAGTCTCATTATCAGCCGGCCCGGAAGAAAGAGGTGGTGAGGGATTACCACTCAAAGAACCCAAGTAAGGGATAAGAAACTGCCTTCTATGACACCCAGGTATCTCCTCAGAAAGGACAAAATGCCCCAAGTCGGAGGAAAGGTTCATATTCTTCTGCCCTGGGATACAGGGCTTATCAAGGGAAGGACCCGCGAGTGAGATACTAGACCCGATTAGACCATCCGGAACCAGAGAGACGGTACTCCCAGAGACAGGGTTTTCAATAATCTCCCTAACAGCGTCCCCAAACATCGACTCCAGATTATGTACAGGAATAACATTCTCATTTAATTCATCATTCCCAATAATATCATAAACAAAAGAGTTAGGATGCAACTTCTTACCTGATAAGGACACACCCTCCTTCTCCACCAACACAGTTGGCTTCAAAGGATCACCGACAGCATCAGCTTTCAGATTGAACTGTTTCTCCCGGGTCACCTTGTAATCATCCTGCCAGGATCGACAATGCCTCATCAGATGTCCCATTTCATGACACAAGTGACAGCGAAATGGGACCTTCCAATAATCTATCTTCTAGTTATACATCGAGCCCTCCCATTGTAGATCAATTGCCGTCGGCAGACCACCAACGAATGGGATTTCTATCAGTACCCATGCCACTCGTTTATCGAAAACTTCATGACATTTCAGATCTGCATATCTACATCTTCCCACATAGTCTCCTATCGCTTTCAGTACCCGATAGCTCCAAAAGTGTAATGGGAGACCAAACAGTTGCGCCCAAACCATGTGATTCACCGGAGCGTTGTTTTTTGGGTGGAAGCTAGCATCCTAACGGTGGAGCGCCAAAAAGCATCTACCCAGGACCCACGTCCTACTAAGCACAACCCCAATGTCCTCTTCTTTCTGGAGATGGAAACAAAACCAACCCTCCTCCAACCTCCTGATCATAGGCGAGTATCCAAGTAGATCAAACCACTTCTGCAAGAGCCACTCCATCATGTTCGTTTTACAATGTCTCTTGAACTTCCACCGGCCTATAACTGCGCGACTAGATAAGTCTACCACTCGATCCCATAACAAGTTAGAGTCGAATCTCAATAGCCAACACTCCTCTGAAGCCTTGATAGCCTTCCCACCGCCCCCTAACTTAATCGGAGGATTCGACGGAATAATGCCCCGCGAAGAAGCGCTAGAAGTCGCAGCCTTACCCTTTGCACTGGCTAGGAAAGGGCTCGGACCCGGAATCGAACGATCGACACTTAGAGCAGGGGTATTGAAATTAATTACCTCCTCTGCCACCTTTAACGCATCCACGAAGTCACGATCGTTGAGATCTGCGTCGATCTCAGTGATAAAACTATTAAGGTCACCCATAGTGATAATAATCTCCACTGACGTGCCACTTCTCTGAATCTCACACTCCAGAAAAATAATAAATTAATAACAATAGCATAGCAAGTCGATCTATACCATGTCAGCACAGTGAAACCTTCCACTCTTCGGCCAAGAGTTAATCCACCGTGGCAGTACTCAAATCTAAGGTCACCAAGATGCACGAAGCCCTTTAATATCCTTTAATAGCTACTTCGCCCGCTCCAGGTCATGCAAAACCATCAAGACAAGCAATATACTAGGGGCACGATAAAACTTCACCCACTCCAATTTAATGGGTGATACTCTAACCCACCAACAATCCGATAGTTCACCACCTTCTCCAACTTAAAAGCAAGACACTGACCACTAGCTGTCCCAGAGGGCTGTACCGTCCCACCACATCGTCTGCACGGTACCAGTACCCACTAAACCTCAATCCTACAACATCCGCTCTACGAGGAGCACTAACTGCCCCTAACCACCCAGTCCTTTCGGCAGAGAGAACATGGCCAAGGAACTAAGAACGGCCTAAAACCAATTAAGAAAAAAATTCTAATTTACGTCAAGGTACCACCCATCTCTAGAGTACAGAACCATTGAGTAGACGTCGTCATAGTCAGAGGTGAGGGCCGGAAAAATTAAAAAAAACCGGCATCCTTACTCCACCCATTCCCGATCACAGCTAAAGCCGAAGATCAACTTTCTGAGACTACCCCTAGAGAACCTTCCACTGCCGATGGGAACTAGAAAAACACAAGCCTCAACACAGAGAAACCCAAGGAGAGGAGAGATTCCAGTAATTTATCTTTGACAGCAACAAGTTAGACAAATGCCAATTTGCCACCATCTCTTGCAACAACGAACCTTCAAAATTTCACACGGGCGCTGAATGTTCAATATGGGATAGCCACCGACTTCCTTGGTGCACTTTTGAATGTTCTCAGCCCCAGAATTCTCAGATGACCAAAACTTTGAGATGTTGTCCCGAATAACCTGGCTTATCATTCTCTATGTTATGACTCCTCGACAAAAGAGATTCAATTTGCAGAGATTTCAGGAGAAGAAAAACTGACTTTGCCATATCTCGACGCAAAACCCATTCGTATCTCCTCCCCAGTGACCATTATATGTTGCTCCCTGTATTTGAGCCTGAATAGAGCCTGGAACCTCTTACGTAGGAAATCACCGAAGAAGTTTGACAAAAATGCCAAATTCATCTGTCACACTAAATTGTATTAGTAACCTTTAATTTGGTGGATAGGTAATTCCCATCTCCCTCTTAGAAACAATCCTAAACTCCAATTATTAGGTCTCAGGAAGGAAAACCGTGCCTTATTGAGGAATAATTGGAGCATAAATTGACTCTGGTCTTGCCTCCTAACCTCCTGTGAGAACTGTGAGCCTTTTAAAGAAAATGTTACCTTAAATTAAATTCTAGAATAGTCAAACTGGAAGCCACTCTGCTTTGACAAGAGGCAAAGTCTTACTCTCATTGCAAGTTAGATGGGAATTTCATTCCTGAGATAACGAATTTACACACACCTATTAATAGGCCAGGAATAAATAACAACATGTGTTGTCGAGGTTTAGATCCAAACCTAACTGCTAGATGCGACATATCAAGAGGAGCCAAGGAGCAAAAAAAAAAATCATAACACGATAATTATTAAAAGTTACAAAATTTACACCAAAAAAACCCTAAATTAATTGAGAGCCATTGATTCGGCAAGAAAATATTTGAACCGTCGATGCATTACATATGTAAATACACGTGGTCAATGAATAAAATTTCCTGCCATGCATATAATACTATAGAACACACCAGATACATCCATATAGAAACAAACAAAGGTATAATGAATAATCCCACATCAACAACCAAAATTATGTAATGCACAAATATATGGATGTCTTTGAAATGTAATTGACAAAAGAATTAACAAGTTCTAGTTGTAAATGTTATGAGAATGTTGGGGTTACAAAACCTCCATTATTTCTATTATGATATGCATGATATGCATATAGAAATAATATGCATATATATAGTTTCTCATGATGATTACAACCCAAAAAATTTAATGAGTTAGCCAATAGGCTCAAAATCTTAATGAGTTAGCCAATAGGCTCAAAATATTCCATAAATGGCCAAAGGACAACATTTTTATATATTAAGTAATAAGCAAAGCAATAAGCTAGTACCTTACAAGAGAAATATAAATATTTTATATAGTAAGCAATAAGCAAATACCTTATAAAAGAAATATAAATATTATATAAGAAATATAAATATTATATCTAGGAGATCATACTCGAGATTACTGTGACATACATTTATATACAAGTCTGGTGACCCTTGGTTTCATATTCCAAGTGGTCACTTGGACTCCCTTTGACTATTTTCCTTCCACACCAACCCTTAAGGATTAGGTGTCCAACATTCCCCCCCTTAATCCGAAGGGGTATTTATGAGTCCAAGAAGATAGCTGTAATACAAATGTGAAAAAATATGCATGGAAACACTAGGATGAATGCACTCTCTAAAATGTTGGCATAAGGAGGTGGTTTAAGGATGACCACCAACACTGGAACGCTTAGTGCAGTTCCCGGAACTATTCCAAATCTGGAAAGAAGTTGAGGTCTTCTACTAGAGGAAGTGCTCCTAATGTTTTGAAGAGGGAGACCTTCAACTTAGAAAAGGGAGGTTTGCAACTTGCATAAAAGGGAGAACCTCAACCTGAAAAGGGTAATATCATCTTGTGATGGTTTAAGGATGACCACCAACTCTGGAATGCTTTATGCATTTCCTGGAACTCTTCCAAAACTAGAAAGAAGATGAAGTCTTCTGCTACAGGAAGTGTTCCAAATTCTTTGAGGAGGGAGAAGCTCAACCTCGCATAGATGGTTTAAGGCTGACCACCAACCAAAGGCATGATCATGGGCATCTCTGTCTCTGGCTACAACTCTGAATTTGGTATGGCAGGTTGTGGCTCAGGCTCACTTGAACTTCTGTGTCACTGGATTTGAAGCTTGTAGATGAACATCATTTCCCCCCTTGTTAGATACAAGGTGAGATGATGGCAAAAAATCAGCTGCAAGACCTTTTAATATTCTAGAAGAAATTCTGACATATTACTGAAACATCTTCTTGGATTTTGATGCCCATTGCCAAGAAGAAATCCATTCAAGATGAATCTACGTATGCATATCGTGTACATAATAGAGGCCAAGGGTGACTCTACGTATGCATATCGTGTATAGAATATCAAGAGAAACCAGTGATGTATTGTGTGCCTCAGTGTGGTATTTCCTGGTGGTATTAAAACACAACTGCACAGTTCCAATGGGAGAGGTATGAAGCAGAGATTAATGAGCGGACTAGAGTTGTATTACCACTGGATAGGCAAGAAAAATAACAACACATTTGACGAGAAACATTTTCTAATACTATAATGTATACTGCAATAGTTCTAACATGGGGACAATGGATGTTGCAAAGAAAGAGCGTTGAGAGTTGAAGAGAGCGCCCATAAATGAGAAAAATAATTTATGACAGAGACGAAATTAGTGGAGCGTTAGGTCAAACATACAATGAAGAAATGAGTTTCTGACATACAAAAAATTTGGAATGCTAGAATCCTTATGGATAGATGCACAATGAGAACACTCAAATTTCTTGCAAGTAGGATATAGCTAATAGCACAACACTGATATGCACAGGCTCAAACTGGGGCATGGCAGGAGTACGTCTACTTTGATACCATGTTAAAGACACACATGGTATACATAAGAAGATAAGATAAACATTGGATTGCATTTATTATTCACCATGATATACATTTATATACAAGTCTGGTGACCCTTGGTTTCATATTCCAAGTGCTCGCTTGGACTCCCTTTGACTATTAGCCTTCCACACCAACTGTTAAGGATTAGGTGTCCAACACATGTAAATATGAATTATGCATAAATCAAGTTGATATTGATAAATTTCATTAAGATAGCATATGGAAACACAAACTTGTAATGAAGAATAAATGAAACAACTCATATCATAAAAAAAGGAGAAAGCCTTTCAAATAAAATTTTTGAATCAAACAATTGTGGAATTATCTTGAAATTAGGACACATAGTTATCTAGATTTGAAGTAAAAATTGTCTTTATATATATTACATTACATTCATTTAATTTTTTTTTTTGTAGTAGTATAGGGTCATTACACAAATACAATATCAAATTGCCACAAAAATATATCTCTTCTCAACTTAATTATATGCCCATAGAATGAATAATTCATTTAGTCAAACCAAAACAAATTTATTAATTAAAATAATATATACAAAAGTTGTGGGAGGCCTTCCTATCTAGATTACAGGAAATTAGCAAATTCGGTCCTTAGGCCCATTTTTCTTCTCTCCCCACTCTTTATCTTCTCCTCTCTTTGTTTGATTTCATTGATCTCAAACAAATTTAATATAAAAGGGATTCTGAACTAATTCAGTTCAGATCCACAATTATCCCACCCAGAACCCTATTCTAGGATCTTAGATCCACAAATATTTCAACAAATATAACTACCCTTGAATATCTTTATCACATTGATGTATTCTTGAAACTTCTCCTATATTTAATATTCCTCACTTACATACATTTCTCATAAAAATATTGGAAAATATAATTAAACACTCAATTACATTTCATTAGAGAACCAACTCCCTTAGTAAAAAAATATTTATATCTCGGTCAGTTGTTGTAGTAAAAATTGACAGTCTATGCTCCTGCATCACATATCAATCTCTAATCACATATTTATATAAAAATAAGTTTCATTTAAAATAGTTGAGAAAATCAAGTGTCTACAATAGGCATGAACATAATGATGAGTTGTAATTAGTGTTAGGTGTGGAGCCTGATTATCTTCTTGATCGTTCATATGTTTTTGTTTCAATCATGTTGGATCTCTATTCCTAACGGGGAAGCAACACCACTCGTTTAATCACCGTAAGGGTGGGGCGAGTGGGGGCAGGGGGGTAGGATGACTTTTATGAGCCCCCCCTGGCGGGGGTTTTGGGGCAGTGCCCTCGATGCTAAAAATATATGAAAAATTTCCTTCTAAAATATTATAATTTCATAGTCAATCCGAGCTGTTCATTAGGCAGATGATCTGATGGTAGAAGTTATGTTGATTTAGGGTTTTTTTCCCTAGAATTCAACCCTCATTTTATATGAGGGAATTTTATTGCGATTCATAGAGAGAGAGAGGAGAATGTGTGAGAGGGAAAAAGAAATTACACCAGTTCTGTTGTAGGTTGTATCTCTTCATTTTTCTGGATAATATAAAAGGAAGGTGTTAGTTATTAGTATTTTTTTCCTGCATAGATGACTAAATGTTTTCCTTAGATTTCTAGAAACAAAGTTCTTGAACATTGTGAGTTCTAAAAATATCACTGCCTTCATCATCCTTAAAGATAAATTTTCACTATTTCATCTTTCCACCATGTCTAGCATTTCTTACCAGTCCCAGAAAAACCATTAGTGGCTTATGTCACTCTTCCTGTCTATATGATTTCACCTTTGACCCAAATCCTCTATCTTTTTTTGCCTAAAAACCCCCCACTGCTACTTAAACCCACCAATCAATCAACTTTGTTATATCTCCCAAAACACTCTCAAACACTGATGGTCTCAAACTATCTTTGTAGAATCTCTAGATAAATCAAGTACATTGGATTTTGGATATTCAATACATCAGTCCATCATAAACTCTATCTTGCACTTGATGATCCCAAATTCTAGGTCTCAATCCAAAAACCAAGTCCAATAAGGCCTCCACTAGGTCACCTAGGGTTTTCACAAAGTCATAGGGTGGATTTGGTGCCCTACAAACTCTGTTTTTCCTATATGATGAAAATACATTCAAAGAAGAAAAGGACAGGTGATCTTGTCCAAGCTGATCAAAAAGGTCATTCAAGGAAGTCTTTTGGCCTAAAAGCATGAATCTTGTAAAGGGACAGCTGCCCTTTGCTCACATTTATGCAAGAGGATAAAATAACCATCAGACTAGCAATAGGTAAGGCAAAGAGAAAAATAATCATAAGAAGACCATTCATAGCAAGAAGAAAGCAACAAGAATATGTTTGATGAAATCAGGGTTTATGACTATTTTGACCAAGCAGTGAATCAATACTAGGGTTGCAAGAAGCAAAGGTCACCTCAAACTCCATCAAGGGCACTTTCAAGACTTTTAGAAATGATGAATGAGTTTGAGAAGTTTCAGATAACTTCGAAGACAAAACTGTTTACTTTTTCCTAAGCAGCACTAAAACCTAACAGTTTGGGAAAGTTGACAAAAAATGGTCAAATGATGACAAAGCAGCCTCCTTCATAACAACAGATGGCTTCAAAGGGTTTCAAACTATCCACAAGGTTTTGGCCTAGAGACACTTACTCCACCTCATCAAAATGTTAAAATCAGAGAGCTAAAAGGATCTAAGAAGGCAGACTCAAACACCAGTACCCCACTTCACCAAAGGGTATCTGCAAAAAGAGACAAAAATATCAGTTCAAGGCTTGTCTTCTCAAAGAAAGGACACAAACATATTTAAATAAGTCAAGGAAGCAAGGATGAGGGAATAAATTTCCAAAAGAGGCAACTATGGCAAACATGGGTCATTACTGATAAAATGAGCTATCCAAGTTCAAAAGAGACAGTGATCAAAGGAAGAAATTGTCTAGGCACCTGCAAGCACAAAAATGGCCATGAAAGACACAAAAAAGGGTTTAAACTAGCTTTCCCCTCTCATTGGACCTATATCATTGTCAAAGTGGTATAAAGAAAAAAATATGCCACTGATTTACAGCAGAGCAGTAAAACCTCCAACAAGGGTTACCCTATCAAATGAATATTCTGCAAGAGCTGGATTATGCCATAAATAACACTTCTACAAACTATCAAGGATGGCTACCTACATGAAGAGTTGATAAGAGCATAAGTGCCAAATGAATTTTTGTAGTGATAACAACACATAAAGATTAAAAAGGTCATTGATGCTTACTGCTAGGGTTTTTCTCCCACCAAGGGGTTTCTCCTCACTACTTCATAGAAAAACAGGAGAGAATGTAAATCAGATGAAAGAAATGGCAAAATATGACGAATTTGCTGTGTATAAGTGGTAAGAATCATGAAAGGGTTTCATTTTCCAAATATAGATGAGAAGCATAGTTTTGGCCTCTTCAGGGAGTTTATCAATCTGAAAGGAACATTTAAAGGCTTCCTACAAAGAAAAAGCCATTTTTTCCACCTACAGGACCAAAAAGCCAAAAAAAGCACAGTGAGAGAAATAAAGAGGGAAATAAACCTTATAAAGAGGGTTTTTGCATTAAATTAGTTTAAAAAAAAGACTATAAAGCCTCTTTGGCCTCTTTTACATCTCATTGTCATATAGAAAAGGAGAAGAAGATGTTGAAAGCGAGTTTGGATGGTTTTTCTGGAAAGTTGGGAGAAAATCTCAGGCGCTGCGCACTGAGGCCGGCGCTACGCGCCTGGCCCTCGGCGTTGCACTCAGATGAGGTGGCCGCAGTGTTATTTAACACTGTGCTGCGCACCAGGAGCCCGACGCTATGCACCTGGTCGGGCGCTATGCACAGGCACATGAAGAACCCGACTGCCCACAAAATCAACCTGGCGCTGCACTATGATAGGCCCGACTGGCCCTTCTCTGACCCGACACTGCACTCCGATAGGCCGACCCGACCTGAATGTGCAGTCGGGCAGGCGCTGCGCACAGACAGAGTTTTCCCAGATTTGCTCCAAAAGGGTTCAAAATTTATATTTTTGCCTCTAAATTTTCCACAGTCAATGGAACAAGGTTGGTGGATCTTTCTCCTCACTTTCCAAGTGTTTTTCTCATAATCAAGAAAGGAATTTTTGGCCTAATATGATCAAACCCTAGTCTCCATAAAATCAATTATTTTGCCTCTTAGTTTAGGGTTTGCAAAAAGAAGGGTTATTATATATGTAAAAACACTTAGTGACTAGCATACCAACCTTTAAAAACTGAAAAAACTCCTTGGATGCTTCATTTGGCCTTCATTTGCAAACTTTTCCCTTACATCACTCATTGCCACCCTTTGACCTAAAGGCTCTCAAACAAGTTTAAGAAAAAAATGCCTTCTATGCTAAAACCAATCACCATGTTTGAAGAAGAGATTCATAACAGTAGTGATGAAAGTCAAAGGCCTACCAAGCCTAAGCACAAGGGAGGAAGGGTTAATAGGTTTGAACCCTTGGACACCATTCAAATAACTTCCTCTCCAATGATACTTACCTGTTTTCAAGATTTTGGGTGTTATCAATTTTGTGAGAAGGTTAAGCAAGTCCAAAGCCATTTAGATTTGACTAGGTTGTTCATCCTCAGTTTGCAAAATCACCAAGTCAACCTAGCAGGAGTGAAATTTTAACTCTCATCTGAATCCATTACTAAAGCCATAGGAATTCCAGATATTGGTGAGAGATGGTTTAAACAAAAGAAATTGGACTTGAGCTATTATGAGCCCTACCTCAAACCTAGCTGTCAGCAAGGTTTTCTTCCCCTTATCCCACCTGCTAGAGAGGTATGCCCTGTCGATGAGGCAGATTATCAAATACTTCACCTGTGAGGGGAGGTACTCTAGGGTTTACTCTTATCACATAAGGATTTTGATGCAATTCACCAGGGTTAAGTTACTGAACCTACCATACTACCTATATCAGAGCATTGAAAAAATGGCTTCAGTGGTCAAAAAGAGGAGTTATGCCCACCAAATGCAGACATTTTTCACCACTCCTTGATCAAAATGATTGTCTTACACTAGTTGGATTAGAAAGGGATCCCTTGGGAGGTTTTTATCTCTCATGATGTGTTTGCCAATCCCCAAGCCTTCATTCTGCAAAATTTTCCTTCCACTTCACATCCACCTACCTCCACTCCTCCTTCATCTCCACATATGCCTTCTCCACAAAGAAATTCACCTCCTATCCCTTCCCCTAATGCATCAAGCGAAGGAGCTGACAGTAGCCCTAATGAGGGGGAAACAGATGACAATGATGAGGAAGAGGACAATGAGGTCGATGAAGAAAACAAAGAAGAAGACATCAGTACTAAAGAAGCAAATGATGACAACAACAATAATGAGGAAGAGGATGATGATATCATAGAAAAGAGTGAAGAAGATGAGGCAAGGGTAGAAAACAATGATACACATACAGAGCTTAATAAAAAAGATGATGAGGAAAGTGAAGAAAACAGTGGGGCAGAAGTAGAGCCTAATGATGAAGAAAATGATGATGACATAGAGAAAGAGGATGAACGTGGTAGCCCTGAAGGGAAAAACAGTGATGGAGAGGAGAAAAACAGTGACTATGATGACACTCATAAAACAATGTCAAATGCAGAAAAGAGTGTTGATGATGAGCAAGATGACAACCAAGGGGATTATGAAAAGAACCATAAAGATGATAGTCAACAGGAGAGTGTACAAGACAACAAAGACAATGATGAATTTGAATATTGACAAAAGTTCTGAAATGAATGAAGAAAATGAAAATGAAGAGACAGAGGGAGAGGATGAAGAAATTGAAGACCAAGAGCAGATAACTGATGAGGCTGAAACATAATTTAAAAATGAAGGCAGTGACCACAGCAATGGCACAAAGGAGGCAATAAATGATGAGCAAGAAAATAGTCATGACAGTTGTCATGACTATCATGACACTAATTAGCCTCCAAACGACCAAGAAATCCAAAGTGACAGTGAATAAAGTGGCAGAGAAGAGAGCCTTAGTGAAGGACAGAGCCAAAATGAGGCAAGTGAGGAGGATAGTGGTCAGTTTGAGAGCCAAGATGTCAATGAAGAAAACAGTGAGGAAAGCAAGGATGTTGATGAGGTTGAAGGTCAAGAAATCAGTGACCCAATGGAGCATGAAGTCACTCATGAAAGCCATGACAAAGATGAAAAGGCTTGTGACTTTCTCAAAGATCAAGGCACCCTCATCACTCCTCTCACATGCACCTACCACAGAGGCAAAATAAATGTGTTTGTGGCCTCAAAAAGGAAAAGGGCCATCTCTGCTCTAGCTGTCAAGAAAAAAGAAAAAGGCAAGGAAAATATGGACAAAGGTGAGCAAGAGGTCAAGGTAGGGAGAAGCAAAAGGATCAAGAGGACTTCTCAAGGGCCTCAATTCATTGATTTAGACAGTGACACTGAGGACAAGGAGATGAACAAAAAATTGCTTCTTTTGGAGAAAGATGCTCAGCTTCAGGAGTGGGAAAGAGACTTTGAGATGGCACAACGTGTCATCCACTATTACAAAGAGGAGCATAAGAATTTCAAAGAGGTGAAGAGAGGCCTTTCCCTACAAAAGAAGACGACAAAGCATTATGCAAGGAAGAACATGCTTGCATGTGCCAAACTGAGGAATGCCCTCATGGAGCTTGAAGACCTAAAAAGAGCCAAAGTGGAGGATAACCTTGGAATTTTGTCTAAGGCTTCTCAACAGGTGTCCAAGACCTCTTGAGGGACCTCTCCAAAAATTTTGAGGCAAATTGGATAAATTTTTGTTTTTTCCAAATTTTGACCCCTTAGAGCGCAACACCCTAGGCGCTATGCATAAACTTGGTGCATTCTCAGCTCTCAAAGTTTTAATTTTTGGATTTCTCACATCACCAATAGTCTGCTCACCAATTTTCAGATCATTTGGCGCATTTTCACCCCTTCAAAAGGTCAAACAACATAAAAAATCTGACCTTTTTGCCTCATTTTCAGACCAGGTGTTGCGCACAGAGCAGTGTTGGGAGATTTTATTTTTGGACAGGAAAATGGCACCCAATTAGCACAAATCAAGCATTTCTAGAAATTATACTCATTAGTCTTTCCAACGGGCCATCATGGAGCCAAATCTGGTGTCGGGAAGGGGTCCAAAACTCAGCTGCAAGATACCCTATTTTCTGCTGAAGTGGCGCTACGCACAGAGGCTGCCTAGTGTGTTTAGGACCAAAAGTAAAAAAAACACATTAATTTATTGAAAATAGATATTTTTGAGTTTTTTGAGGCAAATTAAGCTGGAATTAGGTGCAAATAGTTATTTTAGCATTTATTTCTTGGGATATTATGTGCCTTGGGCCTTGCATGGTCTCTTGGCCATAAATGATATTTATAACTATATTTGACATTTTCCTACCACATTTAGGGTTTTAGTCCTCATTTGCTCCATAAATAGAGCATGAGGCCCCTATGTATTTTGTTGGCATTTGATGAGCTTGAAGAGCAATATACATGGTTTCATGAGCTTGGAGAAGAAATTGGTTTTGTGAAGTGGATGAATGGCTTGCTTGGCTTGATGATGGAGAAGCTTGTTTGCAGGATTCCATAGCTTGGTGAATGGTGATGTTTTCCTATTTGTATATTGTTTCTTTTGTTATCATTATGGTTCATGTTTCTTGGCTGCTATTAAACATAAAAGTATAGGTTGAGACATTTTCTTTGAGGCATCTCAGTCCTCCTGTTTGTTATAGCCTTTATGTTTTCTCTTTTGGCCATCTTAAGGAATTATTTACTGCTCCTTAGGTCCACCAAAAAATGTTTTTTGTTTCATGTAGGGTTAGTATGCTAGCTTACAAGTATGATTCATGGTATTCCCTACTTATTTGAAGTTTTCAAAACCCTATCTTGAAGCCTTTCTATGAAATATTGATTGTTAGGTTAAGTCAAAGAGGTCTCGTTTCAATCTTGCCCTTTGTCCATGCTTAGAAACTTGTTTCAACGTTCCCAATAATTTTCTATATGCTGTTTAGGAGTTCCCTCTCCATAAATTGAGTTATTTGTATTGTCTTATGTGTTTTCCCAAAATTTGAAGGTGATTTTCTAAAGTTAGAAGCTCTTATGCTCTCTATGTATAACTGGAATGTTTCTCTTGGATGTTTATTAGTTTAGATTATTGTTATTGAGCTTAATGGTTTTCCCTACCTCATGGATTGTAACTTTTAAACTATATATGTTTAAGACCTCTTAGTATTTCCCAAACTTAATGTCCACTACACCTCATACATCATCTTAAGGATCCATTGACCTTGCTAAATCGGCCCTGCAACACACTCAATTTCATCATTTAGATACTCTTGAATTTCACTTGAATCCATAGCCCAATGGCTTTGACATACTCTCACTCCACCTATTTCATTTGACCATATTTCCCAACCAAAACAATCAACAAACCCTACACCTAACAACTAGCCTAAAATCAAAACCCTAGAGCAAAAAGAACACATCCTTTGCACCCAATAGAGAGATCCCTCTCTGAGTCCCGGAAGGCTAGGTTCTCAGACTCCAAATCTTGGTTCCATGTTACCCTGTCATTTGGTTTGCCAATATACCAAATCACGGGACCCTAACATTCTGGCAATCAAAGTGGGACCTTCTGAGTTAGTGGCAATCTAAGTATTCCTTAGAACTCCAGAATCCCTTGACTAAGAGTATCCAGTGATCATTTTTCCACCTTATCTCCGCACTAAGTTTCTGGCAATCACGATGGGACCTTCTGAGCATATAGCTGCTTAGAAAACTCCTATAGACTCATTTGAACCTTCTATTGAGCTTAGAAGATTGACTGATAGTATTTGGTGGCTCATCTGCTACCTCATCACCACACTAACACAATGATTATCATGATGGAACTTCTGAGTTAGTGACAAACTAAGTTACCCTTAGGACTTTAGATAACCTCATTAAAGCATTAAGAAACACACACTACCATCCAAAGAGTAGACTCTATTTTTTTTTATCATCCTAGCAAAATGATGACTCAGTTATAGGACACTCTCACAAACTTTAAGAGACTTAGAAAACCCCAAAAATCCCTTAGATTGGTTTTTTGTCAGTTATTGGTGGTGGACCATAAAAATACATCCTTAAAACAGAAAAAAAATATCCACCAAGCGACTCCACTAGCCTCCAGTAGGCCTATTACTTCATTAACACTCATTTGACTTCCTATATTTGTTTCACACCAACCCTAAGAAGCTTATGAACCCATTCACATACTGTAATAAGTACCGAGCATCAAGAGAGGCCAGCCTTAAGAAATAGTACTAAAAATTCCAGCCTCTCTGAATTTTGAAATTTGAAATCTGGCTTCAGATAGGATCAGTACTAGATCTCATCCGGACCTAAACCCTCCCAACATAGTTGATGACCTAGAGAAGATTTTGTGGCAAACTTCTAGATCTGGAAACTTAGCCACTGTTAGGACCATCCATAGAACAAGCTCCGTGCTTGAAAATCTCATAGCTTTGCAGGATCCCCAGTTTGACTAGCACCATACCAGGAACCTCTTCAGAAACAGGTCTCAAACTGATATTGACCAAACTGAACTTGAACCTTCATATTTGCACTAGAGTTTGAGCAGAGAATCCTCTCCTTCCACACCACCTGAATTTCAGCTTCTCCATCACTTCAACTCTTTCCATACCAAGTCTACTCAAAATCAGTTTGTTGGTCCAAGTACTTCCACCACACCCATCCATACCACCACTGTGCAAACCAGTCCACTTCATCCTACACCCCCTATCACAAACCCACCTCTTGTAAATCCTCAAGATCCCATCATGGCAGCTTGGTATGCACCTTTGGTCTTACCCCAACCCCTGGTTCCTTTGCCAAATGACTATCAATCTAAGATCCCTCATTTCACCGGGTTGAATCCATCATTTCCCAACAACATATAGATATAATCAATGATTCTTTTGATTACATGGAAATAGAGGAAGAAACCATTAATATGAGAATCTTTACACAAAGCCTAGGAGGAGAGGCCAAAAAATGGTTTAAAGCATTAACTCCTAATTCAATACATGACCTCCCTTCCCTCTATCAAACTTTTATAAACAAATGGGAAGTCAAGAAAAACCCCCTCCAAATCCTTTCTGAATACAAAAACCTTAAAAGGAATGTAGGAGAAAGTGTGCAAGATTATTGCACCAGGTTTAACAGTGTGTACAACACTTTCCTGCCTCCCATGAAACCCCCACAAGGCCTAGCACTAGTGAAATTCCCTGAAGGTTTTGACCCAGATATGACTTTCCAATTAAGAGAAAGAGACCCTGAAACCTTAGAAGAAATGAAAAAAGCAGCAACTAGTGCAGAGGTAAACTTAATTGAAAAAAGAGCTAGGTTGAAATTAGAAAGGAGAGTAATCTACAAAGATGAAATCATGCTCTGAACCTCATCTTATGATACCAAAATAGATAGTCTAATGAGGACCGTGGAGAGAATTATAGAAAAGATAAACTTAAATGAGAGGGCACCTCTTAGGGACAAGCAAGTCAACTCCCAAAACCGAAACAAAAATCAAAACTTCAGAAGAGATACCCATCAAATCAAACAAAGGGAAACTGACCAACAAATCAGACCTCCCTTTCAACAAAACTGTGTAGATGAGGAAGAAGGAGAAATTATAGAACTTGAGGAAAACCACATAAATCTAATAGGTTCTGATAATGAAGAAAATGTTTTTCTCACCGAAGAGGAACAAAGCGTCTTTTCCTCATATCAAACTAACACAAACTATGAGGATTCTGAAGACTACCGCTTGGGATTTGAAAATGCCATCATGGAAATCCATAAGTAGTATTATCTTAGGAGAAAAAACACCTAGATTCAGCCAAGAAAGACCAAACAGATGCTGCTGTTTGGAAAGTACCTGAAACCACCTCTAAGAAAATAGCAGAAAATGTCAACACTATAGTTAAGAAAGCTGAAGCAAACAAAGGAAAAATCAGCCAGCCAAACAATGACCTTAACTGTCTTAGTACCTCCACCAGTTACCCTGAGAGGACCATTTTGTCTAAAACTCCAAACCAAGATAAACAAATCAAGAATGTAGAAAAGATAATGGTTGATAAAGCTGATGTTAATATGTCCAAAACATTAGTGACTTTCAGTTTTGAGGGAGAGACTGCCAAAATCAAGATAAATATGCCCCTCGTTGAACTGGTTACTCAACCCTTATATAGATCTCAGATGTTGAAGGTACTAAACATAGGAAATGATGCTGACACTTTACACTTGGCTGATGACACACTTGAGTTGTTGTTTGGGCCCAAAATAGAAGGAAAGTATCAAGAAGGAGCCATTCCCCCTTTCTATATCAGCCTAAACATACATGACAAAATCTTACACAATGCCATGCTAGATTCCTGTGCCTCTCACAATCTCAGGCCCAAATTTGTGATGGAGATATTAGGCCTAGAAATAACTAAACCTTACAAAGACCTGTACTCCTTCAATTCCAGTAGGGTCAAATGTTTGGGCCTCATCAAGGACCTTTGTGTTAACCTAGCACAAGTACCTGCTAAGAATCTAGTCATGGACATAGTAATGGCATATATTCCTCCCAAGTATGGCAGGCTTTTATCCAGATCTTGGGGAGCCAAGCTTCAGGGGAACCTTCAACTAGATATGTCCTATACAACCATCCTTGTTTTCAATCAGACAAGAAGATTTTACCGAGAATCACATATGAAGTATATGGTTAGCAGTGAGGACATACCAGACAACACTCCTCTCTATTCCATTCACTCAGATCTTGATTCTTTCATACTATATAATGAGGAGGATAATGTTGAGCAGGTATATGAAGTTGAAACACATCAAGACACACTACAACAGTCAAATCAGTCTTTACATAGAGAACTCAGTATTCAGACCTTTAGCAATCTTGAACAAACACATCATGACAAAATCAAACTTGACTCTCTACAGACTAACTATGAAACCTTAAAACCAATGGTCAGTTTGACATGTAGAACAGGTTTCTCAAAGGGAGGAAAAACATCAGAAACCCAACCCTTCCCTTTTACCTATTCCAAAATGATAAGATTCCCTCACAGAACAAAAATACTAGGTGATCCTAAACAAAGAAATCTTATGTTCTTACCTTATCTAGACACCTCATTATCAGAGAGTCTTGTTCCTCCTGAAAAGCTGTTGACCCTCGTTGATGTGGCCATCAATCCTAAAGGGATGTCTGTTGAAACTGATATAGAGAGATACAATATAGGCAGCCTAAGAAGACCCAATGTGATTAACTTATCCAAAACCTTTCCATTACACACAAAAATCAAATACTCGAGGTTATGCAAGAAATTTTAGGATGCTCTTGTTTATAGAAGTAAAAGCTCAAAACTTGATGACATGGACATTGTTCCAAAGAGACCTCTTTCCAAAAAGGACCATGAAACCTTTAGAAAAATCCTATTACTGACTATGAAAACCAAAGGATGAAGATTGTGTATGGACTTTAGACACTTAGGCAAACCCTCCATGGAATACAACAACCCTTTTCCCAAAATAAGTTATCCTATGCCAAAAATACAAATTTCTAACAAGGTGAATTTGATTGGTAGTGTTTCAGGTTTTCACGAGATGATACCACTTTAAATCAATCAACACAAAGACATTTTAAAAGTTCCTTGGGATGACTGCATGCTTGACCAAATTTTTCCTGGAATAAGGAAAGCTAAAGACACCTTCCAAGAGGCCACAACCCCTATTACCAACTTTTTCACTATGATTTACATTGATGACTTTTTCATTAGTTTAGGAGTTGATGAAGATGGTCTTCTTCACCGAGACGGTTTCTTTCACAAAAACAAGGTTTGGGAAAAAAACTCAAAAAAGGGGTGTAAAAGAGAGCTTGGCACGTTTGATGAAAGATATTGAGAGAAATCACAAAAAATACAAAAAAGAAAAATGGAAAAGAGGGCAGATTTGAAAAGAGGTAAAGCACCATACCCAAAAATTAGAATTACTGAAAGTGTGTAAGTCTAAATACCACTACTAGTGCTTAAAGGAGTATTGTTTCAGTCATTTAGCCTAAATCATGGTTGAAGCATGTTTTAAATTTATTTGTTGATAAGTTAGTGAAATATAATGGGTCAAATTATTCAAGTTTGACTTGTAAAAAAGATAGATTAGGTAGAAAGATACTGGTTCCACATGCCTAAAACAGAACCAAAGAGAAAAATAGGGATGAGTAACAAAGAATGTATCCTAGCCCTGCTTTCTCTAGTCTTGTTTTGAACAAAAATAACATTTGTGTGCAACTTGTTTTTATGCAACAAACTCATGGTAAATCAGACTGTCTAATCCTGATTTAGCCATGTTTTCAATTTCATGTTTGTAGCCTATTGAATAAATCCTGTTGAACAATTTAACCTTGACAGTTGAATAGTATAGGTAGAGAATCAAAGAATTTCATTAGCCTAATCTGAGCTCCAAGAAGACATAAGGTAGAAGTAGATAGTTATTTTCCTTTCAAAAAAAAAAGAAAAAAAGAAAAGAAATGTGTGTCAAGGTTGCTAGTCCAAATGCACTTGAAGAAGAAAAAATGTTAGGCAAGTAGTTTGGGTAGGTAGATATGGATTTAAGCTAATCACGTCTTTCAGATTATTGAGATCATAAGTTTTGAGCAAGAATCAACAAGAAAAAGAGGTAAAAATCTGCCGAATGGATGAGGCACTGATCTTCATAAAGCCAGAAATATGTAGTTCTGGACACCTCTTGAAAAGGAGTTGCCCTCTCCAAGTGGAGCCACTATTAGTCATCAGTAATTTTTGCCTGCATATATGATTAAATGTTTTCCCTAGATTTCTAGAAACAAAGTTCTTGAACATTGTGAGTTCTAGAAATCTCACTGCCTTCTTCATCCTTAAAGATAATTTTTCACTATTTCATCTTTCCACCATGTCTAGCATTGCTTACCAGTCTCAGAAAAACCATTAGTGGCTTATGTCACTCTTCTTGCCTATATGCTTTCACCTTTGACCCAAATACTCTATCTTGTTTTGCCTAAAAACCCCCCACTACTACTTAAACCCACCAATCAAACAACTTTGTTATATCTCCCAAAACACTCTCAAACACTGATGGTCTCAAAATATCTCTGTAGACTCTTTAGATAAATCAAGGACATTTGATTTTGGATCTTCAATACATCAGTCCATCATAAAATCTATCTTGCACTTGATGATCCCAAATTGTAGGTCTCAGTCCAAAAACCAAGTCCAAGAAGGCCTCCACTAGGTCACCTAGGGTTTTCACAAAGTCATAGGGTGGAATTGGTGCCCTACAAACTCTGTTTTTCCTATATGAAGAAAATACATTCAAAGAAGAAAAGGACAGGTGATCTTCTCCAAGCTGATAAAAAAGGTCATTCAAGGAAGTCTTTTGGCCTAAAAGCATGAATCTTTTAAAGGGACAGCTGCCCTTTGCTCACATTTATGCAAGAGGATCAAATAACCATTAGACTAGCAATAGGTAAGGCAAAGAGAAAAATAATCATAAGAAGACCATTCATAGCAAGAAGAAAGAAGCAAGCATATGTTTGATAAAAGTCAGGGTTTATGACTGTTTTGACCAAGCAGTAAATCAGTACTAGGGTTGCAAGAAGAAAAGGTCACCTCAAACTCCATCAAGGGCACTTTGAAGACTTTTAGAAATGATGAATGAGTTTGAGAAGTTTCAGAGAACTTAGAAGACAACAATGTTTACTTTTTCCTAAGCAGCCCTAAAATCTAACAGTTTTGGAAAGTTGACAAAAAATGGTCAAATGATGACAAAGCAACCTCCTTCATAACAACAGATGGCTTCAAATGGTTTCAAACTATCCACATGGGTTTGGCCTAGAGACACTAACTCCACCTCATCAAAAGGTTAAAATCAGAGAGCTAAAAGGATCTAAGAAGGCAGACTTAAACACCAGTACCCCACTTCACCAAAGGGTATTTGCAAAAAGAGACAGAAATGTCAGTTCAAGGCTTGTCTTCTCAAATAAAGGACACAAACATATTCAAAGAAGTCAAGGAAGCAAGCATGAGGGAGGAAATTACCAAAAGAGGCAACTATGGCAAACATGGGTCATTACTGATAAAATGAGCTGTCCAAGTTCAAAAGAGATAGTGATCAAAGGAAGAAATTTTGTAGGCACCTGCAAGCACAAAAGTGGCCATGAAAGACACAAAAAGGGTTTAAACTAGCTTGCCCCTCTCACTAGACCTACATCATTATCAAAGTGGTCTAAAGAACAAATAAGCCACTAATTTATAGAAGAGCAGTAAAACCTCCAATAAGGGTCACCCTATCAAATGAATATTCTGCAAGATATGGATTATGCCATAAATAACACTTCTACAAACTGTCAAGGATGGCTACCTATAGGAAGAGTTGATAAGAGCATAAGTGCCAAATGAATTTTTGTAGTGATAACAACACATAAAGATTTAAAAGGTCATTGATGCTTACTGCTAGGGTTTTCTCCCACCAAGGTGTTTCTCCTCACTACTTCACAGAAAAACAGGACAAAATGTAAATCAGAGGAAAGAAATGGCAAAATATGACAAAATTTGCTGTGTATAAGTGGTAAGAATCATGAAAGGGTTTCATTTTCCAAATATAGATGAGAAGCACAGTTTTTGCCTCTTCAAGAAGTTTATCAATCTGAAAAGAACATTTAAGGGCTTCCTGCAAAGAAAAAGCCATTTTTTCCACCTACAGGACCAAAAAGCCAAAAAAAGCACAGTGAGAGAAATAAAGAGGGAAATAAACCTTATAAAGAGGGTTTTGGCATCAAATCAGTTAAAAAAAAGAAGATTATAAAGCCTCTTTGGCCTCTTTTATATCTCATTGTCATATAAAAAAGGAGAAGAAGATGTTGAAAGCGAGTTTGGAGGGTTTTTTTGCAAAGTTGGGAGAAAATCTCCAGCGCTGCACACCGAGGCCGACACTACTCACCTCACCCTCAGTGCTGCGCTCAGACGAGGTGGCCGCATTGTTATTTAACACTGTGATGCGCACCAGGAGGCCAACACTACACACATGGGCAGGCGCTATGCACATGCACATGAAGAACCCGACTGCCCACAAAATAAACCCAGTGTTGCGCTCCGACAAGCCCGACTGGCCCTTCTCTGACCCGGCGTTGCGCTTCGACAGGCTGACCCGACCTAAACGTGCAATCGGGCAGGCACTGCGCATAGACAAAGTTTGCCTAGATTTGATCCAAAAGGGTTCAAAATTTAAATTTTTTCCTCCAAATCTCCCATAGTCAAAGGAATAAGGTTGGTGGCTCTTTCTCCTCACTTTCCAAGTGTTTTTCTCATAATCATTTTTGACCTAATATGATCAAACGTTAGTCTCCATAAAATCATTTTTTTGGCCTCTTAGGTTAGGGTTTGCAAAAATAAGGGTTATTATATATGTAAAAACACTCAGTGACTAGCATAACGACCTCTAAAAACTGAAAACACTCCTTGGATGCTTCATTTGGCCTTCATTTGCAAACTTTTCCCTTATATCACTCATTGCCACCCTTTGAACTAAAGGCTCTCAAACAAGTTTAAAAATAAAAAGGCCTTCTGTGCTAAAACCTGTCACCATGTCTGAAGAAGAGATTCATACCAGCAGTGATGAAAGTCAAAGGCCTACCAAGCCTAAGCATAAGGGAGGAAGGGTTAATAGGTTTGAACCCTTGGACACCATTCAAATCACCTCCTCTCCAATGATACTTACCTGTTTTCAAGATGTTGGGTGTTATCAATTTTGTGAGAAGGTTAAGCAAGTCCAAAGCCATTCAGATTTGACTAGGTTGTTCATCCTCAGTTTTCAAAATCACCAAGTCAACCTAGTAGGGGTGAACTTTGAACTCTCATCTGAATCCATTGCTAAAGCCACAGAAATTCCAGATATTGGTGAGAGATGGTTTAAACAAAAGAAATTTGACTTCAGCTATTATAAGCCCTACCTCAAACCTAGCTGTCAGCAAGGCTATCTTCCCCTTCCCCCACCTGCTAGAGAGGTATGCCTTGTTGATGAGGCAGATTATCAAGTACTTCACCTGTGAGGGGAGGTACTCTAGGGTTTACTCTTATCACATAAGGCTTCTGATGTGCTTCACTAGGGTTAAGTTACTGAACCTACCATACTACCTATACCAGAGCATTGACAAAATGGCTTTAGTGGTGAAAAAGAGGAGTAATTCCCACCAAATGCAGAGCATTTTTCACCACTCCTTGATCAAAATGATTGTCTTACACTAGTTGGAGAAAAAAGGGATCCCTTGGGAGGTTTTTATCTCTCATGATGTGTTTGCCAATCCCCAAGCCTTCATTCTGAAAAATTTGCCTTCCACTTCACATCCACCTAGCTCCACTACTCCTTCATCTCCACATATGCCTTCTCCACAAAGAAATTCACCTCCTATCCCTTCTCCTAATGCATCAAGTGAAAGAGCTGACAGTAGCCCTAATGAGGGGAAAACAGATGGCAATGATGAGGAAGAAGACAATGAGGTAGAAACTGAGGTAGATGAAGAAAATAAAGAAGAGGACAACAGTACTAAAGAAGGAAACAACAGTGAGGGAGAGGCAGAATCCACTGAGGAGGAACAAGATGATGATGACAGAATGGAAAAGAGTGAAGAAGATGAGGCAAGGGCAGAAAATAGTGATACAAATACAAAGCTTAATCAAGAAGATGATGAGGAAAGTGAAGAAAAAAATGGGGCAGAAACAGAGCCTAATGATGAAGAAATTGATGATGACATAGAGGAAGAGGATGAATATAGCAGCCCTGAAGGGAAACACAGTGATGGAAAGGAGAAAAACAGTGACAGTGATGACACTCATAAAACAATGTCAAATGCAGAAGAGAGTGTTGATCATGAGCAAGATGACAACCAAGGGGATTTTGAAAATAACAATGAATATCACATTAAGCAGGAGAGTATACAAGACAACCAAGAGGATGATGGTTTTGAGCATGATAGTGAGCCCAATCAAAGTGACAAAAGTGTTGAAACAGAGTTTGAAAATCAAGGCATTAACCAAGATAGTGATACAAATGAGACAGTCAGTGAAAAGCAAGGAAATAGTCATGACAGTCATGATAGCTGTCATGACACTAATCAGCCTCCAAATGACCAAGAAATCCAAAGTGACAGTGTAGAAAGTGGCAAAGAAGAAAACCGTAGTGAAGGAAAAAGCCAAGATGAGGCAAGTGAGAAGGATAGTGGTCAGTTTGAGAGCCAATATGTCAGTAAGAAAAACAGTGAGGAAATAAAGGATGATGATGAGGTTGAAGGTCAAGAAATCAGTGACCCAATGAAGCATGAAGTCACGCATGAAAGCCATGACAAAGATGAAAAGGCTGGTGACTTCATCAAGGATCAAGGCACCCTCATCACTCCTCTAACATGCACCTACCACAAAGGCAAGAGAGATGTGTTTGCTGCCTCAAAAAGGCAAAGGGCCATCTCTCCACTCCGCTATTAAGCAAAGCACAAGGAAAGGAAAATATGGAAAAGGGTGAGCAACGGAGTCAAGTGAGAGAAGCAAAATGATCGAATGAATTCTCAGGGCCTTAATTCATTGGTTTAGACGATGGCAGTGAGTTAAGGAGATGAACATAATTTATTCTCTTGGGAGAAAGATGCACGGCAATTGGGAAAGATACTTTGAGATGCCACTATGACATGTCATCCACTAATACAAATAGGATCATATGCATTTCAAGGAGGTAAAGAGAGGCTTTGCCCTACAAAAGAAAATGACAAAGCATTATGCAAGGAAGAACATGCTTGCATGTGCCCAGCCCAGAAGGCCCTCCTTGGAGCTTGAAGACCTAAAGCTTGAGAGTGTAGTACAACCTTGTAATTTTTACTTCTGAGCTTCTCAACAGGTATCTAAGGACCTATCCACAAATTTTGAGGCAAGTGGACAACTTTGTTTCAAATTTTGACCCCACCTCTGTGCTTAGCTCCCTAGGTGCTATGCCAAGTGAGCCATCATAAATTCTCAAATTTTACATTTTTTGATTTCCCACATCACCATCAGTCTTCTCGCCAATTTTCAAATCATTTGGATCATTTTTACCCCCTCAAAGATCAAAAAACATGGCTTTGACCTTTACGCACTCATTTTCGGACTAGGCACTGCACACAAAGCGAGTTTTGGGAGATTTTATTTTTGGATAGGTAAATGGAATCCACTCGAGAATTACATAAGAATTTCTTGAAATTATACTCATCGAGGCTTTCAACGGAGCCATCACGGAGCAAATGGTGTCGGAAGGGGTCCAAAACTCCCATTTGTAAGAGACCACATTTTCTTCGAAGTGATGCTACACACGAGCTGCCTAGTGTGTTTTGAACCAAGAATCCAACAAAACACACTCAATTATTGCAAATAGATATTTTTGAGTTTTTTGAGGAAAATTAAGATAAAATTGATTGAAATAGTTATTTTAGGATTTATTTCTTGGGATATTATGTGCCTTGGAGCCTTGCATGGTCTCTTGGTCATAAATGATATTTATGAATATATTTGAAATTTTCCTACCACATTTAGGGTTTTAGTCCTCATTTTCTCCATAAATAGAGCATGGACCATGTATTTGTTGGCATTTGATGAGCTTGAATAGCAATATACATTGTTTCATGAGCTTGGAGAATAAATTGGTTTTGTGAAGTGGATAGATAGCTTGCTTGGCTTGATGATGGAGAAGCTTGTTTGCGAGGATTCATAGCTTGGTGAATGGTGATGTCTTCCTAATTTGTCTATTGTTTAATTTGTTACCCCATTATGTTTCATGTTTCTTGGCTGCTATTAAACTGAAAAGTATAGGTTGAAAATGTTCTTTGAGGCACACCAGTCCTCTTGTTTGTTATAACCTTTATGTTTTCTCTTTTAATGCATCTTAAAGAATTCTTATTACTCCTTAGGTCTAAATTTTTTTTTCATGTATGGTTAGTATCTTTGGCTTACAAGTATGATTCACGGTATGCCTACTTACTTAAAGTTTTTCAAAACCCTATCTTGAAACCTCTCTGTGAAATATTGATTGCTAGGTTAAGTCAAAGAGGTCTCGTTCGATCTTGCCCTTTTTCCATGCTTAAAAAATTGTTTCAAAGTTCCCAATGAACTTGATATATGTTTTTTAGGAGTTCACTCTCCATAAATTGAGTTATTTGTATTGTAGTATGTGTTTTCCCAAAATGCGAAGGTGATTTTCTAACGTTAGAAGCTCTTATGCTTTCTATGTATCACTAGAATGTTTCTCTTGGATGCTTATTAGTTTAGATTATGGTTTATTGAGCTTAATGGTTTGCCCTACCTCATGAATTGTAAATTTTAAACTATATATATTTAAGACCTCTTGATCTTTCCCAAACTTGATGTTCACTACACATCATACATCACCCTTAAGGATCTATTGACCTTGCTAAATCGGCCCTACGGCACACTCTGTTTCATCATTTAGACACTCTCGACTTTCACTTGACTCCATAGCCCAATGAATTTGACATACTCTCACTCCTGTCTTCCACTGACCATATTTCCCAACCTAAACAATCAACAAACCCTACACCTAATAACTAGCCTAAAAAATCAAAACCCTAGAGAAAAAAGAACACATCCTTTGCAACCAATGGAGAGATCCCTCTTTGAGTCCGGGGGGCTAGGTCCTTGGACTCAAGTTTGGTTCCATGTTACCACGTCATTTGGTCTACAAATGTTGCCAAATCACAAGACCCTAACACATGCGGAAACTAACTCATATAGCCTATAGACATACATCATTTGCGAGAGATTTATTGACTACCTAACATACGAATGCTCTCGAGGTGCAAGATTTTGTGTAGATAAAAATTGAAAGTGATCACTTGTGGAATGTTTTTAGGCATAGGCTATTCACCTAACGAAGTGATACAAAAATGTCAGCTGCGCAAGCTTTAGCTCCACAGATCCTGAATTTCTATGCCATAAAATGGAAAAATCTAGTGCATTTGAATTTTCACGGAAACTTATGGGCCCATTTGTCATAGAGTAGTGCACAAATACCAATGTTTAATGTATTTTTTTCTTAATAGCAATGGCGATATGCCATGCTTTATGAAGTTTCTTTTAGACTAATTGGTGGAAGTACGCAAGGAACCTTGATTCTTCCAACTCTTGAAGTTCTTGGAGATGCCTTGTGATAGAATCTTCTTAGAAATCGAGTTGTTGTGTGCTTAATAAATAGACTAGGAACAATAAAATCGGTTGATGCGGCCTCTTCCTTCCGATACACTAGTTGTAATGGCATATGATTTTATAGCATCTTCATAGTCATTGTATGCCCATAGTGTATCTAAATTCTCCCATTCTCAGTCATCTGGTTTGCAGAATTTTGTTAAGACCCTTTTCCAGGAATTTTGTTAAATGCCTCTATAGTTCCATTTTCTTACGGGTGATATGGACTAATTTTATGATTTTTTATCATAATTTTCAATAGAAATTGAATGTGACATTGATGAAATGTGTGCATTGATCCTTGTCGGACTCCTTGTATAGCAAATATTGTAATGATGTTTTCAAAAATGAACTGGCTATAGTATACATTGTCACCGATCCTTTACTAGTGCTTTATAGCCCTGGTCATATATTTAGTTGCGGTTATGATATAACTTGCATGTGGGTACGTGGAACTAGGGCTATGGGTCCTATAAAATCAGCTTGCCATTTTTCAAATTCTTGTCTTTGCTACGACGGAGCTATAATGGTAGTTCATCCTATGTGAAGAATTTTACCCATTCTCTAACATTGCACTTCTTCCAGGTACTCGTTAGAATTTTTGCCTTGTAGGCCACCATAATCCTGCTTGTAATATTTTTCTTGTGATAGAATTTCCTCCAACATTTCCTCCTCAACTCCAATGTGGCACTCCCCACAAAATGTCGATGTTTCATGGTCTAACACACCTTCACATTACACAGTCCGAGTCCCATATTGTATAACTAGTCTGAAATAAAATTTAGAAGTGATGCATTGCTATAATGACCAAGTGTTTTCCTTTGTCTTTATTTGTGTATTATTCGAGCACTTTCCTAAAGCCAAAAATGTTGTTATTTGCTCCAAATAATACGGGATAGCCTCCACGAAACAAATCCACATCCCGGTAGTTGATCGTTGATTGGCCCACCATTCTCTCCTTATTCTAGTATTGATAGATTCTCGAGGTCCCACATTTAATTTCACCACCTTGACTATAACTTCAAATGTGAACTCTTGGAACGGTAACAACCATTTTTGTATATTTTTTCCTTCCCGGGACCGAGTTTGTTTACACTATATACTTTAACATTGAGTGGTTTATAAAAAAATTGATGGAACTCCAAAGTAAGTAGTGGAAGAACATCTTGAGATTAAACCATCACGAGAGCTTCCCCATTCTATGGTTATGTAGTTCTTATTTTAACATTGATAACCCAGGCTGCAAAATATATTGGATGGTCTAGATTTTTTTCCACGGATTTGTGTAGCAAAATCCCAAATAATGCAGAAGCATCAATGTGCGAGATGGAACTCCTTGTCCCAATTGGGGTATGTTTCGGATAGGTGCACTCACTAGTTTTCTTTTAGTGCATTCAACTAACGTTATTACAATCCTCAATCCATGTGAACTATTTCATTTTCCTTAGAAGCTTTTCCAATGGGGTCGTGATGTGGGAATAATTGTGGATAAATATTCTATAGTAGCATATATGCCTAGCGAGACCTCTCTTGCTTAACATTCTTCGGAGAGTACATAGTAACAATTCCCACAGCCTTGGCGGGGTCCACACACACTCCTTGTTACACACCATGTGACCCAACAATGTTCGAGGACTGCAAATATGCACTTCTTTATGTTTAATGAGATCTGCATTTGCTACTCAATCAAACACTATACGAATGGAACTTTCATGTTTCTTGATAAAATTTATATGGTATAGTCATCCATATGAAAGCCTCCGAGAGCATGTGTGTGTATTCCTAATTCTTATGACCTCTTGTTAAGAAAACCATTGGTGCATTCTTCAATCCAAAAGGAATCACATGATAAGCATAGGATCCCCATTTGGTGGTAAATGCGGTTTTCATTTTGTCCTCCTCTGTTATCTGACTTGATGATACCTAAAACCTATCTATGAAAGAATAGGCCTCATTCTAGCCATTATCCAACACTTCATCACTAAATGGTGTTGGAAAATAATCATGCACACATGTGTTATTCAAACCACTGTTAGTCTATACACATTCTTATCTTTGAATTTTACTTTTGTTACACATATGACTATGTAGTGACCCATTTTGCATCCTCATCGAGAATATCCAACCCTCCATCCATCATTTTCTATATCCTTTTTCACTTTTTGTTTTACACTTGGGTTCCAACTAATATGGCCTATGATTCGCTGTCTGGCATCTAGTTTTAACATTTTATGCGCATCTCCCATAAAGTCTCCTTTAATGCCCTTCGATTTATGCTTCATAAGATGAAACATATCTTTGTATTCCATTAGTAGATAAAAAATATCTTTTCTTGTTTCTTCATCACTTGATCTCTAATGGAAGATAATTTGGGTTTATTTGCACTACCAATAATATATTTTTGATCTTTAGTGGAAATTTTGTAAGTGCGGTCCCCTCTGTATTAGGATCATCCTAGATTTTTTTCTCCCCTTCATTTTTCTTAAAATGATAGATGTCGGAGTTTTCCCGAATAAGTCCACCATCCATTTTCCTAATCTACTTTAACACAGCTACTACCTCTCGGTAGCCAGTTTAGGTATTTTCCTTAAAGATTTTTTTGCCAATCTCCACGGGTCTTGGGGAGAATAGAATCCATTCTGTGCCTGCAAGCATATTTTATTTGTTGATTGTCTTCCTCAAATTAAAACTCTTTACAAACCTATATGCCAATAATTCCCAACTCTTTGGTTTGTCTCTTTTTTTCTTTCGTAAGATACAATGCTTGTGTGATGGTGTCCAACAAGTGCAAAGTTATGCCCTTCCTGGGATTGGGACAGTTACCACCTAGTTCCATGGGTCTGGAAATTATTTTATATGGGCAGGGATCTAAAGTTGCCACGTAATTTTCCTGCGGATTTAACGATCGATCTTGGAATCTCATTCTCAAGGCCTTCGCCACCATTCCCCAGCCCCATGAAGGCTGTTGTGGTGGTTGCTGCCACCTGCTTCGAAAGTTGATTGCAGTACACATTCATTAGAGGAACTTTATGCTCCTACGGGACAATATTCTACTTTATTGATGAAATTATTGACGATTCCATGCTGTAAGAGTGGGGTAACCTCTTACCTTTTGTCTCGGTCTAGTTGATTAGTGAATGGAGACGCACCTTATGGTGTTCAGTTCATACCATCGTTGTTACCCGATCATCCCACATGACTTAATACCCCTCGTTGGAGCTGCGAATGCTGCGACACTTTCCCCTCTATTGTTGGGTTAATATAGTCTTCTCTGTTTCCAGTTTGTTATACGGTACAATTTGTACGAGTGTCCTACATCTTCTACGGTGTTGATGGTCTCATGTAATGAGGCCCCATTATGTATCTAATGAATGAACCACTCTCACTTATCCATCTTTGAATATCATTAGCTCCTTGGCCCCAATTCAATGACTATGTAGTTTAAAAATTCCCAGTCGATACCCAACAAGGTTGGAGTACGGTATTATCACCCTTAAGAAATACGATTACCTCAAAAATGTGCTTGCCCATGAGTACGGTCCTTGCGTATTTACTTGCGCGAATCACTCCAACGCGGCGTCCCTTTCGTTCCTTCGATGATGTTCCAACGGTGGTTACACAGCACCAGGACACTCGGAGACTAAATGTCCTTTTATCGAATGTGTGCACCATACATTGGGTCATGTTGGTCGTGTCGGTTGCATATCCTTGAGTTCTCTGTCGAGTGCAATTTTGTGTTGTAGTACGAGTATGGAAGGATCTTGGGTGATTGCCCCTCCCTTGAATTATTTCGGGTACCGGTCATTGCTTTAATTTTCTTTCTTGTTCTGACATCTCCTAGGGTGCATCAATTTTTTGTTGTGTAAAGATGTCTTGGTAAGAGGTAGAAGGGCCTTGATAGACTTTGTCACGTTGATGATTTGGGTCTGTCGAGGAGTAACTCGGTTTCTCGATTGCATCCTTAAATATTCTCATTAAGTCTGACGGTCTCTCCTTCTCTTTGTGTAATCTCCCCGGTAACTGCGATAACACTTGTTGGTTGGTCTGATTTTAAACTCTTGTACAATTCTCTTTTAACGTCATCTATGGTTGGATTTTGGGTGCCCACCCTCGGACCATTTTGATGAACTATCATAGTGCTCTTTTCACAGGCCTAGTTTGGAACTCAATTACCTTAAAAACATCTGGTGTCTAACAATCTCTCTAGTTTGCTTCACACGAATGCCAGTGTTGTCCTACGTCATCGTTCCCCCCTTCCTTGAACTCGGGATATCGGTAAAAATGACCTTGCCATTTGTTTCTCTTGTAGGTGAGTAGTACAAAACCTCCTAGTTCTTGGTTGAGATATTCCTCTTGTAAGCACTATTACTAGTGTGTAATTTCACTCTATCTTGAATCTTATGTAATTTTCTTGACCTTCACAACTAAATAAAATATTATTAGGTGGGTGATAGAGTACCCGAGGGAAGGTTGGAACAAATTCTACTTGGAATTTGGGGAGTAGGATTACCTTGCATTAAGGCCACTAGTATTTCTTGAAATATTCATTCCATCATAATGTGCAACAACATCTAAATCATTCTCGGGGCTTGTTTCCTCCTCTCCATTGGACAGCATCTTTCCTTCTCCTCTCGGGATGGACCTCTATGAACTGTCTGACTTCTTCATGAGACCCCTACATTTCTTTGGGCCCTTTCTCGGCTCCCTCTCTCCCGCTGTCATTTTCAACACCTCTGCCCAGAGTTTGCAACAAACGATGAAGGAGGCATCACGAAACATCATCCTTGATCCTAGTTGGAAAATAATCACCTAAACTAGGTGGGGCCCTTGTTGTTTTTAGACTATGTCTGTTTTTAGACATGTAAATCATATTCTATGAGTTGCAGGGATGCTATTTGTGGATGGTTGGTCAAGTTGGAAAAATATATGGATTTATATTTTAGACATATTAGGTGGAATCTATTTTTAGATTTCCGGTGTAAAAATAGATATATGTGATATTATTAGCTCTTAATAATATTTGGAATCTAAACATTATATTATTCTCTTGGAGCACTTCGAGTTTAGTGCCTGAGATGTGGCACAACGGTGTGAGAATGAATCACGCTATTCTTGAGGGTTTACTAGAGCTATTTAGCCAGGACTTCAATTAGAACTCATGTGAGCGAGTTTGTGGAGTTATAGAAGTAGTTGGTGGAGTTGTGTTTAGTTAACTCAATTAGACATAGTTGAGCTAGTTGTATCTAGTCCTAGCTTGATTGATACACTAGTGAGAGTGGTGAATTAATTATTAATTAATTCATTAAATATTAACTCATTAATCAATGAAGAATACATCGGTTAACTACGATTGCATGGAGGAGGTTTTAGTGGAGACCTAGTGGAGAGATAAGTGAAGGGCAAGATGGACTATTCGTTATGACTACTAGTGTTGCATTGTTTACTTTCCCACACATTCAATGAGGATTGAAAAGTCAATATAGGATGGATTTGAACTCATCCAAAGCCATTCTTAAGTAGAAGTTGCACAATAGGCGAGGCTAAAGGTGACAAAGATCGGTCACATGGATTTGCGAAAGATCAGGGGGTTGATTAGTGTGTAGAAATTGGATTGTCTTGAGAGCTTATGATAAGCTTTGTATGAGAGTACATTACATGATCTAGATGACATATATTATATACAAATATTTAGGTTTTAGCTTCAGTATTTCCCGTGAAAAAAGCGGCTGTTAATATGTGTGACTTTTTATTGTTTCATGTGTGCATTGCAATTGTGTTTATTTCCACATGTGATGATAAATGGTGGAATAGATTAAACATTGTGCACATGAAGTTAAAATAGTGTGTGATAAGGATAATATTGGACATATTTCTATGTAGTGCATATAATTTCTACATGGTATCGAGCTTTTATCATTGGAGCTGATTACAATTATTGAAACGGTTGAGTTTTTGTCTTCAATTGGAATTCGAAATTCTTTTGTAGTTTTTTCTTAAGTGTCAAAGTTGAGCATTCATTGAAATGTGTTTCAATGGATTTTGATTAAGGTATTCCTTGAGAGCGACTTGAATTATATTTCATGGAAGGACGAGGATGGAAGTGGTTACGGGATAATGGGTTGAAGGTGTTCATAGATCTTGATATTCTAAACCGAGTTCTAGTGTGACCACACTTGACGCATGGCAAAAGAAGGTAGCAAGGTGTCGAAGGATACTATTGGAAGGTGTGAAGGATCACATTGTGTCCGGCCTTCATGGTAAAGCTCACTCCATTCTTGATTTGGAAGAGTTTGACATAGCGTTAAAGGTGACTAGAAGTTAGCGCTCGGAAATACAAGCTCGGAAAATAAAAATGGAGAAGAATGACACTGATAAGTATACTTGAAAAAAGTTTCTCCCTTTAACGGGGATAAGCTCGGAGTGTAGGGTTAGTGTGGATGAAGAAGACTTGGTGAGCTTGGCTCTCCTTGGGCTTCCAAAGAGTTGGCATATCTATGAGGACTCTGTCAATGGTTGGGAGCGCCTAGGATGGGAGCGACTTTGGTCGGATCTTGTGTACGAGGAGATAAGGTGGAGTACCGGGGATGGATCTTCATCAAATAATGATGATGAAGAGGATGGCGCTTTTGGCTGCAAAAGCAAGGAAAGGAAGCGGAAGAAAAATCCTTCTCAATTCGGTGCGGATGGAAAAGAGCATGACATGTCCAAAGCGAAGTGTTTCCAGCATCACCGAGCATGCGGGTGGCCACACATTGTCCACGAAGAGAAAACGAGCGGGTTTAAGACTGGGCGGTGAGGCACTTACCTCTGGTGAGTTGGAATTCTCATTGATCGCATGTATGGTGTCTAGTGCATTGGGATTGGGGTGGTATTTTGATAGTGGCGCTTCCTTTCACATGGCTGGGGAAATGTGAATATTTTCGGTGACTTGGTGGAGAAATATCTCCGGTTGCATGTTGAGTTGGGTGAAAATGGATGATATAATGCGACCAAATTGGTACCATTACCTTTCGAGGAGGGATTCGGGTAAACTCATTCTTTTATAATATGTAGTGCATGTTCCGGAGTTTAAAGAAGAATTTAATCTGGGTGTCAATGTTGAGGATAAAGGGTATGATGTTGTCCTTTAGTGAAAATTTTTTCCTTTGGTAAAAAGTAATAGGAAAATTCAAGAAAGGTTGGGATTTGAGCTAAGAATCTCTACAAACTGAAGTAGATGGGATTTCTACGGAGCTTCCTAGTGTTCAGGAAGTGCAAGAAATCCATGCAATTGAAAGCGAGAGGGAGAAAGATTTGCATGCGGTGGAAGTGAACCTCGGGATGTGGAGCAGCCACAAGATGAGGATCATGGAGTGGGAGCAACCACTCATGCGAGAGAAATTTCATGCCGGATGGGAAGAGGAGTGCATGGAGCTATGCCACCGAGGTGAGAGGTGGGGGCGAAATGCATGAGAATGAAGAAATCCCAAAGAGGGAAATTTTTGGGCGGGATTCATTGAGATGGTGTGGATCTCATGGTCAGACACGACTGTGAGGTTTCCCATAGAAAGCGGGCTAGCATGATCAATTGGATTGATGCGGGTAGATCAAAGTGACGAGTGTCGGATACTGAAGTGCGGTCAGAGTTGACGACAAGTGCGGAGTGCTGTGGGTACGGAGTTCAACAACGCATTGGTTCACGAAGAGACATGTGCGATGGCTAAGAAGAAGTTGAATAATTTGATGATAGATGCATTATCTTGATTAATTTTTGGAGCCTTTCGATTTGAAGTTTTGCGAAGAGTTAAACGGTGCATGGAGTTGCGGGGTGCTTGCAAAGCTTAGAACAAATGCATGGAGTTGCATGTCGCATTAAAAATACAATCCCTTCTTGTTGAGAGGGAGTGTTGAAGTTTGAAACAGAAATAGTGAAGGAGGCATCCTAAAAAATCATCCTTGATCCTAGTTGGAAAATAATCACCTAAACTAGGTGGGGCCCTTGTGGTATTTTTTAGACTATGTCTATTTTTAGACATGTCGATCGTATTCCATGAGTTGCGGACGCTATTTGTGGATGGTTGGTAAAGTTGGAAAAATAGATGGATTTCTATTTTTAGACATATTAGGTGGAAATCTATTTTTATATTTCGATTAAATAGATATGTCAAATATTATTCGCTCTTAATAATATTTGGACTCTAAACATTATCTTATTCTCTTGGAGCACTTCGATTCCGGTGCCAGATGTGGCATAATAACCCGTAGGAAAAGAATTACGCTATTCCACCGAGGTTCCTACTTTAGACTATTGCATGGAGGACTTCGGTTATAACTCATGTGACGGAAGTTTGGGTAGGTGTAAGTAGTTGCTAGAGTTGTGTTGGAGGTTAACTCAATTAGACACGGTTGAGCTAGTTGTATCTAGTCTAAGCGATTGATACACTAGTGAGTGGTGTGAATTAATTATTAATTAAATCACTAAATATTAACTCATTAATCAATGTTGAAGAATACATCGGTTAACTACTGATATGGATAGTTTCGGTGGAGACCTAGTGGAGAGATAGGTGAAAGGGAAATATGGACTATCCATTGTGACCTCTTAGTGTTGCATTGTTTGCACCACACATTCATTGGAGATGCCAATGAGGATTTCATAGTAAATATAGGATGGATTCAAACTCATCCAAAGCCATTATTCGGCGGGGATTGCGCGGTAGGCGAGGCTAAGGCTGGCAAAGATCGGTGCATGGATTTTCAAGATTAAGGGTTGATTAGTGTGCTTGAAATTGGATTATCTTGAGAGCTTGTGATAAGATTTGTGTGAGGATTGTTACATGATCTCTGCAACATGTAATATATACAAATAGTTGGGGTTTTTAGCTTGAGGGCTTTCTATGAAAACAAGCATGTTAATGTGTGTGACTTTTTGTGGTTCATGTGTGCATTACAATTGTGTTTATTTCATCGATGATCGATATTGGAATAGATTTTGTATTGTGCATGAATTTAAAATAGTGTGTGATCGGGGAGAATCTTGGACATATGCATGCGTGGTGCATATAATTTCTCTGACCTCTTCTCATTGGTGTACATTCTTCCTCTACTTCTCAAACTCCTATATTTCCCTCTCCCACCACTTCTCGGCAATTTGCGCCCTCCAATATGCTCTTATATCTCTTAACTTGTTGGAACTCTGTCGTCCATCTCCATAGTTCCGCATTTTCCCCTTCCATAGCATTTCTCCCTTAAGTCCTTCCCCCGGTACTGAGGGTTTAGGCTTGCGTGGTAGGGCAAATTCATTAGTCACGCGTCACCATCGCGACTTTAATCCACAAATTGATTTCCTTTAGTATGTAGCTTCCCCCACAATGTGGTTAGATATAATTTTCTTTAGCGAAGGATTAATGACATTCGGTCGTAAATTCCACAATATGTCCTTCTATTTTTGACTAAACCCAAGAATTTAATGCTCACGTCGAATCGGTAATCCGATTGTGAAATGTCTTTAGATCTACGTGCATCCATTCTGTGAATCAACGCAATTCTCTGAAAGTTCTTTGACCTAGACCCCTCACAACCAAAAATTTGTAGAGCTCCTTAGGAAATGTTCCCCAAAATATCTCCCTTACAAGTTGCTCGTTGATTTAGAAAACATGATGCGATTATTGATATTCCTTTCCTTTTGTTGTCGGAACTCGACTTGTTGTGATATGAACCAATACTGCATGATTATCCACTAACTTCATATTTTCATTTTCATAGATCATGACACCACTTGATATAGTTCGCCAATATATTTTTTAGGTCTCGTCAACGAAACCATTTTTTGGCGAAAGCATGACTTTAGGAAAAGACAGTTCCAGCTCGAAGGCCAACAATATCATGTTGTAGTCTAGGACAACATTGTCATTTTCTACCTTGCTCAAAGGTTAGAAAGGAGTCTCCTTGGGAGCTTGTCATGACCTTGCGGGAATGGGAGAATTAGAACCACAACATCACAACAAAACTAGCCCTCTATGGTCTAACATAAATATATTATGAATATGCATGAAACAATGTATTTCATAGCATTCAATGAATGTAACTATCATAATGAATACGTCAAATAGAGATGTCAGAAAAATTTTAAATAATCCCATAAAACACCATACATTAACAGAAATTCATTCAATACACGGACGAGAACCACAAAAAACATATTTGTATATTAATCTTCCATTCCATCATATTACATTCCGAGTCTCCACGGAGCTCGATTCACAACAAAAACCCAAACGAGAACTAATTGACTCCTTCTTTCTCTTCCTTGTTTATCTATAGCCTCTCGGAAATTGTATCATTTGATTCTTTTCCACTCGACTACCTTGCTATGCTCTGTCGTTCATTATTATTTTCTACACTTTGCTTTGCTTCTTTGAGTATTTCTTTGTTTTCTATCAAGTGTTCTTGCCACTTGTGTCACTACCTCTCCACCTTCGCCACCTTCCCAACAACGGTAGCAACTGCAACAACTCTCTGCCTCCGCAACAACTCTTCGCGACTTTGCTCGTCTGCGTATGAGTTTTCAACTTGAAATTGTTTTATCCTTTATCCAAAAACAAAGGCCTCAACATAATCAACCGCACATTCCTAATTCCTCGACCCCAACCTCAACCTTAGCTTACTCCACCATTGCTCACAATTTTCCTTAGATGTCTGCTACAGCAATCCAAGCCGGCGAATAGCAGACGGAGCACAATAGGTTTATAGTGGAGATACCTCTTATCCAACTTATGCTATGGAGATATAGGAGATTACCCTCGAGATCGAAAGATTACTCCTAGAACACCACCCTCAACCTTCTTTTTGTAGATTTTGAGGAGAAATGGAAAGAAAGTAACACTCACATCCAACAACCTCATTTTCCCAAGCACTTGATCCATTCCAATTACCACAACCCATAGGAGACCCAAATTCTAGGAGAATTAAAAAAATTGTGTAAAGATACCACTTCTTAGAACCACTAAGGATGTATCTATTTACAATAGGCTCGTCAGAGAGAAGTGCTTCACAAGAAACACGGGAGAAAGAAAGATACTCCCACCATCGGTAAGAAGTAGGACAACTATCGAGACTTAATGTTAGAAAGGGTGATCTTTCAAATGTACCTAGACCTACTTAATCTAGTTGTAGATACGCACATAGATGGTGGCATAGTCCCCAATACTTTTATTGATATCGGGGTTGCCATAAATGTCATTACCAAAACTATGTTAAAAATAAACCTGTGAGGACTTTGAGGAAAACAACAATAGTTACGCAGCTTCAAGATTAGTCCACGAATGGCCTTTCTGGAAGGAATTTTTGAGGATGTTATGGTTTCAATTGACTCTTGGGAGTATCCTATAGATTTCCTGGTTATGCGCATTAGTAGGATTCAATGAATATCCTCTCATCTTAGGGAGACCTTGGTTAGCCACATTTGATGCTTATATCAGTGTCGAGTAGGAAACATGGCTTATTAAGAATGGACCCTTGTCTAAGCAGCGTATTGTATCCTCATTGACCCTTCCATTGATCGTGATCTACCTATATATTTGGAGGATGAAGAAGATGGCGTATACAACACTAGCCTCATTTGTACCATATATAATATTATTATAGGGGGCGGCTTGATGAAGATGAACTCATCGACCATATTATTCAAAACCAATCCCACACTAACGAGTTCGCTTGAAAACCTAGTCAAGGAATACGAAATCCACCCTTGGATGGAATTGCACTCGGTCGATTCGGCCCTCTCAAACCACCAAGGTTGTAGGTTGGCCCATCCAAATATTTGAAAATTAATTCAAAACCCTTAAATGAAGAAGAAACGGGTTATCTGAATTTTGAAAAGAAAACCAAGATGCATTTTCTTGGGATTACGAGGGGACATGAAAAGGGTGCATCCTTTGGTATGGACATCATATCTACATGAAGTAAGGATGCAAGCACAGCCAGACCAACCCCAAAGGCGGATAGGCTGACTCTAAAGGACATAATCAAGGAATAAATCTGAGAAATTGTTGGATGGAGGTTTCATTTATCCTATATTAGACGATGTTGGGTATCTCTATCTTGTCCTGATCCCGAAGAAAAATGGAAAATGGTGAATCTATGTTGATTATCGGTAACCAAAAAAGCCACCAAGAAGGACCATTTCCTTCCTTTGTAAACTAAGTCTTGGATGGCCTTGTAGAGATAAAGTTCTTTTCCTTCTTAGATGGGTTTAGTGGGTATAACGAGATCGAATCAATTCGAGAAGACAGGGACAAGAATACTTTCACCTACCCTTGGGGGCCTTTTCTGCGAGTCCTACCCTTTAGGTTGTGTAATGCTAGCCCCCGCCTTGAAAGAGTTATCTTGAGAATTTTCTACAGCTAGTCCATGACTCGGTTCAATCTACATAGATGATTTCACCCACATAGGGGATGACTTCCAAGGAAGCTCTCTCCAATTTGGGGCTTGGTGAGAAGGTGCATTGAGAGATGCATCTCTCCATTTGAGCCCCAGTGTGAATTCTTAAAAATTGTGGGATTTGTATTGTGACACTCAATATCCCAAGTAAGAATACGGTGGACGAGCAAAGGCAACATCATCAAAGGTACCTACTCTCAAACGGATAGATGTCGGGAGTTTTCACAGGTTTAGATGGCTATTATAGAAGATTCATAAAAGACTTGACAAGTTTGCTTCTCCACTATTTGGTCTGTTGGACCACATATTAAGGTTACTTGGTCCGATCTTTGGCAAAGAAGATTTTCAGCTCATTAAAGGAAATTTAACTACGCCCCATTCTTGAGGTCCAAATTGGACTCTACCTTTCCACATCCTCACATATGGATCAAAAAAAGTTGTGGGGAAGCATTGGGGAAGTTAGAAGACAAATTACCTTATACAATCTATTTCACAGTAATAACTTGTCCAAGGCCGAACTCAATTACACTATCATAGAGAAGGAGATGTTAAGAAATTGTCCATGATTTAAAAAAATTTAGACATTATGTCAACAGGTATCAAACCTTTGTATACTTGACCATGCATCCATCAATTTTTAATGAACAAACCATATGTTAATGCTAGAATAATTAGATGGTTGTTACTATTACAATATTTTTACCTAACCATTGTTGATAAACACAGAGGAGAATGTTGTTGCAGATATTTTATCGAGGTTAGCTCTACCTACAAATAAAGAATAGATAATTGGATGGCCGGTTAATGAGATGAACATTTTTTTCTATCTCGACACTCACCATGGTTTGCTGACATAGCTAACTATGTCATTGCTGAAAAGTTCCCTCCCTAATCTCTTAGTCAAGGAAAATCAAGATCATCGGAAAATTACCCCTTTCACATGGATGGAGAGGAATCTCTTGAAGCTAGGCCACAGAAAAATTATCGGAAGATATATACGAGGGAGGAAGAAGTTTTTGATATCCTCTCTACATGTCATGATAGCCCTTGTGGAGGCCATTTTTGCACAAAATGAATACCTTCAAATTTTGCGAGAGCGGGATACTATTGGCCTACGCTTCACGGAGATGCTAGAAGATACACTGGCGAGGTCTAGGCCGGTTCCAAAGGATGGGGAAACCTACACGGAAGGGATGAGATTCCTTTGCACCCTTAGGTGGACTTGGAGCCATTTGACAAGTGGGAGTTTGGACCTCATTGGACCTATTGATCCACCATGCGGACGGAAAAATTATATCATGATACCCCTTACTGACTACTTTGACAAAGTGGAGTTGAAATGAAATATGTGAAGGTAGAAATCAAGGAGAAAGTAGCGAGAATTTTGAGGGATAATGTATTTTACAAATTTGGATGCCCCAAATAATTAGTCACTGATAAAGAGGGAACAATTCATCTCATCTCATTGAGAATCTTCCAAGGCGACCTGAAGATAAAGCATAATAGCACTGCCTACCACCCTCAATAAAATAGCTCGATGAAGTGACCAAAATAGCCTTGGAGAATATCCTCACGAGGTTGTGAGTAGAAAAATGAAATATCGGGCGGGCTTGATTGGCGAGGCTACTTGGGCCTACAGCGCTACGTGTAAAGAAACAACAACACGATTCACTTCTTATGAGGGCGAATCCATGGAAAAGAAAGCTCTACCTTCAATTGAATTTTATCTCAACACCTTAGGATGGCCGAGTTGAGCTAGAGATATATATATCAAAGGCACGAAAAGAGAGGTTGCTTCAATTAAATGGATTGGATGAGTTCGGGATGCAAGCACTCCTTCACACAAAAAGTGATTCAAGCTGAGGAAAGGTCACAGCATGACAAGTACATTAAAGAAGAACTGGGAAAGAAGGATATTTATGCTATTGGATGACTCAAGCTTTAAGGATTTCAAAAGGAAAAATAATTTCAAGATGGTTGTGACCCTCTGAAGTGAAAAAATGCTATGATAATGGCGCATTTCAAAATAATAACCATAGATGAGGGAAGGAATTCACCTACTTGTCAATGGTTACGGAGCTTAGGTTACAACGAAGCCCTGTCTAGGGTAGAATTTATAAATTCCATAAACGGGGAGGTGTGTGTCATGGGAAACTCCATAGCTTCCGGTGCCTCCCACTCCAAAAAAAATAAATTAATTAAACAGGCATGGGTGAAAACCTGCGAGTTACCTAAGCCAAACTCCGGCATTGAAAACCTCCATGAGGCAATCTCGGAGCAAGAAAAAAAAGAAAGAAAATAAAAATAAAAAAATGGAGAATAAAAGATCCTTGGGTGAAAACCTCTATTTGAGATGCACAGGCATGCCTGCAGGTTGAAAACCCTTACGGGAGCAGCCCACTTTCCTTCAAAAAAAAATAGAAGAAATAAAAAAAGAAATAAAAAGGAAAAATAAGGAAAATACCCTAATATGCTTATGTGTTTTTTTTTTTTTTTCGGGTTATTGATCGAATATAGTTTTTGGGGTCCAAAACAAAATATTTATTTTGTTTTCTCTTCTCCTCTTCTTTCACACTCCATAAACCACTCCCATACACCTTTCATTCATTTCACCCCTTAGGTAGCATTCTTTTTATTTTTTTCCTAAAGCGTAATTCTTATAGGCAAGATCGACGACTACATAACTCTGTGGCACTACGAAACTTTGTAAATAGTACATGAAACTCATCACGAAGGAATAAGCTCTCAAATTGGTTTTCGAACTTCAATGGGAACATGATAATTTATGTTTTCCTATACATCATTCCCAAACACTTATTTCACTCCATGCACAAGGATTCACTCTCTAAACCCTATGATGCACCATTAGAAACTAGATCATGGGAAACATGCATGAGATCCCTTCACTCTCCTATACTCCACTCCATTCATTACATGACTCTACATAACCTCTAAGAAGCATATCCTCCTTTTTTAGAAGCGAAGAAATAAAGGAAAGAAAAAGATTGCTACGAACATCAGAAAGTTTCACAGCCAGAAAATGCATTGTGAACATAAAAAATTCAGATGAAGGAAAGTTGATGAGGATGACTCTAGAAGATCCACTAGAAGACTCGGAGGAAAGCATACCAACCATGGCACTTGAACACCTCCATGTGACAACTACAAATAAAAAAAAACAAAGAAAAATATATTAAGCAACTCACTTAGAAAGACAAACATCTCTCACTCGAGGAAAATAAATAAAAATGAAGATACAAAAATTAATATATCATGTCTTTCACCACCACCTCTAGATGTACACCATCTCATTCGACATCTCACCAACACCCTCGGGTACAACCCTTCACCTCTTGTTATGTATCCATAATTACAAAATGTTTGAATGTCAAGTTTTAGAAATTTAAAGCCAAAAAGGTGGACGAGTTAACTTGTCCACCTTATTAAGTGAAACTAAGGAAAAATGAAAGTGCATTCCCACCTAGGCAATTCAAATCAAGTCAAGAGAGAGTGAATGGAATACCACGAAAGAAGGTGATCACAAGGCTCAAAAATCATGTGAGCTGAGTGGGACCAACAATCTCAAAGAGGGGAAAACTCGTGTTATGTACGAGTTAGCACAATGCTCAATTTTAGTTAAAAATGAAATAAAGGTAAGATTTGTCTCATTTTCACTACACATTTAGATTCAAAGTTTTGAAGAGAAGAAAGAGAAGGAGGAGAAGTGGGAGCCGTACGAGAGAATCATTGAGGTTTTAGCTTGCATGCACCATCGTCTTTACGGGAAATAATGTTTAATATGAGGAAATTTAGAAATGAGATCAGCAAGGTTTAGAAGGAAACATAGTCACGTGTGGGTAGATTTTTTTCTTCCCAAAGCCACACACTCTCAAACCAAAATAGAAAAGGATAAAGGTAAGTGGTTTCCATCTTCTTGAAATTTCTACATGAAATTTACACTCAGCCTAAGTAAATTTGAAATTAAAGGGTAAACAAAAAATTTCTTGCATTTTCTTTCAAGACTTCCATTTTCCAAGACATAACTCTCAAACCTCTCACCACATTCATATCCTGACATTAAAATGGGAGGGATTCAACAAAATGGAGCCTTTTGAAATTAAGAGGAGTAGTCGGTATCGTCAAGTCATGGAAGTGTTCGAAATATTGATGAATCGGGTTCTTTGAGCTTTGAAAGTTCTTTATGAAGAGATAGCTAGATAATTTGCGGTGGCTCTACGGTCACACTGGAAGAGAGATCCACCACTAGGGTTAGAGGCCTAGACATCACACTATCACTTGAGCTTCACATAAGAAGAGTTACAACTTTTCCCTTACGATTCAAATGGGTTAATGAAGAAATTCTTAGAGCTACTTGACAGAAAAGAGCTTCTTTCTTCAGGATAAGAGTACATTGAAGACAAAAATGGAGTGAGGAGAGAAATCCTTCCATAACCACGGGATGAATTATCCCTTCCATATCATGAAGTTTATTTCTTGTGAAGGAAGACTTGGTGTAGTTTAGGGGTATCTCATTTTATATTGTTAAATGTGCCAGGTTTTCCAAGGAGAACTCCTCTAGAGCCAGTATTAGGAACCCCTCACTTCCTCTGAACTCCTGTGATGTGATCCATGAGGAAAGACAAAGAAAATATCAACACTTGGCCCATCATGGCCTCATAAAAATAATTGTGAATGATTCTTTGAGAAGGTTGAACCTACACGTATCTATTCTTCTTTCATAGACATGGATAGGGAAGCTTTTATAGCTACCTAAATAGGGAAAACCTCTTCATATAGCCTTAGAGGAGGTAGAAAGGAGAATAAGTAGAAGAGGCTAAAGAGGATGTAGAAGAAGAAGAATAAGAGGTCGAAGAGGAGTCATAAAATAAGGAAGAGAAAAGAAGAGATGTAAATTGAGGCAAAAAACACATAGACAATAGAGATAAAGAAAGAAAAAGCGAGAGGAAGGACGAAGAAAAGGCGAGAAAGGAAGGATTGGACCATATCCCATGCAATGAAACCTCCCAGAAAGACACCAGCACGTCACAAGACATCACGGATCAAGAAAGTGGCGCTATCCAAACTAATTTAGGCACACCTTTCAAAAAAAAAAAAAAATAGGTAGACACCTTTATGTATTTTCGGAACTAGGAAGAGTCGAAAGGGTGAGCGGGGAAACCAGACTCCACCAAGAGCCTTATTGCCATTGAAGAATCACCAAATAAGGATGAGGAAATCAGATTAGAGGAAGGAAGGGTGCAATAGGTCACTTCCCTTGTAATGACCCTTGTAACTATATTAGAAGACATTCATCTAGATTGGCATCCCATACGGCTCATGCGACCCTCACATACCAACCGGAGGCGAAAAAGTGAAAAACAAGGAAAAGAGGGTCTTCATGAAGCAAAACATAGTTTTCTCATGATGGCTACGGTACACTCTGAGAAACTTTGGCAAGCCTAGATTTTAGAAAAAAGGCCTTGGTTGAGGAGGTAAGTAGCCACATAGTGGCGAAGATCAAATAAGTTGAGGACAAAGCCTGAGGAAAGACAAGATGAAAAAAAAAAGGAGGAAAAGATGACAATAAAGAAGCCCACCCTCACCAAAACCCGTGCTCAAAGATGTGATAGTGCCAAACCCTGGCCCTCAACCCAATCTCGCTCCTACCTTTTACATACACTAAGGGGAAAGATTAATTCCTCAAAATTTCACGATTCCTTTGTTTTGCCAGTTGGAAGAGAGAGGAGCAGACTCATAATTAGATGAAGCTTGCCACATCTAAAGGTGTACATGACATATGGGTCATGGAAGGAAAAATGGCAACTGAGTTAAGTATTTATCTAATGTTAAGCTCATGATTCGGTGTTGAAGAAGAGAATCTTGAGAAGACGAAAAAAAATGTGGCATTACGGGGCTTCAACAAAAGGAAAAACGGTGGCCACCATGGCATATTTTTGCATTAGAGGCCATTCAACATAGATATCCATCGATTCCTTGTACGTTTACCTCAAGGAAGCGATGGATCGTATTTGGAAATCAAGACATTAGCCTCCTTGGATCCTTACCTTTCCAAAACTACAAACGAGTTCATTAATTTTTGCAAAAAATTTAATCAGAGTATGGCAAACAAGGAAAATATGGGGCAGTTGACATGCATAACCTTGTGTTGACATATTGGAACATTTGGGACCCCAATCCTATGATGGGAGACATGAAATTAATGGAATTGACATCATGGAGGGTTAATGGAGAGCTAGAGCACAAGAAATGAGAAGGGTTATGAGGAGAGAAAACAAAGAACCATTACACATTGGGGAAGAACTATTCAGCCCTGGGGTGTCATCAATAACAATATTAATATTAGAAAAGGATCCTACATGAGAAAATACCTCCACACAAGCTCAAGCAATGGCTCACTTTGATGATGTTTCACAGGTTGTTTGGAGATGAGTGCATAGTGGCTAGCCAAAGGAGATGGAACAACCTCCTCATGACCTTAGAAACATGGAGTGCCACACACTAGAAATATTAAGGGGTGCCTTGGAGAGAGCACCATTATACAAGAAGGGCCATATGAAGACCAAAAGCTGATGGCTGGTTTTGAAGCTCATTTCACCCTTGTTGCTAGGGGTGAGTGATGGAAAGGAGAAAGACCCGTAGGGAATAGAGAATGGGAGGAAGCATAAAATAATGATGGTTTTCCACCCCTAGAAGGGACTCCAACTTCTTGTAGGAAGTAATAGGTGTTAAATGAGTGAAAGAGGTATGAAGGTATTATGCATTTATTCATTCTTTACCATAAATATACTCATTTGCCTTGGAAAGGTAATTTATCATAGGAATTACAATAGAATTGGAAAGGTTTATGATTACTACGAAAATATGACTAAAAGCTACTTTGTGATTGAAAAAACGAGGAATTTGGAGAGAGACGGTATGCCAAAGGCGGGGTTGAGAATAATCTAAATGTTGTTCCAAAAACGTTGAATCATATCCAGCCAAAGGCGAGGAGATCTAAGCGAATAGCCTAGAAAGGACGGGGAACGACTCGGCCTCGGTGAGCGCAAACGGAAAGATGACCAAACGCAGAGGAGCGAATCCCTCGGGATCTTTCGATCACGAGGGATCGTTGATCAAGCTATCTTGTTCCTTGATTGGTCCATCGGGATTTGATATATAAAGCCACGTCCTTTAGTGACAAGGGGACAAATTGTTGTTGAAGTTGGGAATTGGTGTGAGACTTTTACATTTTCTCTTGTTCTATTAACTCTCTATTTTGAAGAGAAACCTTTACGTAAACTTCTGTGTTGGTTTAATACAGGGGCACGCGTTTTTATTTACCTTTTGCAATTCTAAATTAGCCCGGCGGTATTTCACGGGTACTGGGAGCCCATTACGGTGGAATAACTTTGTTGTTTGTATTTTAATCTTTCCTCATTGTCATGTGGAGTGCGCTTAATATTTGTGTTGATTACGAGAATTGGTTTATTGTTGATCGGATCAAATATAGAGTCACATTCTTCATTTCATTTCTTTACAAGAAGCATAATTCACAATTTGATTATCTTCTTGTTACTATAAAGCACTGTTGAACTTGTATCTGATTTGGTTACTTCCTTTAGTTTATAATCTATTATAATTGATCGTTGTGTGGTGGCTTGTCGACATGATTGAAGTATAGAAATCTAGTGTTTTGAATATGTTTGAATTATAATTCTTTATTTCATTTCACATTGTTGTTCCGTTTCTGTTCATTACTTATTCATAGTCTTTTATTAGCAAATAAATGAGTTTTAGTTATCTTCTTTATTTCCTTTTCAACTTGCGCTTCTTTTAAGTTTCTTTCATTGAATCTATTTTCGTTTCAATTGCTTTAAGATCTCCAACTATAGAGGATAGAGGCTTTTGCTTCCAAGTCCCAGTTGGTCATCTTGCATACAAGGAAAAGAGTTCTTTGCTATTGCATCACGATCGATTTTCTGCATTATTAGTAGTTTAATATTTCCATTCATGTCATGATAATTAGGTTTCTTTTCAAGCATTGGTTACTTTTGTTCTTGTTATCTTGTCTTACATCTTCATCCGTTGCTCTTAGGCAATTGCGACCTCAAAGCAGTACACTCTTGAAATAAAAATATGCTCCCGGATTGATGATTAATGTAGGCTAATTAGGTATTCAAAGATACCTTTTTATGACTCCGACATTTGTCACAGATTCTTGAGAGTGTATACCATTTTAAAGGAGTAATGCACGAGTGATTTTCTTAACATTTGTGGAAAGTGGGTATTAAAGACGAAGGTAAGAACACGCCTGGCAGGCGAGAAATACACTTGCTCGCAACCCGCTTACGCAGTAGGTAAGCTTCTTTCTTTAGTTAGGAATGAAGGTTTGTTTCTTTGAATAGATAAATCAATTAAGAGAAACAAAATTCCTCCTAGGCCCAGCTTACAGAGACCGGGTGACCTTGGGCGCACAACCTTTATTGATGAAATCCTTAAAAGCCCGAATCTCATCCATCGGTAGGATCTAAAAAAAGAACCACTTCTAGACGACCTACTAGTTCCCTTGGGGCTACGGGTACCATATGAAGCCTTTCTTTGAGATACACGATCAAACACGAGAATTGAGCGAGGATTCCAAAGAAATTGAGAATCCTTGCATAAGTTTCCTTCAAGAAGGGAACGCTAGAGAAATCTCAAAGAAAAGGAGAAGGGAAAGCAGGGAGAAATCACAAACTTGAAATCTCCTATTGAAGCGCCCCAAGCAATAAGCGAGTTCAACTTATTCGAAACCAAGGTCTTGAATCACATGAAACGATGAGTCGACGAAATACTTATTATCCCGGACGAGGAGGGAGTTGCAACAGCCATTCACCCTTTGCTCCTTCTCGGCCTAGAAATTCCTTGGAAATCCCAGAGGATATTGGCATATCTTCGATCAAATGGCGAGAACCAAAATTAGAATCAACAACAAACCTCTACGCTGCAATATCCTGCTGGTGGATACGCACGGTCAATACCTACATGAAAAGCGATACCTCTTCAACATATTCATTTCCTTGGCTTAACATCATAGGATCGGATGCATTTTTATTCGAGTTTGATGTCTTTGTCTGAGAGGATACGATTACACCACGATGCCAAAAAAATAAACTATTCCCTTCTACGTTAAAAAGGGCAGCCCTACGATGGTTTATGGGATTAGGTGGGGGTGTTATAAGCGATTGGGATCATATGAAGAAATTTTGCATTTTTAAAGAAATATCAAGATTATGAGTCTAGGAATTAAAAGATGAGATATTTCAAATGACAAAACCAAATGAGACCACGGAAGAGTATGTGGAACGGTTTCAATATAATCTTCAAAGATCCCCTTATGCATCTTTACCCTTACTTGATAATGTTTGAAAACCACATTAATTAGAGAATGAAAGATCAATGGGTTGAAGCATTGAATATTATGGGAAAAGGTGATATAATGGAAGGGTCCTCTAACATCATTGATTTGTGTATCGGGAGTTCGAGGGAAATACAATTGAAATCGACGGAAAACGTGATATAATCACAGAAAATAAGACCTCTAATGAAGGTGTGACTCGTGAAGAAATTGGAAATATGCTAGAAGACTTTAAGACGGACATACTTGGCACTTTAACAACACGAGTTCAATATTGTGCAAGCCAAACGGAAACGGATAGAAAGCGAGGAATAGAACTTGGCAATGGCTCTGTCCGGTTGTAGAAAGAAGCACGGCCACAAATAATGTACATTTGGATGTGATTAAAGTACGTGCCATTTGCACGAAAGATCACCCCTCCTGAAGGATGTCCCTCGCTTCACGGCATAAAAGCAATTTATAAGGAGGTAGAAGAGGAATCGAAGTGGTATGTCTGTGTCGGCCTTGGGCAATGGCAACCACGACCATAAAGTATGCCAAATGATCCATTTTCTTTTCAACCTCCTCAATATAATGCTCAAAAATATAGTGGAATGTGGCGAGAATCCAACCATCTTTTCCCTAATTGATCACAACGAGACATTTCCTCCCACATCTTGGCCAAATCAAAAAATCGGAATAGCGGCTAGCTTTCCTTTCTACCCACCTTTCGGCCTACACAATGAATTTACCTCATCCGAGAATTGAGCTGGCGATCCAGCGGAAAAAACCGGCAAATCCAATAGGCGGATCAATTCCTCTCTCTCAACCTACACTTCCGACTCCCCTTATACAAACCTCGAGACCAATTTAAGACCACAACTCCTAGCTGACCCAGCCCAAACCCAAACAATAGGCCGATTCCCGATCTTGTCCAAATAATGGAACTAGAAGTAGGCGGGCTTAGGGGTGTAATGATCTTCAACTAAGGTCTGGGCGCATAGTTGAAACAAGAAAACAATGATGTCCACACTAAGATGCGTTACTTGTAGAACAAAACGGTACAAAGTGAGAAGGAAGTCCACGACCTACAACAAAATCAACAACGAGTAAAAATTTCCTCTCCACCATTCCTAGAACGATTAATTATACCTCGTCCATTAGAACAACCTAATTTTGATCTTACGGGAGAATTAAAAAATTTGTATATAAAAATCCCTCTCCTCCAAGCTATTCAAGATATTCCTATATATGCAAAAACTATTGGGGAATTATATGAAAACCAAAGAGAGCAACAACCAATCCCCTCTTGTCCAAATATTTGGTACCTTGTCGATTTATTATCGGGAATGAAAACACCCATCAAATATGAAGACACGGAAATCCCCTCTGGTAGCCCGGTGTAGATCAATGGCCAATCATTTCCAAATGCCTTAGTTTACTTGGGAAATGATAAAATTTAACATTTTAACAACCACCACATCCAAAAACTTGGAATTACATCACTCGAACCAACAAAAACAACATTGAAATTGGTATGCGTCGGTAGTAAAACGAGAAGGTATACTAAAAGATGTGGCAGGCTGTCAATGATTCACCGGGAATACCACTGGCGACTACTGGTTATCAATCCAAAGATTTGACTAGATGGACATCGATTAATTCTAGGTAGACAGTTGGCAATTTGCCAATGCTTATATTGGATGCGAAACGAGGCAACAACAATGATACAAGGAAATTATGTCAAGAATCTATCACTATATCCCAAATGACCAAGTCTATCAATAATCAAAACAAGAAAACCACACTCATATCTTGTGGAGAATATGAGATCACTATGCATAGAAAATTCTCTTGGTTTTAAAGATCAAATAGAGATGATATCATTAATAATTTTGTTAATAAGACTAGAACGAGATCTCATTTCGATGTCACATGATCAAGCAACATTCGATAATAAAGAAGAAGATCCTTTCAAAGATATCCTTTGATCAAACAATACCTACTACTTCTATGAGAAATAGCAAGGTTGTAGAAATTTAACTAGGAAAAACTTTAAATATTAACAACAATCCTCACGAACAAGAAGAAATTGGTCCGATTACTACGGAAATACAAAGCGACCTTTGCACATGAGATTACCCCAGAATGTATCAAAGAAATTGATCCTCAATTATGTACTCACCACATTTACACTTGAAAAAGATGCAAGACCCATTCGCCAACCTCAAAGGAGACTAAACCACTCACCTTAAGATATTGTGAAAGCTAAATTACCAAAAACTATTGGATGTTAATTTCACATCTGCAATATCTCATAGCAGAGTGCGGTCTCCCATTAGTGGTAGTACCAAAAAGAACGGAAAGTGGAGGATATGTGTAGATTTTGAACTTAATGAAAACACGGAAAGACCACTTTCACTTCTTTCATTGACCCGGTACTAGACACATTGGCGGGGAAGAAATTATTCTCTTTCCTTGATGGCTTAGGTGGGTATAACCAAATCTAGATTTCCTTGAAGATCGGGGATAAAACTACTTTTACTGTCCATGGGGGACATTTGCCCTCACCAGGAGTCCTACCCCTTTTGGCTGTCACATTACTCCTACTACATTCCAAAAGGAAATTCTCAACATTTTGCGAACTTAATAAATGAAGGCCTCGAAGTATATATGGATGATTTCACACCCTATGGGGATGACTTTGAGCTTTGCATTAAGACACTTAAGAAAATTGTGCAAATATGTTGACATAGGCTTTGCTTAAGCAATGAAAAGTGTCTTATGATGACTAAAGGAGTTATCTTAGGCCATTATATTTTAATGACTAGAATTCAGTAGACCCACCTAAAATTCAAATACTCTTGTTAATTCCTACACCTACTACACAAATAAGTGCGTAACAACTTGGATTTTCGGTTACTATAGAAGATTTATAGAACATTATTCTCAAATGTTTGCACACCTTTATATGCCTTTATTTGGAAATGTTGATTTCACTTGGGCCAGATAAATGTGACTATGCCTTTAATGATCTGAAGAAGCTTTTTCACTTGTTGATCTTTGAGGGCCCAAATTGGAATTTTACGTTCCAAATTTCATCCATGCCTTGAACACGGTAATTGGAGACGTACTTGGACGGGAGGAAGACAAGAAGCCATATGTAATATACTATGTTAGCAAAAATCTATTCCTGTTGAGAATTGAATTATCTGTGGTAAAGAAAGAATTTTTTAGGCGTAGTTCATCTTGTAAACAAATTTAGACGTTACATATTTGGGTATCTGTGGTACTATATCTTGATCACTTTGCCATTATTTTTAGCAAATAAACCCGTTACAAACGGAAGAGTGACAAGATGGTTGATTTTCTTGCCGAGGGGAATTTGACATCACGATCGAGAGATCGACCTAGGAAAGACCACATGGCGGCACTACATCAGGAATGCCAAAGCCAACGGCGGATAAGCCGATTGAAGACCACTTTCCCGGACGGACATCTCTTCATTGTTACTATCGGAGGCTTACCATGGTATGTTGATATAAGCGAACTATTTGGCAATAGGTAAATTACCTAAACATCTGTCCCTTAATGAGCGTAAATAATACTGCCGTCAGTACACCCCAGCTTCTCTTGGATTGGAAGATCACCTATTTCATGCAGTGCGAGATATGCAAATAAGGAGATGCGTTAGGGAGGATAGGGTATTTGACATCTTGAAGAAGAATGCCATGATGGATAGTGTATGGAGACATTTTGTAGATCGTGGGCATACCCATAAATTTTACGAACGGTGACGTATTGACCTACTATCTTTAAATATGCTAAAAAATTCATTGAGAATACATGATAGCTACCAAAGGTCGAATCGCCACAGGCGATCGGTGAAATGCCCTCTTTGAACCATCGACTAGTGATAGAACCATTTGAACAGCACATTGGTCTATTGGCCCCCATCATGCCAAAAAACATATATCCTAGTTTCCACTAAGTATGTCACTAAATAGGTTGAGGGCGAAGCTCTTTCAAAAGCTACAGAGGACTGCGTAATACAATTTCTTTTCCAAATCTTTGTGTGCTATGGCCTATAGGGACATAATCACAAATGGAGGACCACGATTTGTAGGTAAAAATTAGGCTGAAACATTGCAAAACTACCACGTTACGACCCAAGATTACGACTCCATACCACCCACGAGCCAATGACCAAGTAGAGAGCATGAAAAAAGTAATCGAATCTATATTAACAAAAATAGTTTCTTCTCATAGACGAGATTGGGCCTACAAATTGCCGAAGCATTGTGGGCATATTGAACAACGTGGAGATTCTCTGAGATATTCACCATACCAATTGGTATTTGAAGGAGCCCATCTTTCTGCAGGAGTTCTAAATTCAAACAGCCCTGGCAACTCAAGGTGGATTCATTTAAGCAGGGCCGAGGCTCAAAAACAGAAAATTAATGAGTTAGATGAGAGTAGAGGTTTTCTGCTTTTCAGCACACAACATAAATTCAGCAATAGAGAGCCAAATGACATGACGCCCATATCAAAGAAAAAATCTTCCACGAAAGGAGATTGGGCACTCTATGTGATTTCGGGTTTCGATTTCCCGAAGGAAAACTCAGGACAAATAGCTTGGACCCTATCTGATACAAAAATTCCATGATAATAGCCTTTGTACATTAGTTACCATTGATGGATGCGGACATTCCTTTAAGAGTAAATGGTCATCGAGTACGATTGTATCATAAACCGCTTACACGAGAATCACTTTACCAACACTTACGGAAAGATTCTACCATGGAAATTCTCGCCTGAAGGGAGAACTCCTCCTCGGCATCGGTTGATAAATCATCTTCTTTTTAATTTTGTACGCAAGCATTTTCCGCTTTGATTGATTTTTTTGTAATTTGTTTTTTTACATTTTGTTAATATTACCGCTTTGTTCTTCATCGTTGTTTCGTGAAATTAGGTTTCTTCAAAAAAAAAAAAAAAAAAATTGTTTATTTCGATTTGTTTTGTTGTTCCTTTCTAAGGGAATATGCCATCTGTTCCTTTGAGAACGACAGTTTTAAAACGTTTTTGTTGTTCCTTCCCAAAGGAACAACACTCTTTATAGTGTTTTGTTGTTCCTTTTGAAAGGAACCACTGAAGTTTCATGACACTGGCATTCCTTTCAAAGAGAACAACACTTCATGATATTTTTTTGTTGTTCCTTTTAGAGGAACAATAGTTACATGATTGTTTTTTGTTGTTCCTTCTAAAGAACGTCACCTTTTAGGATTGTTTTTCTTGTTTTTGGCTTGACATTTTCAATTTTGAAAGGAAAATATATCATTTATATACAATCATACAAATTAAAAGCTTACGTAATAAAAAAATAAAAAGAAATCATCATTTTTTTAAGAAAATTGTCTAGTAATGATAAGAAAAAAAGAAGGAAAAAGGGCATGATCAATAACATAACTTTGTTATTTTTACCATTAGATTAATCTAATCGATTCTTTTTATCATGATTAGTTCCTTCCCATATGCTATAACTTTCTTTGATGTTTGCTCTGAGGAATAGGACTAAGGGCATAATTTTTCTATTGAGATGTTCGAGACTTATTACACCATCCCTACTCTTAAGGAGTGTTGAGCCATCATATGAATAACTAAGGAAAAGTCTTTGAGTGAAAAAGAAAAGAAGAAAAATAAATTTACACAAATTCTTAATGAGATTTTGCGGATAGAGGACCAGGGGTCCTGCGAAACCCGACCCTCTTGTGATCTGGGGAAGGTAATTAGTGACATTCCCATTATGGCCACCAAACCAAGGAGAGTGGTCCAATAGACAATTGAAAAAATCAAGAAGTCCTTGGAGCAGGGGGTCTCATCACGAGCAGCCTACCCACCTTTCACTTCTTCTAGGTGAACGACATTGTTGTTGATCTAGTCACCAAGCTAGCACAATGGCCTCTGTCATGATATTCAATAAAAAAAAAGGGCACTTCCTCGATGAAACATAAAGAAAATGGTTCCATGGGTGAAAAGCAACTGCAGCAAGGTTATGGACACACGTGGAAACGAGCTGCAACGTGGTATTGGAGTCACATTTATACACATCAATAGTTATATTTAACCCTTTTCCTATATCTTTATTTAAATGTCAAATGAAATATAAATCACTTACCTTTCCCCACTCAAGACATATTATACATGAAAATCATTACAAATCGATCAAATTAGTTCAAATAGTAAATAACACAATTGTGTTATGTTTATTTTATGTTGTCCCTTCTCCTCGTATTTGAATCGTTCATTTTTATTTATTTATTAACGATTCATCACATGCATTGATTTCGGTAATTGTTGTAATTGATTGAATGTATCATAATTTTAGCACGCTTTTTATTGCTGTCACTGCGCTCAAGCCACACATGCTCCCCTCTCAATTGACGGTCGGGTGACCTTTCATTCATTCGGGGGGGTGTGGATGTACGCCTACATGCTCAAGATTCACGTATACGATTAAAACCTTTGCATTTTTGGGGAATAACAAATTTTCAACGAGCTTTGTCTTTATCTTTGTTCCATTGCGATTATTGTGTGTTGAGAAATTAACGAACGAAATGGGAGGGGACAGCCAATTCGCGATGAACGCAAGTATTGATCGTCTACGATGTTTGCACGAAATTTTAGAAGAGCGGGGTGGATTACATATTTCTTGAGAATGCGACAGCCCTTGAAGGGCGCCACGAGAATTTTTCGTGAACTGCCGGGAAGGATCCTCCATGGTCGAGGAGGAGGAAGATAGTTGTATGCGACAAGACAATTGCGAAGTGTACGCGGAATTCTGTGCAGGGACTATTTTGGCTTAGAAGAAGATTGGGATTCGTGAAGCCATAAAATTTTTCAAGATGATGGACGAGACGTTAGTTATCAAAGGTAAAGGGAGTCTAGCCGGCGTCATTAGGAGAACCATGGACGGAGTTGGCAAGATTGTGCGAGGGCTTACATAACGTGCGACGGGAGAAAGGATGTGGTAAGACCTCACCACCTTAAGCTACTAGCTGTATTAAAACGAAATGCACCATTAATTTGCCCTGCATTTTAAATTCTTTGTTGCATGATACGCACCGTGGTGTAAGAAAAGCCTAGCATGCATATACGGTGGTCAGCCACCATTGTCTAATTACGTTTAATAGTGAGTTGTAGCCTTGCCCAACAATAGTCCGGTAAGGAAGAAATAATATTTTCCATTGACGGAGGGTTAGCTCTACTTTGCTTCAAAACGAAGAGGATGGCCGGCTCGGTGTTTGAGCCTTCTACTCATGGGCCAGTCCCTCAGTTGAACGAAATAGAGGGATGGTGGAAGAACTTGGACGTGCTGACTAGCCACAGGAAATGCACGATTCGAGAGGAGGAACATTCTCCACAATTGGAGGGTAAGCCTCGCGCGACGGAAAGGGGTGGGGGAGTAAGCCCTTGTGCGGTGAGGAAAAAGAATTGGAAGGAGAATTAGCTACTCGAATGAGAAAATAAGTCACGGAACCGATAGTGAAAAGCAGCCTGGTGCGAGAGGAAGGAGATAATAAGGAAGAAGGAATCGAAGGAAATTCGAAGAAGAAGTTGAGGGAGAAATCTAGGTATTAGAGATGAAGAGGAAGGAAGTTATCACACATGTGAGAGGGCGAGGACAATCATAGTAGTAATTAGGATGAAACAAAGAAAGCTGGTCAAAAATGTTATCATAAGTCCTTACGGGGAAGACCAATTGGCCCGGTTTTGGCTTGATATGAGTGATTATGCACAGCCTCATAGCCCCTTGGATCTCAATATTTAAAATAATCAGCTACCCGAATACTACTGCTATTGATAAATAAATAGGCGGAAAAATGAATGAAACGAAGAAAACCCTAGTGAAGCTAGGTTTCTTCTCTGAGGGACGTGAGCGGGGGAGAAATAAAATCACTGGTAGGGGAAGCCCCGAGGAGACTACGGGTTAACTAAGAATATGATTCTAGGAGAATTGAGCCAAGGGCATATGAATATGAAAGAGGAGCCCCAAGGAGAAGAACAAGAGGAATTTTACTAAAGGCACCGGCGGTAATGGGCCAAGTGCATTGAGAAAATAGGGTCGAATAAAGGAGCAGCCCATTAAAAAAGAAGAAAACAGCGAGATTGAGAAGCCGCCGGAAAGAATGAATAAAGCTTCATAAACTAGTAGAACGACTCGGGCAAACCATTAGGGTTCTGAGAATGAAACACATGCCCCAACGAGCCCCTAAGATACAGAAGCATTGCTATCAAAGAAACTCAAAAAGAGAAGAGTGGTCAACGTGGGAACCCGCAAGTTATAGAAGAAACCATGCACGAGCCTAATTATGAGGATGCGGAGCAACAAGCAATTGTTCCAACGAGCTATTCCGGAGGAACCGGTGTTGAGTGAAAATATGCAATCTAACAGTCCGACACACTTTCGGTGAGCCAACGTCATACTTCAAGAAGAATTGACACGGACGGGCCAGAAAGGTAGAAACTGAAGGAAGATACCGTCCCAAAAAAAGATATCGGGAGTTGCGACAAAAAATGAGAACTATTCATGAAAGCCGGAAAATTTGAAGCTCATGAAAAACGATGGAAGCTCAGTAAGCGTGAGTAATGAGCCAATTGAAACTCGCCTACACTCCAAATGGACATTCTCTGCCTTGTATACGATGTCTTGCTTTGTAGATGCCCTTGAAAACTATGCTTTGTTTTTACTAGAAAGATATTTTCAATTAAAGATCAAAATGGAGTTAGAGGCCGGGGGGAAATCTATAAAGCTAAAAACGATATGACTTGATATCATGCTGCAAACTTTGGGATCAAAGTACGATTACTGTTATGTGAATTTTACTTGCATAACCTAATACTTGAAAATGTTGTGAATCAAACCTAGCCCTTTTATTGGAGATGTTCGGTTTCGAATTATTTCCTTTGCGTAAATAAATTAAAATGGCTTAAAACATAACGCCTTTCAAAGGCGGGAAAATGGATTAGATCAATGGAATTGATGAACACTCAGAACCCACTTCAATTTTGGGCAGTAGACAGAAGAATTTTTGATGACAAAAGGAGCGTTACCCAAACTACGGGGCCTCTCCACAAATCGATCATTTTGAATGGAACGATTATTTTTCATCCATTAGGAACCAAGCATATATAGCAGCCAAAGTCAGATGGAGAGCCTCGAATGAGAATGTGCAAAATAGGGAACCATTTAATTATAGAAAATTTGGGCTGAATAAGATAGTTTCATTTCCTATAGCCATATTGTTTTAAAAATAAGGACCATATTGGTTAGGATGTAGGTTTGCAGCCCTATTGCATGGTACTGCAACCGGACTACAAAGCTATTTATGAACTTCCTGGCAGAGGAAATAGAATTGAACATATTTTGAGGTGCGTGCACTACATGGGTTTTAGGCACATGGATGACAAACCTTATTTAGCTTATTCTTTGACTACTCTCCATGTGAACTATATTTTTCATGAGGGCATGAAAAAGATTAAGCGAGGAGTGTGTTGAAGGCGATGAAAGAGAGTATGAAACTATTATGCATTTATTCATTCTTTACCATAAACATATCTGTTTTCCTTGGAAAGGTAATTTATCGTAGGAATTATAATACAATTGAAGGAGTTTATGATTACTACGAAAAGATATTCATGACCTCTGTGATTAACGAAACGGGAATTCGGAGAGGCGGCAGTTGTACCAAATGCGGGGTTGAGAATAATCTATTTGTTGTTCCAATAATGTTGCGAATCATATCTAGCGAAAGGCAACGGGGCTGAACGAATAGCCCGAAAGGACGGGGAACGGCTCGGCCTCGGTCGGTCACGAGCAACATATGACCAAACGCAAAGGAGCAAATCCCTCGAGATATTTTGATCACGAGGGATCGCTATTCCAAACTTATCTTGTTCCTTGATTGGTTCGTCGGGATTTGATATATGCAAAGCCACGTGCTTTAGTGATAAGGGAAAATTGTTGTTGAAGTTGGGGTGGTCGCAATACTTTACATTTTCTCTGTTCTAATAACTCTGTTTTGAGAGAAACACTACCGTAAAACTCTATGTTGGTTTAATACAAGGCACGCATTTTTATTTACATACTGCTGATTGAATTAATGACGGTATTTCACTAGCGTAAGGGCCGGCTACGGTGGAATAAATTTGTTGTTTAATATTTTAATCTTTGCTCATTGTCGTGTGGTGTACTTAATATTTGTGTTGATTACGGAATTGGTTTATTTTTGATCGGATCAAATAAAGAGTCGTTGTTGTTTTCATTTCTTTACAAGGAAGCATAATTCACGAGTTTGATTATCTTGTTGTTACTATAAAGCTTTGCGACTTGTATAAGTTGAATTTTGTTCCTTTAGTTTATAATCTATTATAATTGATCGTTGCATGGTGAGAAGGCATCGACGGGATTGAAGTATAGAAATCTAGTGTTTTGAATATGTTTGAATTATAATTGTTGTTCATTTCACATTGTTGTTCCCATTTTTGTTCATTACTTATTCATAGTCTTTGATTAGCAAATAGATGGGTTAATTCCACATACTACGCTGTTCCTTTTCAACTGCACTTCTTTTAAGTTGCTTTCATTGAATCCCCATTTTTCGTTTCAATTTCTTTAAGATCTCCAAGCATTGAGGATGAGGCTTTGGCTTCCAGAGTCCCAGTTGGTCATCTTGCATCGATTTCTAAGGAAGGAAAGGGATTCTTGCTATTGCATCTGATCGATGTTACGCAATATTGAAGTAGTTTATTCTTTCCATTCATGTCAACGTAATTAGGTTTATTTTCAGAAAGCATTGGTTACTTTTGTTCTTGTTATCTTGTACCATCTTCAGGTATTGCTCTTGAACAGTGCGACCTGAGACCTTAATTACCTCTTGAAATAAAAATATGCTCCCGGATTGATGATTAATGTAGGCTAATTAGGTGTTCAAAGATACCTTTTTATGACCCAACAATAGGGTCTGGTAAATCTTCAGAGAAAGAAATGCGGAGAAGGAGGACTAATTGCTGAAAGGATGAGCAACCCTTTGATGAGGTGATCATGAGCTCCATCATTGGGTACATTTGGAGGGGTTAATAGTCACATTTTCCTTATTAAGTATCTTTTTCTTTCATTTTAATTATATTATGGTCTTATGATGATAGTGTAGATGGTGATCGAGGATTTTCATACTTTGAGTACATAACATGAGTTAAATGCGGAAAAACATGAAGATATTGCATTTTTGGTGAATATCTTTCCATTAAGACCTAGAGTAGACAACAAGGAGATATTATGGGTTGATTTTCCACCTCATAACCCCAAGTCATCAGAAACCCTTGAGATTCCCTCCAAGAACTCGAAACCAAGGAAACCAAGCAAACTCAAGATCAAATGCACCAAAGCTACACTTCATAGGTCAAGTGGACTCATCACTAATTTTTAAATGAGTTTTTTGGTAGCTACCCTTTGGGTTGAATGAGTTGAGCAAAGAGCTCATTAGGATTATAACCTTGGAGAAATCCATTAGGCTCTTATCTCTTGTAATAGGCTTTTAAAGACTTTCATGATGATGTAATGAGACTAATTTTTTTACCAATGAAATGAAGTATTAGGATATGATTCTTGATCTAGTTTTAGTGGGCTAGGATTGTGGGTTGGGGCCCAATCCACATGCCTTAGTCTCTCGTGTGTATTCATTATTTAATTTGTCGTATTTCAATTGTTTTTCTTATGAGTATTTAGCTAGTTTATGGTTTCATTTCAATTCAATGTTTTAGTTTTGCTTCCATTTGTATTTTGTTTTAGATTTATCTTACTTACATGTTGGTAAGTAGGTTATAAACTCGGAAAGTTGTGAGTTAATCCTCAGCTACTCTCATCTCTTTAATTGGAGCTTGAGGATGGTAGATATTCCCACAAAAATTTCTTTTTAGTTTATTATTTCTTGGAATTAATATGTTAGGTTTTTGTAGTTCCATAGATATGTTTAAAATCATTGTGATAGATCTCTATTTGTGAGCTAAAGTATATTTTATTTCCAATTAACTCATCTTTCTTCTTTATCATGAACTTGTCCATTTTGCTAACAATAACATGTAGTTTTCTTGTTGGTTGGGTAGCACAACAAAGGAATTCACCAACACCTTTAGCTTCATTTCTTACCCTTGACTGACCCTTTATTCATCACAATCACCATCGACCTTGTTTTCATCCCTACGACGTGGAAAACCCTAGAGGTGCAAACAGAGACCTCCCCGAGGTGCAGCTTAGCAGAGGGTGGACCACCTTCCTCATCAAAAACCACCTTCACTCCAACTTCTATGCACTTTTCACCCATTTTTGGCCTCGGATTGCCCTTGGAGTGTTGTTTCTTGTAGCAATTAGGACTTTCTGTGCTTTAAAGCCCGTGACACTAGTGGGCCCCTCCTTAAACACAAAACCACCATCCACCATATCTAGACATTCCAAAACCCACCACCACTTTCACCCTTGTACCCAACCAATTTCCAAGCCTTCCAAAAACCACCTTAGCGCTTTCTCCTCCCTGAAACTGCCAAAAAATGCATTGAAAAGCATAGTTATGGGTCTTGATTAGGCATTTGCATGATTAAGAGCATGATAGATAGAACATAAGAGGTAGGTAGTGCACATTTAGCCATTTTGGCCCGGAAAAGTGTGATTAGGTTAGTTTTCAGCACTGCAGTTTCAATTCAACAATTTACTTCATACGATTCCTAGTTTGCTTTCATTTCTTATCATAGCTTAATGTGTAGATATTTTCATTCGGAAGTAGTTATATGTACTTGTTTTTTTTGTAGTGTAGTTATTTAATTGTTGATAGAGGTAAATGGATTTTTAATAATTTGTAGCCACGGACCTAAATTTAGAAGTGTGACGGACTTCATCCATAAAACCCCAGAATTAAGCACCCTTTTGTAGAGCTCGGAAAGGGGATGACATTAGTAGAGTGCATATGTTGTGTATATAACAACATCACCTCGAGTTTATGCAGACCTAGGTTGATAAATTAAATTAGGGTAGCCTGCGGAAGTTGCACATAATTCTTCAGTGCACGATACCCGGGGGCTCACCGATTTATCACCAAAAAATGATCACCTAACCATTTCTAACTAGGTGGCGAGAAAATACACCATGTGAGTTCAATTTTACCATAGTAAAATCACTTTAACTATAGGAAATAATTAAATAAACCACTTTTATTAAGTTATTTTCAATTAAAACAAATGAATAGCTAAATAAACCATTTTTTAAGTACATGTTCTCTAGGAATATTTTTTAAATCTTTATTTAATTAATATTACTTTTCATACGACTAAATCACCTATGAATAAGTAAATAAATCATTATTTGTTTTCTCTCCCTTTTATTTTATATTATTAAATCATTATTTAATGACTATTTCATTTACACACGGCTTTCTTATTATTCGCGAAATAATTAATAAATCATTTGAATTCTATTGCCTTCTTGTATAAGTCTAGATCGGTGGTATCAAGTTTTTTGGTCTTTCTCTTTTTCTTACATGTCCCCAAAAGGTGAGGGTATAAGGATTTAGGGCTCAAACTGGTTGAACCTTTGCAATACCCGAGGCTCGCAAACCACGAAGACCTCCCATAGCGGAAAAATAAAGATGAGGGACTAGGATATCCTTTAAAAATATTGATCCCTCGAGCGAACGGAGAACACGATGATGGAAAAATTTGCTCGAATCCTTCGGTCGGTGCCTAGTGACAAATCTTCTGTCAAGCTGACCATTGTCGAGTTCCACTCCCTTTAAGGTACAATATAGCTTGAAATTCCCAAATTCGAACACCAAATAGATGCGGATGCCATAGATAAATGGTTAAATGCGATTTGGAAGGATATTTTTTCGATTCATGATTTTTCAAATGAGAATATTGCTATAAATTCTTACACGTCGAGGCTGGTGGGAAATATCTTTGGTAAAGAAAGGAGAACCCTTGTTGTTCTTGGCTACAACCACTTGGAATTATTTCAGAGATGCCATCAAAGAACAATACTACCTTCTTGGGAGCTATGAAGTAGAAAGTACATATAATGGACTACACTACGGCAACGAGAGGATAAATATGTGAATTAGCTGATGAATATTTTCCATACCCTATGCAAAAATATGGGTATCAAATATTCTTAGAAAGATATGGTGCTCGATTCTGCTAGTTAACACAAATAGATTCGATGGGGAATGGTGTTCGTAGTATCTTATCGCTTGGTGCGAGCGTATCGATATGCTACAGATTAGCATTAGAAAAGAAGAAAAAATTGGATAGACCAAAGTAAGACAATTCAACCCCAAGCCATAGAGAAAAGGACAACGCTCGACAAGGACCCCAGGAAACTCCTTGAAGCCACTGAGCAAGGGTGATGGGAAGGAAAATAAGGACACGGAGAAAGTGGTGTGAGTTCCATAAAACTCCCACTCATAACACGAATGAATGTCGCGCAAATAAGGCACTAGTGGATGAGATGAAAGACTTAGAGATAAGATGCATGCTATGATTCAGATCGAGGAACTAGAAAAGGGAACCGAAATAGGTAAGAAGGTCATTGATGCACAACCCACTATGATGGTAACCACCACCAAGCTCGAAAAAGGTAGAAATCGAAAGTCGAGAGGGTGGAGGCACTTTATTTCATTAACGGATGTGGGTGAATTCTTGCAACAATTCATTTTCGTGACGGGAGCCAAAAGAACCACATTTTAGCAAGGTTGTGAAGTGGTTGGTCCTATAGGCCACACCACACCCAAAGTTGTCTGCCATCTGGGTGGCTTCACCAGAATGATATCTCCCATGTCAACTAGTAGTGTCTCCTTCCCTACAACATCAAGACCTTAATGGATGAGGTATTGTGTGATGTTTCCCATCTTGAAGTTTGTGATGTATTAGGCCAGTAGCCTTGTGGAAGTATCATGTTGGTAAATGGCAGGTCAATGTCTCCACCTTTGGTATTATTTCTTTGGGTAATAAGTTATGCGGGATACCGGGAGGGTATCCTTGCCTACCACCATCTCTTTAATATGTTGCTAAGTATATACGCTAAGTAATGCGGTAAGATCATCTCCCAAACTAGAAATTTAATTTCTTTTTTATTCGCTCTTAAAGGAAAGGGGAATATTGTGGCCACCTCCATGGCCCCCGAGAAGGGTTTCTCTACACAAAAAAGTAGGTGGAAAATTTCCTTGGGAAGAATATATAGGGGCCACCTTCTCCTCACCCATAGGGGTACCCTTGCCTTGTCAAGTTAAGTATTCAATTGATCTGTATTCCCGAGCACCTCTACCCAATGAGTTAATATATCATTGCTCCATTATGGAAAATCAAGAGATCAAAGCGGTAAATATAGGATTTCATGCAAAAAGGGAATATTTGACCAAAGTTCCTCACCTTGTGGGAGCCATCTGTACTTGTATAGAATAAGGATGGGGACTGGAGGCTCTACATTTATTATCGAGCATAAAAAACTCATTGTCGGGAACATGTCAATCTCACATATTATTCAGGGCTTAAACTCAAGGGTTTCAAGTATTTTAGCAGATACGTCTGAAGTCTATACATCACAGTTCCATTGGAGCCCACAAATGTATGGAAGAGCGCCTTCAAATACGAGTTTTTGAATGGTTAGTTATGCCCTTAGGGTTGAAAAATTCCCTTGCTACTTTTATGAGGCTAATGGATGACATCTTGCGGCCCTTCACCAACTCATTCATGGTTTCTTATACGGATGGCATCACTCAATCCTCGAAGAGTTCGGAAGAACACTTGCAACACATTCAACATGTACTTCAAACCCTACGACGACACAATCTATGTGCCAACTTGAAAGAAATGCCCCTTTGGCTTGATCCGGTCCAATATCTAGTTGCATCATTGATGAGCGAGGTGTGCATGGATCGACTAATATCCAATTCATTGAGATTGCCCTGGCCATCGACCACTCTAACGAACTTTCGGCTTTTAGGGCCTTCAAAATTTTTATCGGAAGAGGTTCGTGTTGGGGTTCTCCTATATCACTTGGCCTTTGAGTAAAATTACCAAGGTGGAACGAAAAAAAACTTTCATGATCCCCGAGTTCCAAAATAAGGCATTCGTTGAGTTGAAGCTTTGCTTACTCCTCTCTACACTAGTTCTCACATTACCAAACTGTTGGAGTAGCCATTTTAAATTGGGGGCAGGACAATAGAGCTATCTTTATTGGTGTAGTCCTCACCCAACACGGGCATCAGGTCGCCCATCATAGTGAGACACTTTTTGACACATTTCGAAGTACCCCACTTATGATAAGGAGATGTGTTCCATCATGCACGCTTGCCATTAGCGAGAAGAATTACAATCTTGGGCGGAGAAGGTCATCCACATCGATCTCCAACCTCTCCAATTTATCACAATCTTACATGAGGAAGTTGCCAATCGATCGCCATCAAAGTGGTCTACATATCTACCACAATTCTACTTGAACAATGAATACAAAAGGAAACTCAATAATGTTGCGAGACTCGCCGATTTAGCCTCAATTGTAGCACTAACTATTGTTCTCAACTCTTGTGGCCATGAGACCTCTAGATGGTCGCCACTATACAAAAATGATATGAGTTTATCTCCACATGTGCCAAATGCTAGTGAAGTGACAAAGAAATTTCTGCAATTTTACACTCTGGACCATTATTATGCTACCTAGGCCACCCTTTATGTTCCCTGAAAGCGAGCATGAAAACTGATTTGGGGAGGTGCACTAAAGTTGGGTCGTAGGCTTGCTAATAATGAGGAAAAATGTGGTTGTACTAAAAATTACTTTTATTGTCCAAAGCTATAACACGATGTTAGAAAATATATCAAATCATGCACTGCCTATGCCATCACCAAGCCAACCATCGAGAATAGGGTACATACGCTCTGCCTACTTCCATCCGGCCTTGGTAATCCATCTCCATGGACTATATGTGTGGCCTCCTTCACACGAGCATGGTAATGACTTTATATTTGTGGTCATGTAGAGATTTTCTAAGATGGCTATGTTGGCGGCTTGAAAGAACGATTATGACGGTCGAGGACACTACCAAACTCTTATTTGAACATGTGGGTACATTTGGGATCGTACGGAGACCATTATATCATATCAGGGATAGTAGGTTCCTAATCATTTTGGTCGATCATGTGGACAACTATTAGACTTCAAGCTCACCAAGTCAGCGCTATTCCATCCCCGGACTTATTGCTAAACAAGGTCATACGGCAAGATGATAGTGCACATTCTCTATATTTACAACCCCAAGCATCTAGGAAAGCTGGGTTGAAGCGTTCCCTATGTGAAACATAATTATAGCAGAGCTCTCCATAGGTCGACTAATCGTGGTAGTCCCTTTCATGTGGATGCAATATTCCAACCATTGTGTACGATTGATGTTTCCCATGCCTCATATGAATACATAGACATAATCTACGCATGCTCTTGTTCGAGGATGATGAAAAACCATATGTATTGAATGCATCAACACATCTTCCTAGCGGGTTCATGACATCTTGGATGTTTAATGTCAAGTACAAGCAACGACATGATCAACATCGGGTGCCACACAAGTTTCGGTGGGAATTTTTTTTTTTTGTTGTATTTGCAGAAAGAACACTTTATTGGATCCATTTAGATCTCATACCATTCCAATATGGTCCTTACACCATCATGAGGGTAGCAGGATACAATTATTTTGATATCAATACTATCCCATTCTGCACACATTGGCACACCAAGTGTTCGATGGACCACCTTCGGCCATACTTTGCACAATTGCGGACACATCAGACATTTAACGAACAACTCACACCAACGAGGCTAAACCCAAAATGCATGGAAAAGACACAAATGTCCAGATTTATGGACACAAAGATCAAGAATACTAGCTAAGTAGAATATCCAACGATGTATCGGGTCATCAAAGTTGAGTCAACTCCGCACCCAGGCAAGTGGCTCATTAGGGACCAATTTTAGCAAGTTTCTCCATCTCATGGGAGCACTCAATGCAATGGGTACCATTTCTTCCTACTACCTATTCCACTTGGACCCCACCATTATTTCTTTCAGGTTTTCCAATTTCCTTAATTGTAGCACAATTTACTATTTTTGGTTTTCGGGTCGCGGAAATTCTAGAGCCTTTTTGAGGTCCTTAAACGATGTTTTTTTGGAGGAAAATTTAGAAACATGTGTTTTTTATTCACATTTTTCAATTTTAAAAGTTTATTATTCCTCATATATATATATATATATATATATTTCTAACGAAATATCATGTGCATCAGCCGAAGATCATATGTAAAATTACGGCCCCGGAAGTTGATGTACCAATTTACCCCAACAAGGCCGACGGGTTTGGCGATTCATCTCTAGGGGTTAGGTTTTTGGATGTTTAGGGCATTCCATTGTTTCTCAATATTAAATAGGCCTTTAGGAATCATTTTAACATGGTTATAGGAATGTAGCCACCAAATCGCTTCTCATATATAAGCCACCATCGCAGGAGCTAGCATTTTCCATTCATTGTATAAATATTGAAAATTCTTTGACATTAAATGATGCTCGGTCCTCATTTGAGATTATAAAACCACAGTTAGGAGGAAAATGAAAAAATGTTTGAAAGCTTTGAATACCAATCATAGGATACAATTTTGTATACAAATTCTGTGAAGACCATTCGATACGAGATAAGATCCATATTTCTGTCAACTTGCTAGGGGGGAACTTCGAAATTTTATCGAGAATTTCTTAAGATGGAAATTTCCTAGAACGCCAAATTCAGAACAAAGAACTTTATTGTGGAAAAACAATAACCCCATTTTACTCTATTATCTTTATAATAATAATGGGGATGCTCTATGTAAATTTTGATCTTATCACTCTTTTAATGCTTTGGTTTGGTTAACTTTGTGGGATTTTCACTTTCTTTGAATTTTCATTTTTGATTGCTTCATTGGGTGCGATTTCTTACGGAAACTTCCCAACGGCTCTAGTTTTGCTAAGTTTGGACTTACAATTTGTAAATCATGCTTATTCAAAGTTTTAGGTTAATTTTCTATTTTAAGATTAAAAATGTACAAAATATTTTTAACTTTTGTAAATTCTAATTATTTTTAATACGTAATTATTATTATTTGATTTTTAATTTAATTAACATAAATCAATTAAATTAAGTGTAATTAGTTTAATTTCTTTTGTAAATAATTAATTTTAATTTTTAATTAATTGTTATTTTATTTAATTATTTTATTAAAAAACTACTTACAAACCATCGCAGCCAAGATGGTATATATGTCAATCATTTAACTAAACCAAATTGTAAATTCCATATTTTAAAATAAAATATATAATATAATAAAAACAAACTAGGAGTTCGTAACTAATATTATATATCAATTTCAAAAAAATCTTACGGGCTTACGTGCTACGAACTTCCAAAAGCAAAAAAACTTAGAAAGTGGTTTTAGTTCATTTTGTCTTAAAAAATATATAATATGGGGAAGGTCCACTCCACACCGTCCGACTCCTCCCCTCTCCTCGTTATTTCTGATGGGCATTAGGGCTTTCCCTGATTTCCTTTCCTCATTATAACCCTCCGCCATCTCATATGATTGGCTCCCTTTCTTAATCTTTTTGGGCTCTCCAACCTTATGGGCTTTGGTCACTCAATCCCTCCCCTCCTTCTCCTCACATCCTTACTTAACTCGTGCCCCCTCCTTACCCATGGCTCCCTCCTCACTTTTATCTCCTTTACATACAACTAACACCAGGTAGACGGAAACCACTTTAATATTTTTTAATATTTTACTAATTTTTTTTTAATTATTTTAATTAATAATTTAAAAATATTTTTATTTTTATTTTTATATAATTTAATTAATTCATATTTTAATTTAATTAATTTATAATTTTTATTTAATACATATTAATAGTTTTTTTAATAATTATTTAATTTAATATATTATGTTTATTAAAATTTACATATATAGTAAAATAGAATAATTTTAATATATTCATTTTCATTTGTATATATTAAAAAATAAGCAAATATCCAAAATTTGCCTAGGTAGTCATTTTCAGTGCCCAGCCAGAGTTTGACACTTTGACTAGGAAGACTCTATCTTGAGTTCTATTAATTCAAATAGGGCCAGAGGCTTGGGAAAACTAAAACAATGAATAATACTTTGCGGTTGGTTACATGACAAGATTTAGTTACTAGATATGCCTAAAAATTAGTAGGAAATTTGTTTAGAAAATTTAGTTATGAAATTTTTGTGTTGCAAATTCATTTAGCTTATGTCCTACTTTTTCCAAATAGATCATTGCATGGATGCGTGGGAGGCACAATTTCATTTATTATATTCATTTAATTTCATAATCGATTTGAGAGTTTGTCTTCCCAATTTTGTACTTGATTTTTATGTTGCAAAAATAGATTCATTTTTATTTTCAATTTTGATTGGTTTTTTAAGCGGGAGATCTATTGAAAGGGATGAAAATGAGAGATATTGGAGAAACTAAATTGATCAAAAAAATGAAAGAAGAAATTGCAGCTCCAAGAATGATGGATTTGAACCACTTCCAACAACTCTCTCCTTTTAGGATTTTTTTTGTAAATAATAAATATCAATTATGAGAATGAGGAAGGTTCCTCCTCTCTCTGAAATTAGAGCTATATCACTTTTTCAAACATAATTTAAAATTTAGATAGGAGAAACTCGAATCCGATGATATTGGCGAGTTTTCTTTTAATTCAATTTTTGTTAGTCGGGCGAGAAGTGTACTTTTGTAATCCCTCTTCATGCTAGTAGAGCTGATACTTTTGAAAATATTGTTGAAGGTACCAAGAAAATGGATACGGGGCTTACCAATTTGTATTTAAATAATTGTATTTGTAATGCAAAATTTCATATTTTTGATAGCATATACGTATGAATTACTTCATATTGCACACTTTTATTTAAATATGAGTGTGGTGATCTAGTATATCAACTATTTGATACGATAGTTTAATATATATTTTGTTTATTTCAGGTTTTCTCATGTGCTCATTCTCAAATTTGCAGGTACCTATTTACTCGCTAAATTTTCTATCTAAATCGAGTTTAATTTCCATTAAAATCAAGTGAACTACTTCCTATCTTTGATGGTTAATCATTCAATGTTTTATGGTCTCCATGAGATCACATTTAGTAAAAATAATGTTGGATGTTAGAACTACTTTTGCATAATGATATTCATCTTAAAAGACATGTTAAATCCCCATTCATTTAATTACATTTCTCTTTGTTGGGATTAGATCTACGTATTCCTAATCGAGATAGATTTATTTTATGTCACTTGCATCTTAGAGTCTATTTGCATTTTATATTTTATAAATTGAATTTTAGAAGTGCTTTTACATGGGAAAACTCTAGTGTGTGGATGATTTGTTATTTTAGCTTGGGGATTTCTTTCTTATGAGTACTTGCTTTACCAAGGTCGATACGACTTTTCTTTTCTTGTTGAATTTAATTAGACACATCATAAGTCAAGAAGAAGAGGGGGTAACTAGACACAATAGAACTAGTCGGTATCATTTAAAAAAGATAAGATTTTGATTTGGGACTCTAACCGAATGACCTTCCCAAATTTTGATGAGGTCATTTTTGGCCATCCAATATTTTTGTGCTAAAATGAGGTCCTACAATAAATTATCATTTTAAAGATTTAAATTTAAAGTCTTAAAAATTATTATAATGGCTCATTGCAAAAGAAATTCTTGGAGTTTTTACTATAATCTCATCAACCACGGCTCAAATAAAAAAGACCAAGAAATCCCTCATCGAAAATAAAATTCAATGGTAAGACTTATAATTTTAATCATCTCCTTCATTTTTATTTTAGATTGAAATAATTTTGTTATTGACAAAGGTGTCGTTTGCAAAGATACTTAGTATTAATTTGATAGCTAAAGCTACATATTGGTGCGATCATTACTAGTTTCCTTTGTACGGAGTTAGAAGAGTTTTCAAAACTTTTCCTTGATGCTTTTAAGGAATATAATTGTGAAAAGGTTTATGACCAATTAGAAGAATTGTGTATATTGGAGAGGTGATTCTTCGGATGATTTTCTAATTAGATTTAATTAGTTTGCTTACAATTTCAATCTAAATATTTACATACTAAGTTTTCGGCTAATAGGATAGTTTAGGCATCTAGTGTCTCCTCCATGTAATTCTAACAATTGTAAAAAACCAAAACATGTGACATTTGAAAAAAATATACACTATTATTTAAGGTCGACGACTCAAAACAACAATGTTGATCCACTTCAAATTCAAAATACAAATATTTCCAATCAATATCGATGAGAAGAAGACATTGTTGAAACAAATAATGTTGATTTCCAATTTGCTTTTATTCAAAACAGATTGACTACTTCAAATCATGCTACTCTAATTGAAGTGGAGGATCGACAAGGCAAGAAAAATAAACTAACAACAGTAAGCAAGCTTAATAAGTACAACTATCAATCAACATCAAGTAAATAAACAAGTAGAAATAAAAATTAAAAATTTCAATGATGAATTTTTTGTTGAAAATATTGCTCCATCACAAGGGCAACAAAGCATGAATTCTCAAGAAAATATGGCCAGCCAAATACATGGATTCCTTGATATTCTTCCAAATAACAAATCTTATTTTTCTATGAAGGAAACATCAATGAAGAAAATATGAAATTTTCCATAATGAAATCGAGGTACTCTCGGAAATATATATTATGTTTAATGAGCAGAAATCTTGAATGAAGAAAATATCAAGTATCTACCTTCAACTACTTAATTCTTTCTCTATCACGATATTTTTATTAACAATAATTTGATTAATAATCAAGAACACTTCCTCTAAACACAACTTTAATTTTGGAAAATATAGGAGCTATCACAAATATTATTAGTGGTGACTTTTGTTAAATTGTTTGAATGGGGTAGAAGGGACATAATTACCCATAATTTCAATAGTACTCAAAAATCTCTTAATTATTGTAATATTCCTAAATAGGAAAAGCAACAATATTAAACACAAAAAAAAATGGAAATAGTAGTGAAAACCATTACATCAATATGAGAGACCAATATGGACCCATTATATTACGAATATTAGTAGCAAATCGGTACAAAATAGTGAGGCACAAATCATATAATATGAGAAAACAAGCCTCTCACAAAATCACTCTCAAAAAAGTGAGATGTTGCTACTATACAAAATGATGGAAACTACTATAGAGTAGTCCTAATGAGAATAACTGATACTAAAAATCATATAATGATATATAAAAACTAATATATGCCTAAAAATTTGCTACAAATAAAGATCCAGTCTTTCTATGTCACTTTTCCTAGACAACCCAAGAGAGGGTTTTCGGAAAGTACACCAAGTCTGATAGTGGTCGCTTGGTGAAGATTCACTACATCAGAAATATTAGGAATATATGGCTGAAGTTGATGTACAAATATTTAGCTCTCCTCCAATATACTCTGCGGGTAGCTTATCAGATTATTAGAATCCTAACTCGCCAAAGCATGCCTTTGAAACCACCCCTACAGCGATCTACCCGGAAAATAACACGATCATGGATTGGCTTGTGTTGTAGGGGTTAGTGGTAGGTAGTTCTTTAAAGATTATGAAATAATTTTTAATGACCCTCCTTTTTGTCCTCTCAATGGAAAGGCTACCTTCCCCCTTTGACATAAGCTCCAAAAAAATAACCCACAAACCCTCCACAACACGCCACCCCACTGACACAACATGAATCTCGAAGAAAGCTGTGTTGTATAATAAAATGAGAAGCTTTTCCTTGATGTAGAAATGACAAATGCGGCTCAATCACCTCTCACAGTGGGCACTTGAATTCCCAGGAGGATGAGGGTGGAATTCACCTTTCTAGAACACCCTTGTGCTAAACATGACTACAATCTCCACTAAACGGTGAAAGAGAGCAACAAGTCATACGGATCATAAACAAAATAATAATCAATCGTGCCTTCTATGGTTGGCATCCCTTCCTTATATTCTTGGTGAGCTTCCTCTCCTCGGGCTCCACTCATTAAATACACCTCCATGAATGGAATCTCCCTCCCAAAGCATATTTATCTCGATGAATGTCCACTCCTTACTGACCTTTGTTTGATTTGTTCAAGGCGATCCGATCTACATGCTCCTCCCCTTTTCACACCTAAGGGTCTTCAATCCGGCCCTAGCTTAGATGACCCCCATTCACATTGGGAGTGATTTAATTCTGCCTAAGGATTTATCGGTCTCCCTACCCTCTTATTCTTCTAACTAAGAAGCAAAAACAAAATTTAATATTCGAACTAGCTAAAAGCTATTGGGAATAATATAGTCCTCCCTCCCAAATGTTGCTTGTCCTCGAAGCAATTATAAATCTTGATGTTGCTCCCTCTTTCCCTTGTGACACCTTCCATGTGATAATATCTCCCCATGAACCAAGTGTTCCCCAATTAATCCATCCATGAAATGATCCTCCCAAGAACTCATGAGATGCCAATTGCTCACCTCATAAGGAAACCAAAGGTCTAATGCTGTAATCATGGTTTGCCCCGATATTTCTCCTAAGGTGTGAAGCATAAGAAATATGGAGAATCTCCTCCCAATGGGCACATTCAATCCTTGCATCATCCCTCCAATAATAATGGCCACAATAATGATAAGAACATGATCAATGTGGGATCATAATCGAGATGCTATAGGCTTCCATGTGTAATACGGGGAGGATCATAGTCGCACATCACGGGACCCGTGTATGTCTCTGAAATGCATCAAAACATGATATGGTAAGTGGTTTCCCCCCTTGTTTGCTGCCATAGTCTTCTCACATGGTTGGAGAGAGGTGAATGATGTTTGGTGCCAATGGAGTACACCACGAATGATATATCATCTCCTAAAAATTCCTAGGGAGTGGCCATTCTCAACACTACTTATGGCCCCAAATCAACCTGAATTTACCAAGAAAAAATTCTCCCCCTTGGAGCAATGGGCTATACATGAATGGTAAATGAATGCAAATACTTATCTAGTAAATCATTATGCGCAAAAACATGATCCTTATCATATGCCTTGATCGGAAACTAATGGAGTGGATCATAGATGGGTCCCCCTCTCATTCCCAATGAGAAAGAGGTGGTTGTGATAGCTCTAACAAAGAGTAATGTCTCTCCTCCATCTCCAAATGATCCATGCATCTCCTAATATGTTGATATATATCCTCTTCAAGCCTTCCCAAGTGAATCCCTCCATGATAGTATGATACGTTCTCATGGAATAAGTGTGGGCTGAAGAGAAAATCTTCATGTGACCCACATAGTAACTTCTCCATGAGCTTGGATACTCTAGATAAGAATATCCTACTCTAATAGTATATGACCCAATCTCTTCTCGAATATCTATCATCTAATAGTTTTCCATCAAGCATCGTGCATGTAAAGATCCTTAGGTATTCCATAACAAATAGGACCTCAATAAGGATCTATACTCCATAGTGGCAACGTTGATTGTCTATCATATAAAGCATATGTCATGTGGCTGCCCCATTCTTTGAAATCTCCCATTCCAAAGTTACATAATGGGATGTTTCTATCCTGCCTTTATTTACTCCTCCTGACAACTACTCATGCTCAAGTAAGGTTGAAGTTTTTAGATGTTAGCCTTCCATGGGAAGTTGTTACACATCAAATCTTCCTAAGTTTGGCCAATGTATGCATGAATGGCCATCCTCTACCATATGTGGAAGCTATCTCCCTAAGTGGGAGTATCTCCTAAGCTTCCAAGCCATGGAGTGGTCTCCTTGCACCATGATGGTGCCATCCTCCCATCCCTACAACATCCTCTCTCGATGCAAAGATGTGTAGTGGGGTGGGTAATAATGATATTGGGTTAAAGTATCCCTCCTCCTTGAGCTAATCAAGACTCTCACAATGTTCTATCATGTCCTCCCAATATTCCTCCTTTTTGATCTATGTGTGGTCACAACATATTTGTGAAGCAGCACCACCAACTCTGATCGGCTAGCCTCCCCAAGTGGAATGCCACTAAGCAGGTAATGTCTCATGGGCCAAATCCATGCGGATAGCGTGGGAATGTTAGGTCCTTGCATCCATGTAAATTCAACTTTGTTTACGTGTGAGATAAATACATGAGGGATATGTGTGCATGTCACTAATCACACGATGTTTAGCACTTCTTTTGTCTATCCACTCCATCTACGAAGTCTCCCAATGCTGTGGTGACCTTCCCCAAAGTAATCGACCACACCCAATATCACATTGGTGTCGGGTATGTCAACAAAGAAGTTACCGGTCAATGTATATGTCCCCATGGTGACAAATAAATATGGAACATAATGCATGCACTACATAGTTCTAGCTCTGGGACCAAAATGAAAATCCCTCAAAATCATCGGTGGGTATTTCCCTCCTCTTGCACTAGTTGGAATCAATAAAGTTATGGGTAGCCCCACTTTCCAATCAACATTGAAACCTACGATCTTGAATGGAACCTTGAACCCTCAGAGTCAATTATGAGTACTCCTCTAAATGATGCAAGGCCTTCCAATTGGATAAATGCTCCACATTCCCACCCCTCCACCGGTGGTAGGTGAATCCTCTTATGCTATCCCGGCGTTGAGACCTCCCTTCGTTCCCTCTTCTTCTTCCTCATCCCTTCATAAAAAAATACCTCTATATAATGTTCCTTCCTAGCGCACATCTATTTCAGTGCCTGATTCTTGGCATGTGGATAAAAGCTTCATTCTCCTCATGTCTCTTCATACATCGTCACTAAAGAGTACTTTGTTTTGGATCTCCTTTGATATGAGCCTTCTCATCTTTTCCCTTTGATGGAAAAGTGGGATTTTGCTTAAATGTTGATTTTTCTCTTGTAAGGCATCTTGTAGATCTCTAGTCCTTTCAATGGCATATTGAAGGGTAGTTAGTTTATTGGGTGCTCCTTGACCCATGTAAATTTCTTCTGGCCCATCAATAAACATATAGATCCTCCTAGGCGCGGATAAATCATGAACCATAGCAGAGGATTTTAGAAATTCAAAAATATGTTTTTGGATAATTACTGATTGTTTGAGCTTAGATAGCCCAATGAAAAGGTTCCTCCATGTTTCTTCTATCAAAGCTCTCCAACAACCTCCTTGTGAACTCTAAATATGTAGTCACATTGGCACTTTGACCCAATGTAGAAAAGACCATGAAGCCACCAATCATGTGCTTCACCCTCAAGGGATGGCTCTTGCTATTTGATTGCCTCCATGTCCACAGTACTTGGACCATTTCTGAGAAGTACATGTCTGAATTTTATACCAAGATTTGGAAGTGCATTTAGATGACCCATCAAAAGTGGGTAAGAAAATCTTCCCATAGTCTAGTGAAGATCATGATTGTATGAATCCTTCACCTCTATTGTGATGTTGGGGTCTCTTATTGTCCTTGATACGACAAACCTCTTGGAAGCTCAAATGATCTTTGAATCTTTGGGGTGGAGACTCATACTCAAGGAAATAATATTCAAGATTTTATTTTTCTTGAAAACCTCCATTCCATTTGCTAAAAATGTAGGCATTGTAGAGCATTTAGAAACCTATTGGTTCGGTTGATCACTCCGGTGATGAGAAATGTCGAGCCTTCTCCATGTAGAAATCATTTAGGGGATTTTTTGTGTATCCATCCTCATCTCCTTGATTTCTCTTTTATTATCTGCATGGTTTGAAGAAGAAGCTTGGGATACTCCTCTTCTTCTCCTCTGATAAGGAGTTTTTACTTTGTCTTCTCTATCATCTGTATAATCATATCTATAGTTTATTGTTTTGAGATACCTCTTTTCTTTGTCATGAGTTTATCTCCTTATTCGATGAAATATTGGCTTAGATGCACGGAGCTTAGCCAAGATTGTAATTACGATATATTTATTAATATTCCTAAATAGGAAAGAAGCAATATTGAACACAAAAATGGAAATAACGGTGAAAATCATTACATCAACATAGGAGACCAATATGGAGCCATTATATTATGAATATTATCGAAAAATCAGTACAAAATAGTGAGGCACAAATCATATGATATAAGAAAACAAGCCTCCCATAAACAATCACTCTCAAAGTGAGATTTTACTCTTATAAACATTTTCGAAAGAGAAATTTTCTGATGCGGTCTAATGAGAATAAGTTCTACTAAAATCATACAATGATATATAACAACTGATATATGTGTCAAAATAGCCTGCACATAAAGATCGAGGCTCTATATCACTTTTCCTAGACAACCAAAGAGGTTTCAGAAAGTACACCAAAATACAATAGTGAACTACAACCTAAGTACAAATTCAACTGTGACAAAATGGTTGGAAAGATATGGCTGAAGCTGATGTATAAATACGTGGCTCTCTCAATACACTCTGGGTGAAAAGGCTAATCCTTCACTGAAATCTAACTCCCCAAATCATGCACTAAAACCACCCACCTGGTGATCTCTAAAATAACGCAGTCATGGGCCAGAAAGCTGCGTTGTAGGGGTTGGTGTGGTAGCTTAACTGATGACGGATGATGAAATAATGTTGAAGGGCCCTCCTTGATGGCCTTCAGTGGAAACGATACCTTCCAACGGAAATACAATCTCAAAAAATGGCCTACTTGAACCCTCACAACCACATACTGCCAACACAACACAAAAATAGAAGAAACTATGATGTATAATAAGGCCGAAGCTTTGGTGTGATGATAGAATGTGGAAATGCAGCTCCATCCTGCCTCTCTTGATGGGTACTCAAAGTCCCCCGAGAAGGGGTGGGATTCCCTTCTTGGGAACATATGTGCTAAACATCACTACAATCTGCAACTAAACAAGCTGAAGAGAGCAACAAGTCCTTCACCTTCCTGCAAACAAAATAATAATCAATCATGCCTTTTATGGCTTCCATCCCCTTCGTTATATGCTTGGTGAGCTTCTTCACCTTGGGCCCCACTCATCAAAGCCACTACTCCAGCCATGGAATCCTCCCTCCCAAAACTACGTTGTCCTCGATGGATGTCCTCCCACCTTCTGTGACTGTTTGATTTGGTCGAGATTGACCTAGTCACCATGCTGCTCCCGCCCCTTTCACACCCAAGCATCTTCAATCTAGCTACTTCAGATGACCCCATTCACATTAGGAGTGATTTTATTCCTACTAAGGAAATTTATGGGTCTCCTACCCTCTTATTATTCTAACTAAGAAGCAAAAACAAAATATAATATTCCAACTAATTTGTGACAACAAAATTGAATACGGGAGCACCCCCCGAGGAAATTTGGTCTCAATGTGGCTACGTATCGACATTTCCCCTTGAATTAATTGAGTTCGATTTTCACGTAGTCTTCTTCGACTGCATTTGTAATTTTGTATCAATTTCGGAGAAATTGACAAATAAATACACTTAACAAGCTTTCAAATTTTAATGCTGTAAACCTTATAACTCCGCAATATCTCCAATATAGAATTGGCAATAACTTCGGGATTTAATTATACTAAGGTCGACAACCAAACAAGTATCTCCACGAAACAACATGATAAAGGTTAAATACTTCGGGGTTTATGTGAATAACCGAGACTACATCACCAATGGAACACTTAATGTGCCAGGCCTCGGGCCTGCATTACACAATGTGGATTCAACAAAACAAACGTACGTACCTTAGCTTATATTACGAGCATATACGAGTGCGATCACTTGGATTCGATAGCCGGCCTCCGGATCGGACGGCGTGCGCGGATATCGCATTGCCTCCTCAATCGAGAGTGCGCGTACGACGAGGGCGGTTTGAAGCCGCCTGTGCCACGTGTCCTCAACAGTGTGATCGCTCCAAATTCTCCAAGTAAACATCTATAGGGCGGTGCGAGCTCTTCGCTTCGATTTTTAAACGATGATTGACCAAAGGGCTAAACCCGGAGTTACCATTCCCTTCCATTCAATCCATTTCACTAACTCGGGGGTCGACCTCGGTTCGATATTTTCAATTAACGACAAAAACGAGACTATTTCTTTTATAGCGAGCCTTCACTATCGGAACAAAGTTTGACGACTACGATTCTGAGACCTCTTCTACGAGTGGGTTGAATTCGTGAGCTTTTCGGACAATTCAGAAAAAAATGTGAAAGATACGGAGATAATACAACAACTCTATTCAACGATTCCACACGAATGGTGTTTCAATCACCTCGTAATTAAACAAATTCTCACACAGATCAATTCAAGACAATTTGAAAATCAATGAGCATTGAAATTTATTCAACGGAAGTGATTGTGACACCAACTTTATGCGAAAATATCTCTCTTCCTCGATACATGCAGGATACAATTTATGCATTACAGTATTATTACCCTGCGAGGTTCCTCGGTCGGACCGTTTATCTTCTAACAAAACTTAATTACATTATTCGAATAGCTGAACATGACGGATGGACTGAACTAAACTATTGGAAACATATTGACTCTAACTAATCTAAATGCAATAGGCGGTAAGGTATTGACACCGACAACAAAAAAATTAGATAAGACACCCCCCCCGAGGAGGGCGGTCTCGATGTAGCTTTGTCGGTATTTCCCTTGAATTAGCTTTCAGTTCCAATTTTCATGGTAGTCTTCCTCAGCTACGTTATTTGTGATTTTATTTATCAATTTCAAAGAAATTGACAAATAAATACATTTGGCAAACTTTGGAAATTTAAATGTATCGAACACTTATAACTGTGATATCTCCAATATAGAATCGACACCAACTTAGGGATTTAATTATAGTAAGGTCGACAACCAAACAAGTATCTCCGCAGAACCCTTGTGATAAAGGTTAAATACTTCGGGGTTTATGTGAATAACCCAACTACATCACCAATGGAACACTTAATGTACTTAGGCCTCGAGGCCACACCTACCGGCGACGGATTCAACAAAGAAAACCCTTAGTACCTTAGCTTATCTTAGAGGCATATACGAGTGCGATCATCGTTCGATAACCGGCCTACGGAAGTCGGACGGTGTACGCGAATATCTGTACCTCCTCAATCGAGGATTAACGTGCAATGAGGGCGGTTTTGGAAACTGCCTTATGCCCGTGTCCTCCAACAAGTGTGATCGCTCCAAATTCTCAATCTAGCTTATCCCATGAAGGTGCAAATAGCCCACTTAGGTTTTTAAACGGTGATTGACCAAGAGCTAAACCCGAGGTTATGCCATTCCCTTCCATTCACTAGGTTCACTAACTTCCGGGGTTTGACCTCGGTTGATTTTCAATTAACGACAAGCAGGTCTATTTCCTTTATGTGAAAGCCTTCACTACCTTAGAACAAAGTTAAATGACTACGATTAGACACGGAGACCTCTTCTACAAGTGGGATTTAATTGACGAGAGCTTGTTCGGACAATTCAAGAGAAAACAATGGATAGAAAGATGCGGAGATTATATAGAAACTTTATTGATGATTCTACACATGAGAATGGTGTTTCAATCACCTTGCAATTAAACAAATTCTCACACAAAGATCAATTCAAGACAATTTGAAAATCAACGGAAACTGCCCGAAATTTATTCAACGGAAAGCGATTGTGATACCAACTTGCACGCGGAAATCTCTCTCTTCCTCGATACATCTAGGATACAATTTATGCATTACAATGTGTCCCTGCGGTTCCTCGGTGAGGACCGTTTATCTTCTAACAAAACTTAATTACATTATTGAATAATTGAACATGACGGATGGACTAAACTAAACTATTCGACTTCTATTGACTACAGCAATCTAAATGCAATACGTATACGGCTAAGGTATTGACACTTTGTTGTGTCACAATTTCAAATGATTTTGGACCCTCTAGCCACAACATGTGGACAAAAAAATCCTACATTCTTTATTAGTGTCTAATGCCCCTACGTCGGACTCAGAGACAATTTCTTCATGGACTCCTATCATGAGCTCCTCCATTGATCCTTTTATCTTCCACAACATTCCCTTGATCATCCAAGTGGCATCTTCCTTTGGTTGGTCCTTCCATTTGATTAGGAAATCTTGAAAGTACTTTTGTCCTTTGGTCTTCTGAACACTCTTTTGTCCAGTATCTTCTCTGGTTGCAAAGGGTTGTGCTGGAGGTAGCTACTTTTCCCACTTAATCACATTTCCTTATACATTGGTCCCTCTTACGCACCATAATCTTCATACTTGTACAAATATGCAACATTAAAAATGGGAGATATTCCAACATCAGGAGGCAATTCAATCTCATAAGAATTAGCAGAAAACTTTCTAAGTATCTTTCATGGTCCAATCTTTTTAAACTTCAGTTTCTTATACTTCTTATTTGGGAATCTCTCCTTTCTAAAGTGTGCCAAAACCAGATCTCCTACTTCAAAATGGACTTCTCTTCTGCTCAAGTCTGCTCTGCCTTTGTATTTGATGCTGCTTCCTTGTAGCTGTTGTTTCACTTGTTCATGTATGGTTTGGATTTCTGAAGCAAATTCCTCACCATCAGCACTCCTCAGCTCTGCTTTTCCCAGATTTCCTAAATTTGATGTTCCTCTCGGGTGCATTCCATAAAAAATATGGAATGGACTCTGCCCTGTGCTTATTTTTGGTGAGGCATTATATGCATATTCTGCCTAGGGAAAAATATGATCCCACTTCTTGGGATGTTCTCCTGCAAGACTTCTCAAAAAAATTCCCAGACTTCTATTCACTACCTTAGTTTGTCCATCAATCCGAGGATGATAAGCTAAGTTGAAACTCAGTTTGGTACCAAGTTTCTTCCACATTTTCCTACAAAAATGGCCCACAAACCTGGTATCTCTGTCTGAAACAATACTTTTGGGCAACCCATGCAACCTAATAACTTCTTTGAAAAACAAGTTAGCAACATGGGTGGCATCACTAGTTTTATAACATGGAATAAAATGTGCCATTTTGGAAAATCTGTCCACTACAATGAAGATTGCATCATTCCCTCTCTGAGTCTTGGGAAATCCTAGAACAAAATCCATACTCACCATGTCCCAAGGCTTGTCTGGAATAGGCAAGGGAGTGTACAATCCTGCATTCTGGCTCCTTCCTTTGGCATATTGAGCGATTTTGCAAATATTCACAAACTTGTCCACTTCTGCTCTCATATTGGGCCAATAATAGAAGTGGCTCAGCTACTCATAAGTTTTATCAGTACCAAAGTGCCCAGCAAGTCCACCACTATGCTTCTCCTTGATCAAATTTTCTCTCATGGAACATTTTGGCACACGTAGTTGGTTTCTCCTGAATAGCAAGTCATCCTGCAGGAAATAATCCAGCCACTGGCTTCTATCTGTTAGAATAGGCTTACCACATGCTTCAAATGCTTCCGTAAAATCTGAATCTGTTTTATACAGTTCTTTGAGAAAATCAAATCCTACAACTTCAAAATTGGTTTCTTGAACAAGTATGTGCTTCCTACTCAAAGCATCAACTACTTTATTTTCTTGTTCACTTATATGTTTCAAAACAAAGTTAAAAATTTGGAGATACTCAACCCATTTGGCATGCTTATGATTTAACTTGGGTTTTTGTACAATGTACTGCAAAGCATGATTGTCAGACTATAATACAAACTCTTTGGACATTAAATAATGCCTCCACTTTTTCAATGCCTGAAAAACTGCATAGAATTCCTTCTCATAAGAGAAATACTTCCTTCTGGTGTCATTCAACTTTTCACCGAAATAAGCAACAGGCCTATCATCCTGACTCAGCACAACTCTAATGGCTTCTCCATTGGCATCACACTTCACTTGAAATGGTTTAGTAAAATCAGGCAGAATCAATACAGGCTTTTCAATTATCCTTTGCTTCAAATGCTTAAAGTTTATTTCTGCTTCAGTAGTCCATTTAAATGGTTGTTTGCTCTTTCTTATTGTCCCTATGATGGGTGCATTAATATTACTGAAGTTTCTTATAAATTTCCTGTAAAAACTGGCAATTCCATGGAAACTTCTTACCTCAAAAAACTTTTTGGGTGAAGGCCACTCCACAATTGCCTTAACCTTTTCTGGGTCCATCTTCAATCCTTCTGCAAAGATATCAAAGCCCAAATACACCAACTCTTCCTTCATGAATGAGAATTTCTTTAATTTTATCAGAATTTTCTCTTGGTGTAGCTTCTTCAAGACATAATTAAGATGCCTTAGGTGTTCTTCTTTAGTTTTACTGAAAAATAATATATCATCTAGATATACTATCACAAATTTACCAATGAATTCTTTCAACACTTCATTCATAAGTATCATAAAATTGCTAGGTGCATTAGACAAACCAAAGGGCATTACCATCCATTCATACAGTCCTTCATTCATTTTAAAGGAAGTTTTCCATTCATCACCCTCCTTTATTCTAATCTGATGATATCCACTTTTTAAATCTAACTTTGAGAAATATTTGGCACCACTCAAACAATCCATTAAATCCTCAACTCTAGGTAAAGGGAATCTGTACCTGATTTTTATCTTATTGATTGCTCTGGAATCAGTACAGATTCTCCAACCTCCATCTTTCTTTGGGCTCAATACTACTCGCACTGCAGATGGACTCAAACTTTCTCTGATTAGTCCCTTGTCCACCAATTCCTATACTTGCTTCCTGATTTCCTCATTTTCTGTGGGAGTCATTTTGTAGGCTACCTTATTTGGCAGATTTGAACCAGGGATAAAATATATCTGATGGCTGATCTTTCTCACAGGGGGTAGCTCATCAGGTGAATCATGCACAACAATGTCACAATAACTATCTAACATCTCTTGGATTTATACTGGTAAATCAGAAATCTTTGTAGAAGTAAGAACTACCTTAGGCTTGCAAACTAAAGCAAACCTTACCTCTTCTTCTTCAATTTGTTGTAGATACTCCTTCCCACTCAGCAACAAGGTCTTTGGGTCAGCCACTCTGCTTGATGATTCACCTTCTTCCATGGGTATCATATAAATTTAGGGGGGTTCTTAAAATTTTCCCTGATCAAAACAGGCTTCTCTGTTATCTTTTTCTTCAAAAGTTTAAAATTTCTTTCTGCTTCAGCAGTCCACTTAAATGGCTGTTTGCTCTTCTTTATTGTCTCAATTATGGGTGCATTGATTTTACTGAAGTTTCTTATAAACTTCCTGTAAAAACTGGCAAGTCCATGGAAACTTCTTACCTCAAAAACATTCCTGGGTGAAGGCCAATCCACGTGAAGGCCAATCCAAAATTTCCTTAACCTTTTCTCAAATCCATCTTCACCCTTGCGTAAAACAAACCCAAATACACCAATTCTTCCTTCATGAATGAGCATTTATTTAAATTTATTAGAAATTTCGTGCGCTTCTTCAAGACATGATTAAGATGCCTTATGCTCTTTTCTTAGTTCTCGCTAAACTAATATATCCAACATACACTATCACAAATTTACCAATGAATTCTTTCAATACTTCATTCATAAGTCTCATAAAAGTGCTAGGTGCATTTGACAACCCAAAAGGCATTACCATCCATTCATATACAAATTCTTCATTTGTTTTAAAGGCATTTTTCCACTCATCACCCTTATTCTAATCCGATGGTATCCACTTTTTAAATCATTTCTTGAGAAATATTTAGCACCACTCAAACAAACTCCATCAAATCCTCACTCCTAGGCAAGGAATCTCAGACCATTGTGATCTTATTGATTGCTCTGGAATCAGTACACATCCTCCAGCCTCCATCTTTCTTTGGGCTCAATACTGCTGGTACTGCACATGGACTCAAACTTTCTCTGATCAGTCCCTTGTCCACCAATTCCTGTACTTGTCTCATGATTTCCTCATTTTCCTTGGGAGTCATTTTGTAGGCTGCCTTATTTGGCAGATTTGAACCAGGGATAAAATCTATCTGATGGCTGATCTTTCTCACAGGTTGTAGCTCATCAGGTAAATCATCCACAACAATGTCACAATAATTGTCTAACATCTCTTGGATTTCTATTGGCAAATCAGAAATCTTTGTATAAGTAAGAACTAACTTAGGTTTGAAAACTAAGGTAAAGCTTACCTCTTCTTCTTCTATTTTCTGCAGATATTCCTTCCCGCTCAGCAACAAGGTCTTTGGATCAATCACTCTGTTGGATGGCTCTCCTTCTTCCATGGGTATCAATGTATGATGTACCCCATCCTTGAAGAACTTGTAAGTGTTCTTCTTGCCATCATGCATTGTTGATCTGTCAAACTGCCAAGGTCTACCCAGCAGTATATGACACACATCCATGGGCATTACATCACACAGGACCTTATCTTTGTATTTTCCCATTTGAAGCTCTATCTCACACTGTTCTTTTACAACCAGCTGGTGCCCTTTATGCAGCTAGGACACCCTGTGTGTCTTTAGCTTCAAATTTTCTATCACCTCAGTGGAAACCAGATTGTCTGTGCTGCCACTATCAATGACTAGCTGGCAACATTTCCCTTGGACTTTGCATATGCTCCTAAACAAAGTCTTCCTTTGTGCAGGCTCAGTGACCTCTTTGGCTTGCTTCAACAGGACCTTATTTACCACCAAGGACTGTCCCCTCTCTGGAAGAATTTCTTCTTCAATTTCTGCCTCTTCTCCAGCCTGGGCAACAACAACATTTCTTGGACCACCACCCACATTCTCTGGACACTCATAGTGCTTATGTCCCACTTGCTGTCATCTATAGCACCTCAATTCTCTACCTCTGCCTCTGTCATTGCCTCCTCTTCCTTTTCCTCTGTAAGAACCCCTTCTGCCCCTTGCATCATCCTCTATAGATGCATTCGGAGGTGAGCTACTGTTAGCTCCATCCCTGGGTGCAGTAGGCTTCCTCTACCACCCTGACTTTCCTTTCCCCAAAAAGTACCTCTCTTCTTGGCAGACTGTTTCCTCAGGAGTTTCTCCTCTGCTTTCAAGGCCATCTGGTAGGCCTCTTCCAATGTCTTGGGAGACAGAAGACCAATCTCATCTTGGATCTCCAGTCTGAGACCATTTACATATCTGGCAGTCTTCTCCGGTGTGTCTTGGAATTTCCCAGCCCTTATGCTCACTCTGTAGAATTCCTCTGTGTATTCCTTTACTGTCAGCAACCTTTGTCTCAGGTTCTGCATTTTCCTATACAATGTCAGCTGATAATCAATGGGTAAGAATTTACCTTTTAACTTAGCCATCATTCTGGTCCAGCTCTTGATAGGTTGCTTTCCAGCTCTCCTCCTTTCTGCCTGCACTCCATCCCACCAAAGTGCAGCATGTCCCTTCAGCTTTTTCACCGCAAACTTGACCTTTTTATCTTCACTTATTTCTTCATAATCAAAGCACTTATTTAATTCATTTATCCAATCTACTAGTTCTTCTGGATTCAGCACTCCTGCATAACTCGACACTTCAATTATGGGCTTAACTGCAGACCCCAGGACAGTTCTGAGGAGCCTCAAGTCAGGAGGAATTTCAACATTTTCTTCCACTTCTTCTGTTTCAGGTTCACTGATGTCTTCAGGATCTCTGGGCTATCTTCGCTCCATGGCATCCATTCTGGCCTCGACCCTCTGCAACATCCCCAACACCTCTGTGTTGGCAACATGTCTCCTTCTGCTAGCACCTCTACCAACTCGGATTGCCATGTCAGCTCTCTGCAAAAACAACTCGGAAACAACAGCTCTGATACCACAAATGACGGCAACAAAACTGAATTCGGACCCCTAAGGAGAACTGGGTTGCTACAATCGCTCTGTCAACATTTCCCTTAGTTTACCCCCACATGGTTCTTTATTTTCTTGGCAATTTTATTTATCAATTTTGGAGAAATTAATAAATAAACAAATTCAACAGATTTTGAATGTTAAATTGTATCTCCCGGCTTATATTTTTATCTCCAACTTTATAATCAAGGTTTTATCGCTGGAATTCCATTATCCATGTAAGCCATGCCTTATAACCAATGTTAAACCTTCGAGACTTTATATTAATACTGACGCTCTATTTCTTAAAAAAATTACTGTATAATAACCCTCGCACCAGGGCCCACCTCTACTAGCGATAGCCCAATCAAATGCACGTGATACCTTGGTTATCGTCCGCGCACCTTCATCAACCGACCACTGTCCGATGGTTCCCCTCCATATCGACGGCGCTCAACAATATCGCTCGATCTCCCTGATCAAACATTAACGCGCGATGGCGCGCATTGAAAGGCGGTTTTGGACTTCCATCCTGTGCCACGTGTCGAAGGCTCTATGGAATCGCTCCAATTCTGGGAATACCACTCAACCCGCAAAAGCGGTGCGATATGGGCAATCCGCTTCCACAAATCCGCTTGCGGTTTCGGATGGGGTTAACTACGGTTCAATTCGGGTTATGCCGCCCTTTGAACTCACTGACCCAGGTCTAACCTCGGGTAAGATTTCCGACTAACAGCAAAACTGTTGTAATTCTCTTCCGGCGGGGTTTCACTTCCACCAATGGAGTTGACAAACACATTTAGGGAACAGTAGACAGAGGGGTCATGGAGCCTGTGGGACCATTCGATTCGATTTTTTTTTTTTATAGATACAGAGTTCAATCGCTTCACAGTTAAACAAAATTCTTCACAATTATCAATTCAGACAGTTTGGAAATCAACATGACTTGAAATCTATTCAACCGGAAGCAATTGCTCAATACAGAGTTTTATTGCAGAAATCTCTCCTCGTTCTCTTTCCCTCTCCTCCATACATCCGAGGAATACAATTTATATACATTACAATGTGACTCTTCGGTTCCTCTGCGAGGACCGTTTAGTAACCCAAAAGCCTAATTACAATAATTCGACTAACTGAAACATGACAGATCAATCAAGTCTAACTATTCGACTTCTATGGAATCTAACTAATTTAATTGAAACAGTCAGCTGAGGTATTGACACCTAGCTGATACAATTCAAATGTTTTCGAACCCTCCTAGCCACAACATGTGGACAAAACCTCCTACATTGTTGGCTAGTGTCCAATGCCCCTGCATCAGATACTCATTAATCATACCATCTCATGGGCCAATACCATGACTCATCAATACCACATGCTCAAAATTCATCTCTCATTTCACAATTAAGTTATTTTATAAATATTATTTTTTAATTTAATTTTATTACTTTTTTGGGTCAAGAGTCATCCCAGTATGGAAGAGTTGTAATGTCCACTTGTATTATGTTAACTAAATATTTTGACCTAGTCTATATATATATATATATATATATATATATATATATATATATATATAAACATTTTGACTCCCTGAAATTATATAAAAGAAAAAATTAAACAAAAAAATAAAATTAATAATTAAACTAGTCTAGATCCATCTTAACTTCAGATCTATCAAGCTCTGAGAGGGATCAAATTTCTAGAACTACACACCTTTCTTCAAATTTTGCACTCAGAAAAGAGGTTTGCACCTTGAGAGAGTTGATCCCTCTTGGCGTTTGATAGATCCGAAGTTAATATGGATCTAGACTGGTATATATCTTAGTGAATAATGTTGATCATATATTCCATATTACAAGAGCTTTCACCAACCCAATATATTCTTTAATCATTGAATATATATATATATATATATATATATATATATATATATATATATATATATATATATATATAAAATTATATAATTAATATTTTTTATAAATCAAGGTAAATACATTTTCATAAAATTAGTTAAAGTAATGTAAAATTTTATATTATTTAATTTGATATTACCTTAGTTAATTTGTCTTTAAAACTAAATTATGTTATTAATATGTTGAGCTACTTATAAAATCATCTTAACAATACAACATCTCAAATGGTTAATAATATTTTAATACAACATTTCAAATTGTTAATAATATTTTATTCACTTCAATAAGTTAATACAAATATCTAAATTAATAAATAAATATATTTTATACATGACTTAATAAATAAATACAATAACTTTAACACCTACGTTATTAATGGATTATAATATTTTAGCACCTGAGTTATTAATTGATTATAATGTTTTTAGTTATAATTAAACTCTTTCATCATATATAATTATTTAATTAAAATATTTTTATTTTTATTAAAATATTTATACAAATGATACAATGTAGTTTAATTAATAGAGAGTTTTGTTTTTTTAATAGTATTTTATCTAATCAATTTTGGGTGACATTTTATAGAATTTTTATATCATAAATTTGAAATTTGTGATTTATATAATCTAAAATCCTATGGGTCTTTTAGTATTGAATTTAATATGCATTTTGAACAATTATAAATTATAATTTTGTTTAAAATTATATTATTGAATTAGAGTGAAAAAGGGTAAAACATTATACTAAATCAAAAGATATTTAATGATTAAACTTTTAAGAAATGGGTTTATAGTCAATTTTTTTATTACTAAAGTAGAACTATAACTTTTTACCAAATTCCTTAAAAAAAAAAATCCTATATGGGGTGCTTAGGATGCGACATTAAAAAATCCCATATGGGGTGCTTAGGATGCGACATGTGGGCGGTGCATGGCCATCATCCCACCATGTATAATGAGTCGTGGATGAGGCCACATGCCACCCTCAAGACCTTTATTATTCCATAATCATGTCATGTGAATGAGCAATTTGTTAAACGATTCCAAAGCGCAGGTTCACTTTGGTTGATGCACAAGGTTAATGCTCAGAGCTTTATAATGGTATATTATGGTATATTAGGTTAATGGTCGAAAATGGAGAACAATAATCGTTGGATTGTGTGGTCCTACCCAGTTTCCTATGTAAAATTATCATTGCAATCGAAAGTGGCCATTCATTTCACTAGGTAGACGATTGAAGCACATGAGACAGGTTTATTCACATTACCAAGCAAAGATGAGCCTCTCATTGCATTTCTCAACCTTATCCTTCTCTATTTCACATAGGTGATCTCCCTAATTTTGTATTTAGTCCCTTGTGTTGTGATAGTTTCCCTTTGTTGGTGTCTTTCCATAGCTCACCCTCCAATATATGTAGTTTTAGTTTGACATTCTTCTTATTGACTACTCATTTCAAGTTTTTGTTTGGTCTTTGCATGCGTTAGTCTAGATAATTTCGCTTTGTCTCCATTGGTTCACTCTTCTACGTATTGTGTAGAGTTATCGCCATCTTAATGCAGGCCCCACCTATTTGGCTACTTTGGATCCTTTGTGTGCAAGTAGCTTGGGGAGATTCATCTTTTTTTATTGTCACTTGGTATTTTCTCTTCTATTTGAGGTCTTTCATTTGTTGTCTGACCATTCTCACCATGTCATGCCAAAAGGCTCATAGCAAAAGATGCACAACATATTTTTAGGATCATGGAATTTCCCACCGTCAACTGAGAATGGAGAGCTCAACTTAACACTTTTGAACCAATATCCCTCTAGCCATTCAAGAAGAATTCACTTAGGATGAGAGGGGAATGGCTAGAGAATGGGAATGTCTAACAAATTCATAGGTTTTAATAGAGATAATTGATTGGGTGCCCAATAAAGGACATACTCGCACGTGTTACAGGTAGTATATGTACATTGTTGACATATAGTCGCATTTGAAGCTCCTACTTGGACAAGATTTATTGGATTATAATGAAGAAAATGAGTAATTTCTCCTTCTGTTGAACAAGATGAAATTAACACTGAGGAAATTGGATTAGAGATCTAGGCATATTGAAGCACATATGGGAATTCCTTTGGACCCAGGCTACTCTCTTGGTAGCAACAAATATCTTATAGTTATGGATGCCTCTAACTCTTCCAAGTCTCAATGACAAGTTTTATTGCAATCAGTGCTCCCAATTGCTTTGGTTACTTCTTGTTTTTAAGTTTGTTTACATTCCAAGTGGTTATACTATCCATTTTACTTTCTTGTTTTTATTTCTAGACAATGTTAAACTCTATGGATTGATGTTGCTAAAAGTGTGGTTATGTCTTTGCTCTAGTTTCTCAAACTTGGATTAATGGAGAAATCTAGCATTGTCTAGATTAATGTATTTGGTTGTTTGTTGTTGTACATTAGGATGAGATTGCCTTTTTAGGTCCTAGATCATATTATTTAGAGGTGGTTCAAACCACCCAACTAATGTATAATTTTATATGTATGATATTTTAATTGAATAGGGGTGTTGAGTGCTTAGAAATTTTGGAGGTGAAATTTGACTCACATGGAAAGCCTCTTGATTTTCTCATACTTTGTCTCCTTTAATTTTAACTTGGTATGAGAGCCAAGTTGGAGAGGATTTAAAGCTACTGCTGTGAGCGTGGAGCTCCAGAGCTGGAGGGGGGGAGGAAAGCACTGCAAGTCGACCTCTTTGGTGTCATTGAATGTGTTCGTGTGCCAGATACAGACGAGTAGATTCATTGTTCTCTGAATAGACCTAGCTTTTGGTACCATTGTAAATGTTGTTTATTCAACATTGAAAAGTCCTAAAGGAAAGAGCCACCAGTTGCAGGGTTAGTTTTCAAGCAATCATTTGGAATATATTTGCAGTTCTTTGTATTACATGGGATTGGATTCTGATAGTTGACATAGTTTGAACAAAATTTTGGTGGCCATTTGCGCTTGTGTGGGACATAAACCCGCGTGGAGCTGCAACAGTCCAGTGATGGTGATGTGAGGTTGATATGAAGTTGATTTTGAAGATGAGCCTCCGTGATTTCATTTTTCGTGTTGAGAGGCGTAGAGGATAAGAGATCCGGGATAATAAATTGAAGAGACAGATGAGAGAGCTTGGTGCAGTTGCTCTATGCAGTGAAGATTATCATTGGTCAAGGAGAGCATCCCATCTGCGAGTTTAAGTGCTGCAGAGCCTAGTCGTAGATATACTGCACAAATTTTCCACAATATTTTTTAAAGAGCCTATGATTAGAGTCGATCTGGTGCCCAGGTGGAGAGCACATTCAGAAAATTTACTAGATACAACGTTGACCCTGTGGTTGTCGAGTCGTGTGGAGGAGAGGTCCCACTACTGTGGCGCCCTATGTGATGCTTAGAACTGCATAATACATGCGAAAAGGTGTTGTGATAGTTGTTTGAAGTCATAAGAACTTCGTGAGAGCTGATTTTGGACATAGATGGAGAGGGAGGATTGATCTTGGCACCCACTGTGGACTGAGCTGTATCTATCAAGTGCCAAGAGGGATCAAATATCTTTTCACTTTGAAAGAGGTTTGTATTTGAAGATATTTGATCCCTATGAATGCTTGGTAGATCCAGAGCTAAGAGGGATCTAGGTTGTATTTTATTTTCCCATGTGGTTCACGAACCCAAGAGATTGATGATCACTATGTCCCCAAAATATTTGTACCAGGAAGATCCACCCAAACGAATCACTTCCTGTCGACTCAACCATGAAGCTTGACCCAAGGGTGTCGAGATAATTAAACATGTGACCTCACAATAGAAAATGTTCTTTAACAACATGGACCAATTGAGCTAACCCTTAGGCCTCTAGGTTGGTTTAATTATGAATCATAATTAATTATATTTATTAATTTAAATTTTTTATTTAATTTTTTTTTTTATTAGTCCCTACCTCGCTAGGGACTATAGAATTTTCCTCGCGGTCAAAGTGCATTGACTCTACATTATTTTGTTGTTTTTTTCAATTTTAACCAAAGTTTCGGCAAAATGCCGAATATTTCTATTTTCCATGAATTCGAAAATAATTTTCTAATTTCCTGGAAATCTGATTTCTAATTTTCAATTGGCTCGGCGAGCTCTGATGGGACATAATTCCCTTGGTGGAGGGCACTTTATTTTCAGTATTTTTCAGTGTCCGATAATTCATTTAAAATTAAAAAAAAAAAAAAAAAACTATGAGTGGTCATTTTGTTGGTGAGTGTTATGATACTAACATTATTATGCTACTTATTTTTCCAATGATGCCAGAACTGACGTGGTTGAAAGTCCTTTACATAGACGAGGGGCGTTGAAAAAATCTCCAATTAATAGTATTAGTGTGAAGCTTTCACTGTGTGGGGGAAGCCTCCTCCACACAGTAAAAGCTCTACATAAGGAAAGATTTTTACAATGTTGTGATTCACCCCTTCGGCTATGGACGTGCTCATGCATTCATATAATATTACAGTTATCGAACTGAATGATTTTATGATTTATTCTGGTGCACATTTGTAGTCGAATATGCATGAAGTTTAAAAAACAGATTCAACAATTAGTCTACCAGTAGTGATGAATTTTGGCATTCGATCAGGAAGAAAGACTCCAGGAAGCAAAGCCAAGCGCAGAAGGGAACAAGGAATGGCGAAGCACAGCAAACTAGCTGAGCAGAAAAGGAGAAATGACTGATAGTGTCGGGAAAAGCGATAGATAAGTAAGGAAAAGAATAAGGCAGGGAGGCAGAGAGGGGATTTTGAGGGTTTTGTTGGGTATTGAGCTCCGCAGAGTCTCAGATGTAATGTATTGCACCGGAAATCTAATATGAAGAGAGGTGTTTTGTGGACTTGAGTCATATATCGAATGGGTGCTTATCAATTTATGATGTTTAATGGGGTGTTTAAATTTTTTCTTATAGCTTCCTTTGATGTATGCAGTAGGATAATTCTTCTTTTGAATAATATGTGTTAAGTGTTGCTTTTTGCATGACTATAATATATTGATGTTAGATGATAGAAGCATAGTTTTGTTGTGCTGCCATGGTTCTAGTTCTCCTATCTCAGTAAGGTCACGACACACCTCGGGTGAGACTCCTTGATCTCCTTTGAGTAGGGTGAAAATGTCGGCGTTGTCCTAGACTACAGCAGGATCTTGTTGGCCCCAAGCTCGAACCTGGGTCTTACCCAAAATTCATCCCTTTTCGCCAACAAATGGTTCCTTTGCCAGGACCTGAAAACTTACTGGAGAACTAGATCATGGTGTCAAGGATCTATGAAAGGGAAATACATAGTTTGTGGGATAATCATGTAGATCGATTTATATCGCAACAGGCCGAGCTCCGACATCAAAAGGAAAGGAATATAAAAGATAAAATCTTGTTCTCTAAAGTGGCGAGCGACTTGTACGAGATATTTTGGGGGAAGTTTCCTGAGGAGCTCTACAACTTGTTGCAAAGACTCCAGGTCAAATCAAACCCTGGAGCATTGTGTCGATCCCATCGCAGTTGGATGCACGAAGACCTCATGGAATTGAAAAAGCTAGATACTAATCTAGTGCAAGCCGTAAAGTTTTGGGTTCAGACTACACTAGAGGGATATATTATGGAGTTCGCAATTGAATGTCATCAATCCTTTGCTAAAGTAGAAGATATATTTAAAGATGAGTTGAGGGGAAAGTTGTTGAAAGAAATGACCTTGTGGATCAAGGCTTTGATGGTGGACGAGGGACAAATGGCTTTCTAAGGTCCCGTGATGGAAGTATAAACCTCTAGTATTGGGGGAAGGACTTGAGGGAGATATGCTACGAAAAGGGAAAAAGGGGGGCTAGGGAAATGGACGTTGGGACTTCCAGCAAGTTGAGAGAAATAAGAGCACATCGGAGGGTGCAAATCACTGAGAAGTGGTAGGAGAGGGAAATACAGGAGTTTGAAAAGCAGAAGAAGAATGTACACCAAGGAGAAAAGACGGTGCAAATGACAGTGGAGAGAGGATTTGAAGTAGGGCCTCGAGGAATGGAGGGGCCCGCTCGAGAAATTAGAGAGGTTCATAGGAGCCCATCTCGAGAGGAGAAGGGAAATATGTCCAATGAAGAGGAGGACACATGCCTTGAGAATGATTCTGATGTTGAGATGCATGTTGCGATGGAAAAATTGTTCCAAGAAAGACCGGTGACCATAATACAAGGCAATCCTACTCCCCAAATTCCAAGTAGCATTTGTCCTAACCTTCCCCTGGTACTCTATCACCTGCCCGATAATTTTTTTATAAAGTTGCAAAGGTCAAGTAAGTTATATAGTATTCAGTTTACAGTGCAAGTAAACGCTAGCAGTAGTGCTAGCAGAAGAATTTCTTAGCCAGGAAGTAGAGGATTTATACTAGTTCTGCCTACACAAGCAGAAATAGTAGGGTCATTTACCCGATATCCGAAGTTCTCTGGAAAAGGGAATGATGATGTAGAACAACACTAGTATCTATGTGAAGCGATCTGGAGAGCTCAAAAGATTCCAAATGTTGTTAATTTGATTGAATTCCAAACTAAACTCGGGGAAAGAGTATTGCGCTGGTTTATCAAATGGTCCGAGGTGCACCAAAATCCCATTGTAGATGACGTTAAAAGAGAATTTTCACAGGAGTTCAAGCTCCCGCAGACTAATCAACAGGGGCTATCAAAACTATGGGAGATCAAGTAGAGGGAAGGAGAGACCGTTTGGGAATTAATGAGAAGATTTAAGGATGAAATTGGGAAACTGAGTTAGCCGATAGACCCGAATCATCAATGCAACGGGTTCATTAAGGCCCTTTTACCTCTTACCAGGATGCCACTGACCCAACAAAATATTGACACACTTCAAGACATGCTGGAACAGGAAATGAAGATCGAAGCAATGGTAGGCTATCCACAGGATTTTAGGGGAGGGGTAGCCGCCTAGGAACCTTCCATACTGGGCTTGCAACACCATATCGCAAGTTTGACAAAGAAACTCAAGATATGCAACCGACATGGCCAGCACAGCCCAACGTGTGGTGCACACATTTCTTGCTAGAAGGACATTTGGCCTCTGAGTATCTGAGGTTGCGCGGAACCACTGTTAGGACATCAGCAACATGAACGCAAGGGACGCCACCAGTGGGAGGAGTCACGTAAGTAAATAAGGAAGGAATGTACTATGGAAAACCACATTTCCATGGTTTCCTAAACCAGAAAACCCTAACTCCAAACGAATATTGTGAAATTTGCAAAGGAGTTGGTCACCCTCCATGTCTATGCCCCATATTGAAGAAGTACTCAAACATCCCAAATAATGTCTATTGTGAATTTTGTGCTTCAACAATCCATCACACAGATCAGCACAAAGCTTTGGATGTGTTGACAGATCGGTTGGATAGATTCTCCTACAGGGTAAATGAGGCTCCAAGGGGATGAGGAGGACCAGGAATGCGAGGAGGAAGGAAGGGGGGAAGAGGACCCTTGAGGTGCTACAATTGTGATCAAGAGGGACATGTAGCAAGAGAATGCCCATTACCAAGATGACCATGGTGCTCTCAGTGCAGAGTGAATGCACATGCCACGGAAGATTGTCCTGAATTAATTAAAACATGGGAAGAAAGAAATAGGTAGCGAGGCCCTAACTTGGTCAATGTAGAACCAAGATTAGCTGAAACACGACCTTTACCAAGTGTGACCATAATAACTCGAGGAGGAAAGAAAATAGGAGAGGATGCAAGAGAGATGGAAGCAGTAAAACTGATCAAGCCGACATCATCGAAGAAATCTTATGACTCTAAACAACAAAAACAATACTTCAAGGAAGCACTGGAAACATTTTCAACGTTAGGAAGCCATAAGGACATGAAAAAAATACAACCAGTGAAGGAAGGGGGAAAGGTTGCAATTGTAGGAACACCAATAGAAGAATGGTTAGACTATTCCTGAGTATTATAGATGATGGACAGATGTTGGAGTCGCTAAAACAAAACTTAAAAGCAGTAGTGGGAGGAGGAATGGATGATGCAAGCCCAATCAATGCCAACCTTCCAGAAAGGCATGTGAGGAGGGTGAGGAGAAACAAGATAAGAACCGAGAAGTAATTTTGAATCAATGCATAGGTTGCGGGATTCGAGATAAGGGACACAATGCTGGACTTAGGTTCATATGTAAATATATTACCCAGAAAAAAATCGGAGGCGTTTAGAAAGCCTAAGTTGGTGTTTTCCGCTACACAGCTATGAATGGAAAATCAATATTTTATTGTGTCGGTGGGAAGATTAGAAAATGTTGAAGTGGATGTGGCAGGGGTAAAGACTTCTACTGATTTCGAGGTAATTAACATCATGGGCGATAAGGATCCATACCCAGCTTTTTTAGGGATCGACTTGGAATTTGAGAACTACGTAGTGATTGACTTAAATAAAGAGCTAATGATATTTGAAGATGGCGAAGTCAGAGTGGTTCAACCATTAGATCCATATCAAGGAGCCCGGTATACGGAGATCGTTGAGACCAGGTAGGATGCAGGAATCATAGACCAACTCTATCAGATTACATCAAGCAAAAGAGAAGACTACATCAACCCAACGACAAAAGGGATAGTAAGTTGGTGGAGTGTTCAGAGCTCTGACATGGGGTTCTAAGTTGTGTGGGATGGTTGGCAGCAAGGAGGGTACGAGTTCAACATTAGAAAGTATGCCGCTATTCGCGGAGCCAACTGGATCGACACAGAGGTAAGGGGTTACCCCACCCTTGCTAGCATGGAAACCGTCAATACTTTCATTAATAGAGTTGAATTTATTGTACCCAAGGAGCATAAGGTTCCTCTAATGAACGTAGCCTTGAAATCTACTTCGGCGAGGTTGTGGGAGAACCACCGCAATTTTCTTCATAGTTGGGAACAGGTGGAAAAGGCGTCATCAAGACCGCAACGGAAATAAAAGTACAAAGGAACTTCAGATCCCCAAGCCCATATAAAATACTGTGAGAATAGATGGGAAATGGAGAATTACCCCAAATCCTTGTGGGTGCATAATTTTGTGCACTCGCTAGACATCATCCTACACGCCTGGTACCTTATGGAATAAAAAAAGAGACAAACCAATAGTTGGGAGTTAGTAGTGGATAGGTTTACAAGGAGTTTTTCTTTTAAGGAAGATAATCCATAGCTCACAGATGCCTTGCAGGCAGTAAAGGGGATTATGTTATGCTTGGAACCCATGGAGGCTGAAGAACTACCTTTGTTTAGCTAGATACTGAATCCAGCTACCGAGAGGAAGTAGCATGAGGGAAAGTAGATAAGGAAATGGATGATGATGACCTAGAAAAACTGCTCGACATTTTTCATTTGAAGAAAATAAGGGGAGCGTGGATATAGGATGAGCCAGCTATAGGAGAATTGTACCTATTACCGCTAAAAATAACGAATCACAATATTGGGCATGTAGAGAAACCCAAATTAGCTTCTATTGGGGACTATTGGGATGAAGAGGTGACCAAGGAGATTTTTGATTTACTGAAAGAATATGAAGATCTATTTCCCTCTTCGGTAGAAAAACTAAAAGGCATCAAAGGAGACTTGGGGGATATGCGCATAGTGTTGAAACCGGATGCCAGAACAATGAATCACAGGCCATATCAATTGAACCCAAGAGTGAAAGAAAATGTAAAGAAAGAGATAGAAAAAATGTTGGACACAGGATTAATTTTCCCGATAGAAAAAGCAGAATGGGTCAGCCTCATAGTAATACAGAACAAGAAGGAAAAGTCAGAGATCAGGGTGTGTGTAGACTACCGAAGTTTAAACAATGCATGTGTGAATGATCCCTTTCCAACACCATTCAATGATGAAGTACTGGATCATGTAGTAGGTGTTATGAAGGTAAATCCTCTCTACGGACAGAGACGATCCCTCTATCCCTAGGGTGGGTCTAGTAACAAAAGGACACGCTAAAGTGTTTTTTCCTAGTTAATGAATGAATAAAAACATGGTAGATTGACCTACCTTGAATCCAACACTGTCGTCATTGTAGAAAGAGTAGTGGCCTCTCGCCCCTGCCTTGGCAAATCACAATCCATTTGCGTTATGCTCAGATACCTGCACATAGGACAAAGAACAAGAACAACATATGACAGAATAGTTTCACTCATAACTATTATCCAGTCAAAGAGGGCTAAACATATTGCATCAAATAAACATCATAACATAATAGTGGAACCAAACATTAGTCATGTATATAAATGAATAGAAGGAAGAGTACAACCAATGCTTTGACGTCGCAGTCTCCTCTAGCGGGGTTCAGGTGAAGCGCGTCTCAAATGTTGGTCAGGGAATTCAGACTCAAGCTCTCTCAGAAGTATTTGACTCAAGCTCTCTCAACATAATCCTTCTTATTCTATCTTCTCTAGCAGCTTAGCTATAGTATGTATAATTCTCCCAGTTCAACTATTCAGTTGTTCAACTAGCTTCTACTAAAAGAGATAGTTTCTTTTATAGAGGAAAAGGAGGAGCTTGGGATCCCTACAAAGGTGGGAGGGAGTCCTAACATTTAGGAGAGTTCTAAGGGAGGTGGAAACTACTAACTAAAGGAAGGAGTCCGTGGTTGTTTCAGTTCAACCACTCCCAATGACTCATCCCTGAGGTGGTTGGAATGGAACCTCCACCTCTATTTTTAAAAAACATTCCATAAATAGCTTGGCGTAGGTGTCTAACTGGCACAGAGTGCCAAGGGGTGTTGGCTCAGTGTTAAATTTCTCTATCGGCGCAAGGGTGTAACTGGATACTTGCGCTAAGGTAAAAATAGGGATTTGTACAGCTCTGCTCATGGAAATGTCAACAGGAATAATGTTGCTTTCATCAAAATGGATGCAAGGATGGTATTTTCAAATCATGATACAAATTATTGGTCACAGAAGCAACCCTCCAATGTGCGAGTTGGGGATTTTAGGGACAGTGACAAAATGTTGTGTAACAAATGCCCCTAAAGCATGAAGTCCGAGAGAGAGGGAGGGGTGAAATGCTTTATGAGAACACGTTCGAACCAAACACCGTTATCGGAAGACCTGAAATTACAAATACAACTGATATCTGTGATACATGAATCATGTGGCATGGGCGCAACCATCCATAATAGAGTATATAAAAGCTGAGATTTGAGGTATGGACACAACCATCCAGCGGGAAGGATCAAATAAATAGACTCAGGTATGGTCGCAGCCATCCAATCAAGAAAGTCATGCAATAGGTCATAATAATCCATAAAAAATCCACATCCTGGAGTGTTTAGATTCAACAAGATGATGAGCTTAGTGAAAAGAGTCGCCTTCACTAAGTGGGCCCGCAGGCTATTTTTGGCGCTGTTAAACACCATGTTGAAGCACACACATGGTGTATGTGAAGGATAAGCACACACAAAAGAGACTCAACACACAATGAAGGATAAGTGTGAGGCTTTCTTATTTTCCATTATACAAAGATGTACATTTATAGTACAATGGTGTGACTCTTGGTTTCATATTCCAAGGTCACTTGGACTCCATTGTGACTTTTCACATTCCACACCTACCCATGTAGGATTAGGTGTTCCAACATCCCCCCTTAATCTGAAGGGGTATGTGTGAGTCCAAGAAAAGAGTTGTAATACAAATCTGCAAAGTATACATGGCAGCACTTGGGCTAAATCAACTCTCTGAAAATGTTGGAAAAAAGAGGTGGTTTTAGGATGACCACAAACACTGGAACGCAAAACTTGTTGCAGTTCCCGGAAATCTTCCAAAACTGGCAAGAAGCTAAAAGCTTCTGCTAGAGGAATTGTCCCTCATAAAAAAGGGAGACCTTCAACCTAAAAGAGGGGAGGTTTACTACCTGTGATGGTTTTAGGATTACCAACAACTATGGAATGCTTGAAGCATTTCTTGGAACTCAACCAAAGCTGGAAAGAAGCTGAAGGCTTCTGCTAGAGGAAGTGTTCCTCATATATGAACGGGAGACCTTCGACCTAAAAGAAGGGAGGTCTACTACCCGTGGTGGTTTTAGGTTGTCCACCAACCAAAGATGATGGTTTTAGGTTATCCACCAACCGAAGGCATGCTCATGGGCATCCGTGTCTCTGGCTACATCTCTGAATCCGGAATGATGAATTGTGGCTCAGGCTCGCTTGAACTGCTGGCTACAACTTTGAACATGGAATGAGAGATTGTGGCTCAGGCTCGCTTGATCTGTCGTCGAAGCTTGTACATGACCACCATTTCCCCCCCTGTCAAGGACAAGGTGAGATGATGGCGAAAACTCAACTGCAAGTTTGCTCAATATCCGTGAACAAGTTCTAACATGTGTCGTAAACATCTTCTTGGCTGCTGATGCCCATTGCCAAGAAGCAATCCATCCAAGATGAATCTTGGTTCTTGCAGGAGGCTTGTGTCTGAAGCATCTGTCTGAAGAATGGGTGTGCCGACCACAGTGCTTGCATGGATGAAGATCAAAACAATGATCTTTCATATGACCAACTCGATCACAGTGTTGGCATTTCTCAATCTGTTGTGGAAGTGGAACAGGATCTGGAATGGCTGCAGGTGAACTGTCATACAGGAATCCGGCACTCTGAAATATGATGGGCTTGGTGTAGTCTGGAATATGAAAGGACACATCCTTGTCATATCCAAGACCAGTTCGGTGCTTGTTGTGGACAAGCTCTTCCCAAGGTCTGATGATGGGCTTGAGAAGTGCAAGCTGAACTGTTGCATCTGCATGTACATCTGCTCTTGTGCAAGGAACTGAATGGGAATCAATTGCAACTTTACTGACTTGCTGCTGATGGGAGTCCTTCTCAATCTTCTGAACAAAAACAGGTTCATAATGGTGACTCTTTTGGTGAAGTTTGTCTTGCTGAAGTTGAGATTCCAACTGCAAAAACTCAATCTTTTCATGTGCATATAGCAAACAACTTTGAATGTTACAAAGAGCATCCTTGCTCATTTTTATCATGTCATCAACATTTGAATGAATGAGGTTATTCAACAACTCTAATGCCTCATTGATTTTAGCCATTTTCAACAACTTAGGCTCAAAAAATGAAAGGGTGTCGGCTACAACCGAAAATGCACCTGTTTACAATGTGATTCAACAAGAAATACAAATGACTCCAAAGAATTTCCAACTATGGAAATCTCAAAGTACAAAATCTGCTCCTCAAATGATGGAGGGCAATCAACAATTTTTCAACTCAAATACACTTCAAGTCTTGAATGAAGATGCAAATCAATGTTACTTCAATACAATATTTCTGCAAAATATGTTGTAAATGTGCAACTGAAAACACTTGTGCAAGAGGCCTTTAAGGGAGCTGAAATTTCTTCAAAGAGCTGTTTTCAATGATGGCAAACTTGTCTTCAAATGTCAAATTCTTCAGAAAATCACCCTTCAAATCAATGCCACACATCACAATGCAAATTTGCAATTTTCTCTATGTATTTAGTCCATTTTCTTCATATTCCATCTGCTGTTCATATTCTCTCTTTCCTCTCCCTCTTTGCTGTTTTTTTTTTTTTAATTAATTAAAAATTAATTAAAAAATGGGAATAAAAAATGAGGGGAATGGGATTAATTAAAGGAGAGGGAATTTTAAAATGGGTGGGAAATTTATTGAAATGGGAGGGGAGGGAAATTTAAATGTAAAAAATGAGAGTTAATTAAAAAGGAGTCTAAAAATTTAAATAGGAAAAAGGGAAATATTAAAATGGGATGGGATTTTTATTTTTTTATTTTTTTTATTTTTTATTTTTAATTAATTAAAAAATAATAATTAAGAATGGGAATTTGAAAGGAGAGGAAAATGTTTTGAGAAGAGAGAGGGGGTATTATATGGGAGGCATCGTATATTAAAATTAAAAAAAACACTAATTGTGATGAGAGCCTGCGTATTGTTGAAGTGTAAGTCGTAGGGTGGAGGGGGGCTTTTAATAATTGATATATATATATATATATATATATATATATATATATATATATATATATATATATATATTTAAAGTGCATTGAGGGGGAGGTAGGGGGCTGCCGTGGGCAGAGGGATGGGAGAGAGAGTTTGTGGATGCCGCGTGAGGGAAGGGGAGGCCGAAGTTTGCAGGACGAGGGGGTAGGATCATGTGGGAGCAATGTTGACAGCGGGTTTGTATTGGTTGTCGATTGCAGTGATGGGGCGGTATAAAAATTTTAAAATCGAAATATGGAAAGTGTAATAGCCCGTGGATAGCGCTGTTGAGAGTGGGCCAGGGGAGTGAGGAAACGCAGATAAGGAGTGTTGTAAATGCAGGGTTGGGTAGGTCGAATTAGAGGAGTGCAGAGGTGAGGATAGAAAATGGGCGTTTGAAATAGAGGGGGGGCGAAAGGCCAAAAATATTTTTTTTTTTAATTTTTTTAATTTTTTAATTTTTTAATTTTTTTTTAATTTAAAAACAGTAGAGAATAGAGAGTAGAGAGCAGGACATTTTTTTTTTCTTGCACGAATTTTACAAATGTACAGCAGTTTGTAATTTTTCAGCAGAATAACTTTCAGAAATTGCAGAGAAAATTTCGCCAGTAAACTCAGAAAATTTTTACTTCAAAAACCCAGAATTTTTCTTCAAGAAATTGTAGAGGGCCATATAGCAGCAGAAAATTGCAGGGATGATGAAATCTTCAGCAAAACTCAGAATTCTTTTCCATTAAAAACCATAAACTTCTTCTTCAGAAACCCAATTTAAAACACTATTCCAGCAGTGCTTTAAAATGCAGAATTTAAAATGCAGAGATTGCAGAAAAAATGAGTAGTGAGAAAACCTTCAGATGGGCAGTGCTGCCTTCTTCAAAACCAATGCCAGAATGCTGCCAATTTCTGAATGCTGCTCCTTCTCCAAAACCACTTTCTAAATGGCGGCAAAAAAACTGCTGCAAAAACTCTGAGTGCTGCAAAAATTATCAAAAATTTTGCAGATATGCACAGGCCATAAACACAAATGGCTCACTCAATTTGAAGCAGGGCCATCAATCACCCGCTCTGATACCATGTTAAACACCATGTTGAAGCACACACATGGTGTATGAGAAGGATAAACACACACACAAGAGACTCAACACACAATGAAGGATAAGTGTGAGGCTTTCTTATTTTCCATTATACAAAGATGTACATTTATAGTACAATGGTGTGACTCTTGGTTTCATATTCCAAGGTCACTTGGACTCCATTGTGATTTTTCGCATTCCACACCTACCCATGTAGGATTAGGTGTTCCAACAGGCGCAAAGTCTATTTTTAGACTATGTCTATTTTTAGACATGTCGATCATATTCTATGAGTTGTGGGATGCTATTTGTGGATGGTTGGTCAAGTTGGAAAAATAGATGGACTTCTATTTTTAGACATATTGGGCAGAGTCTATTTTTAGACTGCCAGTCTAAAAATAGATATGTCGAATATTATTAGCTATTAACAATATTTGGACTCTAAACATTATCTTATTCTCTTGGAGCACTTCAGTTAAGTGCACGGATGTGGCACAACAGCTAACAAAAGGAATTACGCTATTCCTGAGGGTTTACTGGAGCTATTGCATGGAGGAATTCAGTTAGAACTCATATGATAGAGTTTGGTGGAGTTGTATTTAGTTTAACTCAGTTAGACTCAATTGAGCTAGTTGTATCTAGTCTAAATGATTGATACACTAGTGAGAGTGGAGTGAATTAATTAGTTAATTAATTCACAAATAATAACTCATTAATCAACTAAAGAATACATCAGTTAACTACAGTGCATGGCAGTTTCAGTGGAGACCAGTGGAGAGATAGGTGAAAGGGCAAGATAGACTATTAGTTGTGGCTATAGTGATGCATTGATTGCATCCAACACTCAGTGGAGATGCCAATAAGGATTGCGTGAGCAAGGCTGGAGTAATTCAAACTCATTCAGAGCCATTCTTCAGCAGGGATTGCGCAGTAGAGGCAGGCTAGCAGGTGGCAAAGATCGGTGCATGGGTTTGCAAGATCGGGCTTGATTAGTGTGTAGCGATTGTATTGTAATGAGAGATTGATATGATCAAATTTGTATGAGGATTGTTACATGATCTCTATGAAATATATTATATACAGATAGTTGGGTTTTTCAACTTCAGGCTTTCCCGTTAAACAACTGTGTTAATGTGTGTGAATGTTTATTGTTTCATGTGTGCATTGCAATCTTGATTTAATATCTGCAAATGATCAATGGTGGAATAGATTCTGTATTTTGCATGAAGTTAATTTCTACATGGTATCAGAGCAGTTGATCATTGGAGGAGATTGCAATTATTGAAGCGGTTGAGTTTTGTGCTGGTGGAATTCAAATTTGCTGCAATGTTTTCTTGGTGTCAAAGTTGAGCATTCATTGAAATGTCATTCAACGGATTGCGATTTTAATATGCCCTTGATGGGAGATTGAATTGCATAGCATGGAAGGACAAGATGGAGGCAGTCTTGGATGATAATGGGTTGAAGGAGTTCATAGATGCTGATATTCCGAAGCCTGCTTCTAGCGATGCAGCCGCACTTGATGCATGGCAAAAGAAGGTAGCAAAGTGTCGAAGGATTATGTTGGAAGGTGTGAAGGACCACATTGTGTCCAGACTTCACAGTAACGCCACTCCATTCTTAATGTGGAAGGATTTGACAGAATTTTTCCAAAGCTGAAGCAACCAGAGGAATTTGGCAGTTAAAGACAAGCTCAGAAAAATAAAAATGGAGAAAGACGACAATATTCCAAAATACCTCACGAAGTTTGTCCACTGTGAGGATGAGCTGGGAAGTGTGGGGGTTACTGTTGATGAAGAATACTTGGTGATCTTGGCTCAACTTGGGCTTCCGAAGAGTTGGCATAGCTACGAAGACTCTGTCAATGGACGGGAGAAACTGCCAGGATGTGAGCAACTTTGGTCGGATCTTGTGTAGAAGGAGATAAGGCGGGGTACCAGGGATGGATCTTCATCGAAGAATGAAGATGAAGAAAATTGTGCTTTGGCTGCCAAAGCTTGAAAAGGAAAAGGGAATAAATCTTCCAAATCCAAAGCTAAAGGCAAGAAGCAGGATTTGTCCAAGGTGAAGTGTTTTCACTGTCACCAGCACGTGCATTTCGCCACTAATTGCCCACAGAAGAAAAAGAATAAGCAGGCTGCTAGATTTGTAGATGGAGAGGCCTTAGCCTCGCAGTTTGAGCTGGATTTTTCTTTGATCGCATGCTTGGTTTCAAGTGTGATGGCATCGGTGTGGTTTCTTGACAGTGGTGTGTCTTTCCAAATGACCAGAGACAAATATTTGTTTAGTGATCTGGATGAAAAGGATAGTGGAGTGTACATCAAGATGGGCGATGATGGTAGATACAGTGCGACTGGTATAAGGACCATTTCCTTTGAGAGGGAGTTTGGTAAACCTTTCATCTTGAAGGATGTCATGCATGTTCCAAGATTTAAGAAGAATATGATCTCTGTGGCGATGCTGGAAGACAAGGGTTATGATGTTGTTTTTAGCAAGGGAAAAGCCTTCCTATGCCATAAAAGAACTAGTCAAACCAGGAGGATAGGGATTCAAGTTAAGAATATTTATCAATTTTAGGTATATGGCTACGTAGCAATGGCAGGCAAAGCAGAAGGAGTGGTGAGCCGGGATGAGGGCGAATTGTGGCACAAGAGATTGGGCCATCTTCACCATGGCGCTTTGAAAATTTTGCCGCAGATTTCTACCGGGATTCCCAGGGTACACTTGCACAGTCAGATCAGTGCAAGGGATGTACTTTGGGAAAATTTGTGAATACCACTTTCCATGAGAAGGATAGTCACGCCTCGACGATCCTTGAGAGAATTCACACAGACGTGTGTGGACCTTTCTTGGTTACCTCAAAAACAAAGCACAGGTATTATGTGATATTTGTTGATGACTTTTCTCGTAATTGTTGGATATTATTTATGAAAAAGAAGAGCGAGACATAATCAAAGATCTGTGAGTTCAAGGCGCTGGTTGAGAAAGAGTCGGGGAAGCAAGTGAAAGCTCTAAAGAGCGATAATGGTGGTGAATACATCTATGGTGAATTCAAAGACTTCTGTAGCAAAGAAGGAATTCGAAGAGAACTCATAGTGCCTCATAACCCACAGTAGAATGGGGTCACGGAGAGGAAGAACAGAACGATCATTGGTGCTGCACAGGTGATGTTGCATGATCATGGACTTCCCATACACTTGTGGGCTAAGGCATGCAACACTACGGTTTATGTGCAAAACCGTTGTCCTCATAGAGCACTTGGCATGAGTACACCCGAAGAGGAATTTTCTGGTAAGAAGCCTGATATTTCTCATTTGAAGATTTTTGGCTCACCTGTTTACATTCATGTGACGAAGGATGCCAAGAAGAAGCTGGAGCTGACCGCAGAGGTTGGGATATTTGTGGGGTACACAGAAACACCCCACAATTATCGTGTGTATTTTCTAGACAGTCGGATGACTGTCGTGCGATGGGATATCAAATTTCATGAGGAGAAAGCCATGAAGTTGTCGCTTGAGAGGGAGCTACACTTGCATGTAGAGGAGGAGCTCCTTGTTCCTAAAGACGAGCCTCAAGATGTGGATCAAACACAAGAGGAGGTTCATGGAGTGGAAGAAACCACTCATGCAGCGCCAAACATCAGAGGGCGGAAGTGCACTACAGAAGATGAGCAACTAAATCTTGATGCAACACAGAATGTAGTAGCTCCTACATGATAGCGCAGACAGAGACAGTCACCTAAAAAATTTACTGGATACATGGCTCTGATGAGAAAGTGTATCGTGATGGAGCCATCCTCTTTCAAGGAATTTGTGGAGGATCCCGCATGGGTAGATGCCATGGTGGAAGAGTATGATTCGATTGTTTGAAATAGTGCATGGGAGATTGTCCCAAGGCCGGAAGGGAAGTCAGTGGTAGGTTCGAGATGGATCTAAAAAGTGAAGCAAGCTGCTGATGGGAGCGTTGAGAAGTATAAGGCAATATTTGTTGCCTGGGACTTCTCACAGATCGAGGGGATCGACTATGAAGAAACCTTTGCACCTGTTGCAAGGTATTCTTCCATACGGACCATCCTTGCTCTCTCAGTGCAGATGGGTTGGCACATTCATCAGATCGATGTGAAGACTACGTTCCTTAATGGAATCATTGAGGAGGAGGTGTACATTGAGCAGCCTGAAGGATTCGAAATCTTCCGTAGCGAGTCGCATGTGTGCAGGCTCAAAAGAGTGATGTATGGGCTGAAACAAGCACCTCGTGCTTGGTACACACAGATGGACAATTATTTCACTGGACTTGGTTTCGCCAAGAGTGAGGCAGATCCTAACCTATACCAGATTGTGGTGGAGGGTAAGCTTTCTATCATTGTGTTTTTGTAGATTATTTAATGCTAACAGGTGATGAACTGTTGATACACTCATGCAAGGTAGATCTTGCAAAGGAGTTTGAGATGAAGGACTTGGGCCTCCTTCATTATTTCCTGGGATTGGAAATTTGGTAGCGGAAAGGTGAACTGTTTGTGTCTCAAGGCAAGTATGCATGGGAGATACTGGATAAGTTTCACATGCAAGGTTTCAAGCCTATCGACACTCCTCTTCCTAGTGATTGGAGGAAAGAGGATGCTACGTCAGCAGAGGTAGTGGATGCCACTGTTTATCGTCAGTTGGTTGGTTCGCTCATGTATTTAGTCAATACACGATCGGACATATGCTATGCTGTGATCCAGCTTTCACAAGCGATGGTGAAACCTACCAAGATCTTTTGGAAGGCAGGCAAGCGTGTCCTGAGGTATCTTAGGGGCACATCTGGGTATGGATTGTGGTACAGATAGTCAGATGAAGTGAAGCTGCATGGCTTCACAGATGCAGATTGGGCAGGAAGCCCAACGAACAGAAAGAGCACATCTCGAGGGATTTTCAGTATTGGATCTACAACAGTTTCTTGGTACAGCAGGAAACAAAGATCCATGGCACTCAGTTCAACAGAGGCTGAGTACATGGTAGCAAGTTTGGCTTCATGCGAGGCTATATGGATGAGGAAGATCCTGGTCGGTTTGTTCAGTTCTCATTTAGATCCTACTTTGATATATTGTGATAATCAAAGTTGCATTAAACTCTCGGTTAATCCAGTATTTCATGATAGATCTAAACACATTGACATCCGGTATCATCATATCAGAGATTGTGTGCAGCGGAAGATCAGGATGCAAATATTTTGACGAAGGCGCTCACCAGGAGAAAATTCAAATACCATAGAGACAAGATCGGGGTGGCAGATAATCCCTATCTTGTTGAGAGGGAGTGTTGAGATTCAAAAAGATGATGAGCTTAGTGAAAAGAGTCGCCTTCACTAAGTGGGCCCACAAGCTATTTCTGGCGTAAAGTATATTTTTAGACATGTCGATCATATTCTATGAGTTGCAGGATGATATTTTTGGATGGTTGGTAAAGTTGGAAAAATAGATGGACTTCTATTTTTAGACATATTGGGCGGAGTCTATTTTTAGACTGCCAGTCTAAAAATAGATATGTCGAATATTATTATCTCTTAATAATATTTGGACTCTAAACATTATCTTATTCTCTTGGAGCACTTTAGTTAAGTGCACAGATGTGGCACGATAGCTGACAGAAGGAATTACGCTATTCCTGAGGGTTTACTGGAGCTATTGCATGGAGGACTTCAGTTAGAAGTCATGTGATAGAGTTTGGTGGAGTTGGAGAAGTAGTTGGTGGAGTTGTATTTAGTTTAACTCAATTAAACTCAATTGAGCTAGTTGTATCTAGTCTAACTGATTGATACACTAGTGAGAGTGGGGTGAATTAATTAGTTAATTAATTCACAAATAATAACTCATTAATCAACTGAAGAATACATCAGTTAACTGCAGTGCATGGAAATTTCAGTGGAGACCAGTGGAGAGATAGGTGAAAGGGCAAGATAGACTATCAGTTGTGACTATAGTGATGCATTGATTGAATCCAACACTCAGTGGAGATTCCAATGAGGATTGCGTGAGCAAGACTAGAGTAATTCGAAATCATTCAGAGACATTCTTCAGTAGGGATTGCGCAGTAGAGGCAGGCTAGCAGGTGGCAAAGATCGGTGCATGGATTTGCAAGATCGAGCTTGATTAGTGTGTAGCGATTGTATTGTACTGAGAGCTTGATATGATCAGCTATGTATGAGGATTGTTACATGATCTCTTTGACATATATTATATACAGATAGTTGGGGTTTTCAGCTTCAGGCTTTCTCGTTAAACAACTATGTTAATGTGTGTGAATTTTTATTGTTTCATGTGTGCATTGCAATCTTGATTTAATATCCGCAAATGATCAATGGTGGAATAGATTTTGTATTTTGCATGAAGTTAAAATAGTGTGAGATCAGGAGAATCTTGGACATATAACACATAAGTTATATAATTTCTACATGGATTTTATTAGAAAAACCCAGGGTCTTGCATTCCATGTCGACCCGAACAACTACAATTTCGAGCATGCGAATATATGAGCTGAAGTCGAACATGCAGGAAAACCGTCTGATTACTAGCCAATGATGATGATGGCCCTCAAGGTACAGCAGGTAAAATCTATGGAATGTGAAAAATGGTCTGACGTCAAACATCCGTAGAATCACTCGATCAATGGTCAATGATGTGAACCTTGTGTTGAATGCGAAAAACCTGCCATTGAGGCATGCAGGCTCCAAGGTACCAGAAGGGAGTCTCTAGATCAAAATTCCTGGATAATGTGCTGAAGTCAATAAGAAGTGACCTGGTCGAAGGAGGGCCATAATTTTTCCCACATCATCGACATGAGACAGAGGAACATGATGAAAGTGAATTATGACCAACAGGAGATCAGAGGAAGGGTGACAACTACAGAGGAAAACTTCTCTTGAACATATCAACAACACGACACTGAATTTGGCAGTATTTTACATTAAAGGATCTGAAGTCATGATGACTTGGAAAAGAGAAGATGAGAGGTCAAAAGAGATTACCCAAACCCATGGAGGCAAAAAATGACGAAATGAGATGTCCCCAACCTGACACAAATGCAAACCAGTACCATGTTCAAGAGCGACATAATTCCAACATAACTAAAACTTGGTTCCATTTTCCCCTACCATTTCTGGCGAGTACCGCAATTATTTTTTAAAACAAGCCTTAAGGGGATAGCATATGCTTGCACTGTAAGTTTTTCCTTCGGACAAATTTAACCTAGTACATTTTACAAGCCCTAGGAAGGAGGAACTCGAATAATGTCATGATGACGAAGTCCGATGTCATCAGGGTTTAACGAGTCTGACAAAGGAAGAACTCGACATCTTTTCATATTTAGAGAGTTTGAAAAGAAGGCAAAAAATAAAACTCCAACAGGCCCTTTTCGTAGGTAGTCTCACAGATCCGAAAATGTAGAAAACTGTGTCTGAGAGAACCTCTTAGTCCCGATAGGCAAAGCTATTCCTTTTTTCGTAAATAATCCATTCCAGCCCAAAAAATGGTTAAACGTATACTAGGTAGATATCGTTTCGCAACCATTTAACAAGTTCAAAACAACAAGAATCTCGAAAATCTTTTCAATTTTAGAGAGTCAGAAAAGAGCTGAAAGATGACTCCAATAGGGTCTTTTTCATGTTTTTACCGAGTCCAAAAAAGTATAAAATATAACTCATTACTTCATCATTTCGCATAAAAAACCTGTTGCTGCACAAGAGACATGTGTAAAACCCATTTCTCGAAAATAATATAATAAAATAATCAAAAAACAAGTCTTAAAACCTAATTAGGGTTGTGAAAAAGTTATAAAATTCCAAAAATGGTAAAAATAATTACTTTTCACTTTTTACCTCTTGTGGAGCAATAGTTACCCATTTCATTGTGCAATCTTGTGGTGACGATAGCGGCCAATCCAGCGGACCAATCGCAAATCCGTCAACTCCAGGTAAGAGCCGAGATCCCTCTCGTCATTTTAAGTCATTTCTTGCTACCTGCAATGTTCAATTTCGAATTTTGGGGGAGGAAATGCAAAAATTAGGGCTTGGCGGTTAGTGCGGGTTTCGAGCACGGATTCGCGCCAATCGCTCGATTTTTACACTAGGGTGCGCCAATGACACAAACCATTTCTAGACAAAATTCTGATCAAATACCCCAATTATTCACAAATTTAAGGTTCAAAATTGACTAATACTACTCATATGAATGTGTTTGCAAGCAGAAAGAAGCAAAATGGTCATTGAATGGAAATAACGGGAACATAGCGAAGAAGACGAGTTGGCCATGGAAAATGAGGGAGTCATGGAAGCTCTCAAAAACTGTGGTCTGAAAAAAATCCTTCTAACACCATGTCTCCAAGCCCAACCAGAGTTATTACAGTATCTAGTCAGCATATGGGACAAAAATCAAGAGAAGTTCATCCTTCGGGATCAAGAACTTGAGATTGATGTCTCTAACATGTATTTCATCACAGGATTATCATGGAGAGGAGTAGAACCAATCCTAACTGGCACCCGCCCTTACATGGAAAACATGACCATAGTGATAGACAGGGTATGTCCAGGATCACATAAGGGATCAGGTAGCAGGAAAGTTGACATTCAAACTATCCCAGATTTGACACTATGAGTGGTGCTACATACCATCACATGAACTGTGGGGTCACAAGCACTGCACGAAGCAACAAAGACACAGTTGCTTCTTGTTGTAGACTGCATGGCACCGACCATCTACAACTGGGTAGAGGCCATGATGATAAACATGAAGCACCATCTAAAAAAATGCAATAAGACCAAACTGAAAAAATTTGGTTATGGATCTATCTGGTATCGTTCTTCTTGGAACGACTACCTATTGTTTAGTGACAGGAGGTCATAGTCCTAACACCACCAGCGAGAGAACCACGGATGGCTCGATGGGCAGCTTTGATGCCAAGGGCAGGGGGCGGTCAACAAATGTCCTGGAGACTGGAATTTTTTGATTGGCTCTGCCAACAACTGATTGTCGTGGAGGACTGGCCCTACTCTGGTACAGATTTCATGGATGATCCGAACCTCCCACTCCCGTAGTGAGAGATTGGGAAGTATATTTGGGTGAGCCTCATTTTTAAAGTTTTATGAGTATTATGATTTTTTTATTTATGCATGTTCTGACATTAAATCCATGTAATTGCAGATGTTGGCCTAGAGAGACCTGTCGGCATGTCACCGATAGCGAGGCAAATCCCTCGCAATTTAGACCCTCAAGGCGAGGGTGGCGAGGAAGATGAGATAGTGCGCAACCTGGAGGGGATCACACGAGGAGTCCTGGATTATGCACGTTTTGAAAATGTTCCTCACGCATACCAAAGACATACTGTAGGGGTGCCCAGTCGAATTCACCGCTTGCTGAGGCGGCTAGTACAAGAAGTGACATGTTATCATGAGCACCATGCTGATTAGACACCATGTTTTATTTTATCTGCATATTTGAGAGACATGATGTCTCGAGATGTAATAGAAACACACATATATTTTTTGAAGTTATGATGCACACGATTGCAAACATGAGATATATATATATATATATATATATTTCCCTACATGGATCTTTTACATATGATGATGTTTTTTACAAATTATGCAAATGTCTATCTAATACAATGTTAGCCACTGTATCAGTTAATGTGTTCATTTGTCTAGGAATATGTTGATAAGTAATAAAATCAAAATGTCTTTCCAACAAACAAATACGTAAATACAACCTCAGAATGTGCGGATTTCTAACTGAATAATGATTATTGAGTTGCATAATGACAAGCTGTGAATCCAGTTTTACAAGAAATGCACGTATTTCGAGGTTGATTGCCTTAGTTAATAGCTCAATGATAGCGCTATATTCAGCGACATTGTAGTTCGTTCTAGACAAATACCTTGCAGATCTATCAACTCACTAGCAAGATCATAAATTACCCAGGCTACCGAAGACAAATTCCTGGTACTGCGTGAAGCACCATCCGCAAAACCGACATAAGGGGTAATAGACATCTACACAATAAGTAAGACCCAATAAGTAGGAAAAACACTCACAAAGCACACCAAACCAAAAACATGTACAAAAATTAAAACAACACCTATGTACACCTATTACGCATGAATGACTCACACAATATTTTTTGAGATACAACCCATTTCTAGGTTGTTCAAGGGGATGACCTTCATAGTCAATTAGCTCATAGGCCCCATTTTGCAACACATGTTTAACGAAGTAGGGCCCATGCCACATAGGTTGAAATTTTTTTGCCCCCATCTTATCACGAGCTTGGTCATACAAGAGGACGAGATCTCCTTCAATGAAAGAATTTGGGGAAACTGACTGATCAAAATGAGCTTTGACCCGTTTTTTCTGTGCTTCAATAACGAGAGCAGCAAAGCGGCAGGTTTCATCCAACCTTTCTAAATAAAGGAGACACTTTTCTTTTGGTGAAGTGTTCGGCAGTAATTCAACAGCCTGTTAGCCATCCATAATTTTGACATATTCAAAGATGGCTAAAACAGGTCTTTAGCCTTCAAGAAACGAATTTGAAGCAAACCTGTGAGTTCTTGAAGTCTACTGTGTTACTTATCCTTCAAAAATCCACCTATTTGATCTCTTCACTCAAAACCCTCAAAGAAGCTTGTTGATATACAAGGACTGTTTCAAAAACCTCTTCTCCATCATTTCCCACCTAAAATTCCCTTTTTCCTTTATTATTCCTCCATTTCCTCAAGAAAATCCCTTTAAAACCTTGTAAATATTATTTTACGTGGTAAACCCTTTTTTTAACCCATCGGAACCTCTGAAAAACCTCAAAAAACCTTCATTTCGGCCTAATTCCGCTCCTTTTAGTTATTCGGGCTCAAGCGCCTTTCAGCTTAGCTCTAGCCCCTTTTTCGTCATATAGCCTAGTCCTGTGACCAAGCGCTAAGCCCCATCAGCCATAGCATATCGCAACCTCCCGATTCCACTTTACCCTGCCGATGTCACACCCCCGATAGACATTCCGTTGATGGAATCCTAACCGTCGATCTGCTTCCATATGACGGTCCGCGCTTTATCATCCATTGCAAATCTTTCATTCCGCCTTCCCTTCTCTCCGCAATGTGCATCTCGCCGATAATATCTGAGTCATTGATCGCTGTCAGATCCAACAGCGATCAGCCCCCCTCCGCTTCATTTTCTTCCCCGCGATCGAATCTCAACCTTCGATCCTCCTAATCAGACGGTCGACATAATCTTGCTGTTTCACTGTCCCTTTTTCCCATTTATTCATATCTGCGAAGCTCTGATATCATCTAGACCGCCGATCCTCCTGAACAGATGGTCCTCGCTTCATCACACATTCACCTTTCACCCCTCCCCTTGCACCATTCATACCTTTGTGCGAGTCTGTGACGTGTCCTCCACCGTCCGATTAACCCAAATCTAAGGTGCAATTTCACTGCAGGGGCACCCGACCAAAGTGGCCTGTACTCCCTAGTGCCCCCACAATTTACTCATTTGACTGTGGAAAATCTTCATCCAACAATCCATATTCACTGTGGAGGCACCCGGCTCGCAAACCCATCTGTACCCTCCATCCCCCTGCGTTTTATCTCCACCGTCGATCTAACAGCCCCACCAAGCCCCACCATATAATCCCTTCGGTCCCACCCGACCGCGCTGGGCTTTCCATCGTGTTTCTTCCAATCTCCACCATTGATTTCCCCAGATCCAACGGTCAGCATTCCATTTCGCGCCCGTTTCACCCAACCCACCCATAGTACATTTTGAACGTGAAATAGGCGGTTTTAAAGAGACAAACGTCACCCATCCACCTGTATTGCGTCCACCCATCTCTTTACTGCTTACCACCCAACTCTCATGCGAATACCACACTGGTTTTCCGTGAAACCTCCATTTGAACCCTTTTTCACCTCCACCATGGTTTACCTTCCATCGCTGTATTCACACTTCCTCTGCAAACACTCCTCCACCTTCATCGAGCCCTCTGAAGTAGTTTAAGCCCCCTGTGCAGGTTTTATTTAACATGTTTAGTGTTTTTTGCAGGTTTAATGGTATCAAATCTAGTGACAGAGGTCGAGGGTGACGATCCTCGAAGGCCCGATTGAATGCAAAATGGACATAAAGGGTAAAATTCCAGGTTATAATCAATAGGTCATGAATATCGATTACATAGCAAGACCCTCCAGTGCAAGCCACCTGTACACAACAACCAGATGAAGACCAAACAGTGAAGATCAGAAGAATTAAAGTTAAAAGGGATTAAGCGCAAATTATGAAGATCAAAGGCTTAATCCACAGTTAAAGGATAAAGCACAGTTGGAGACAAATCAAAATAGTCAGCCAGGACAAATCACAAGACAAAAGTCCTCGTGCACGTCAGAGAAAAGCAGTTAATTCAGTCAGAATGTCTGACCACCACCATGATCTTCATTTTACCTACCAAGGACAAACTGGCAGTGACTACAAACAGAGACATTTCAACTGTCAGAGTAATTATTGTGAAAGTATGAGAAAGCCTCAAAGCCCACTTTTTCACTTAACTTGTCCCAGAAGCCTAAACAATACTATTGCAGTCATAAGACATCTCCAAAAGAACACACATTGGAGTTATTACCAGCCTGCTAGATATGCCTCAAAGACAGAAAAAAACTACTAAAATGGTCCAAGCAGTTAATGTGATATTTATTAAACAGAGTGGAGCATTTGAAAGTACCCCTACTCTGTCTTAATTGATCCATTGAGATAATTTACTCCACCTCTCTTTCTCATTCACCTATAAGTACTCATTTAAGGTTCATTGTAAAGGGTTGGAAAATTGTTAATTGTAAAATTGTTATTGAGTAAGAGTTGTTGAGTAGTTGTAGTATAGTAGGCTGGGAAGAGAAGTATTGGACTGTAGAAAGCCATTGTACTCGAGTATGTAACTGGTCTTGGACATAAAATAGACAAGCAGTTTCACTGGATCCTGATCTAAATCATTGGTGATGTTATTCTTACTATAATTGTTATTCTCCTTATGTTTCCACTGTGTTCATATTCTCTGATAAAGAACAGCAAATATAGATTATGATTTACTTCTAAAAAGTACCCTAATTCTGACTGATAAGCTTTATCTTTATGTTTTCTTCTTAATGTGTGTTTGGGAATGATTTCAATAGAGTATAACTAGTCAAGGAAAGTTGGTGAGCCCATATCTTGCTGAGTAGAACTTAAGATGTTGTTCTTGAATGAACTTTTCACTGCATGCTAAGTAGAGTCCTAATCAAGGAATTTTATGGTTAGCCCTGTCCCTTGTTTAGTCTTAAACAACTGTTTTGAAGATTTCCCTTAGGAGTAGGCCGAAAGCAGGATAGGTTAAAAGTCCTTACTTGATCTTAGGCTACTTTTTATGTTTATCTTAAATGTTTTCCCATGAGATTATGCCAAAAGCAAGATAGGTTAAAAGTCCTTACCTGATCTTAGGCTGCCTTTTGTTTTCTTATATGTTTGCTTCTTTCACCACACTTCTTAATGTTCCATACCACCAAATCAACTTAAAGATATCTTTTGATACAGATGACTTTCCCTATGGAAACCGTTGAATAATTGTTGTGTAAGTAAACCCTTTTATGACTCCATAGCCCAATTGTTTAGCACTGTTTCTTGACCTATCTTCCCATGCCGAAACATCCTTCCACTTATTTCCTCCTTCACTTCACATGAATTTCTCATTTAATTATTCCCAACCAAAAACAAAACAAATCCCTTGTGCTTCATAACTAGCCTAATTTAATATCATAAGCTTTAAAAGCATATCATTCTAAACACATATAGAGAGATCCCTCTCTGAATCCAGGAGGGCTAGATCCTAGGATTCCAAAGTGGTTCTGATGTTGCCTTGTCATTTGGTATGCCAAGCTGCCAAATCATAGGACCACAACATAATGGTGACTCGACTGGGGACTTATGAGTGAATTACATCTTAAACATCCTTAAGACCTCAGAAGACCCATAAACCTCCTTAGATTGGTAGTTAATTGCTGATGGTGGACAGAAGCCCACTTCAAAACGTTTGAAATCATCCACCTAGCGACTCCACAACTCCTAAAAGACCAAAAGACTCCACCGGTGATCGGTAGGCCTGCTGATTACCCCTGGTTTCACAAGACTCCACTGGGGCAACGCACACTATCATTAAAACATCGAGCATACCCATGATTAGAAAACTTTGAGGATTAAGTTTTCTTTGTTAAAGACTAGTTTTCCTCTAAAGATTGTCATATATGGCTAAATTTCTTTTCTTTGGGTCTAAATATTAACATACTGGCTTCAAAAAAAATTCATACCAGAGCCTATCCCGACCCAAATCCTCCTGAGATAGTTTATAATCCAGAAAGAATTCTTAGGAAGTCTCCTATATCTAGGGATCCAACTATTATCAGTTCAATTCACAGAGCTATTTCTGTCCCCGAAAACCTTTCAGCTCTTCAAGAGATCCAACTTGACTTAGATTTTCTAGGTAATTTACTAAGAACTAAGTCACTTAATGGTATAGATCAGACAGACTTTGAGCCACCAAGTTCACCCCAACATAGTGGTGACCATAGTAGTCATAGAGAAGCCACTCCACCTGATCTTCATTTCATTCATAACTTTGGTTTCTCTCACCCCAAGTCTTCTCAATAGTCTCTTGTTGTTCCAAGCACTTCTATCATCCATACACCCACTGTCCAAACCACTCCATTCCACCATCCTCCTCCTCTCATAAACCATTCACTAGTAAACCCCCCATTCCTCCCACAAAACCCTATTTTGGCTACATGGTATACTCCTCTAGTCCTTCCTTTACCTTTAGCTGTCTTACCACCAAGTTACCAGTCAAATATTCCTTTATATGATGCCAACAGTTCCATTTCTTCCCCACAACACGTCGACAAAATGAATGATTACTTTAATAGGAATGAAATAGGTGATGAGACTGTTAAATTCAGATTGTTTGCTTAGATTTTAGGGGGAGAAGTAAGAAAATGGTTCAAAGGCTTAACCACACAGAGCATCAATGATCTTCCTACCTTTCATCAACTATTTCTGAACAAGTGGGAAGTCAGGCAAAACCCTCTCCAAATTCTGTCAGAATATGAGAATATGAAAAGGAATCCAGGGGAAGGTGTACAGGAATACTGTGCTAGATACAATAGGGTGTACAATGCCATACCAGCTCATGTGAAACCTCCACAGGGCCAAGATTTAATGAAATTCCCTGATGGATTTGATCCTGAAATGGATTACCAGCTAAGGGAAAAAGAATACCTCACATTAGAAGATATGTAGCAAGGGGCAGTGAACGTTGAGGCAAATTTGATTGCCAAAAGAACTAGGATGAGGAACGAAAAGAAAGTAACATATAGAGATGACACTGCACCTTCCACATCCAATTAAAACTCAAACCTTCTAGCCAAGAGCATGGATAGGCTAGAAATAATGGTGGACAGGCTAACTATCCAAGAAAATGCTCATAATAGGAACCACCCTCAAAATTAGAACCAGAATTTTAGGAGAAACCCCCCTCAGATTAGACAAAGAGATATTGATCAATAAATTAGACCTCCATTTCAAGAAAATTATGTTGAGGAAGATGAGGGGATGATAGAAGAGCCAGATGGAACTGATATAAACATGCTGGGAGTAAGTAATGGAGACCTTGCCTTTTTCATAGAGGATGACTAGGCCACATATACATATTATGATAATGAAGGCTTAGAATCTGAAGACTATATGCAAGGCTTTGAGAATGCCAACATGGAGGTCCATAAACAATATGACCTCAAGAGAAAAAATTACCAAGAAACTCCCCAAATAAAGACCTATGAAAATGCTGTTAAAAACATATCTAAAAGGGTGGTTAGAAGGGCTGCTGAAAACAACAAAACAACAGCTAAAAGTTCCGGTAAAAACAAAGGGAAAGGCACTCAAACCACTGATAAACAAAGTGGTGACCCTAACAGCACTAGCACTTCAGCTAGTGCCCCTGTAAAAATAGTTTTAATTGATGTACATAGTAAAAACTTGCAAGCCTATTTTGCTGATAAGTTAGTGACTAACAAGAAATATTTGAGCCTTTCAAAGAATCAGTTCCCTGTCAATTTGGAAAGCGAAATTTCTAAAATCAAGATCTCTATCCCCCTCACTGAGTTAGTCACTCAAGATGTATATAAATGTCAGGTGTTTAAAGCTTTGAACATAGAAGAAAATAATGACTCTGTCAACCTAAATGATGACCAGCCAACCCTTTTATTTGGTCCTAAGATTGAAGGAAAGTTCCAAGAAGGACTGTTCCCTCCTTTCTATGTCAGTTTGAATATCCATGATAAGAATTTACACAATGTTATACATGATTCAGGGGCTTCACATAACCTCATGCCCAAAATAATCATGGAGAGATTAGGCCTTGAGATAACCAGACCATATAAAGATTTGTATTCTTTTGACTCCAATAGAGTAAAACGCTTAGGCCTCATCAAAGATCTCTGTGTAAACTTGACCCAAATCCCAGCCAAATGCATTGTGATGGATGTGGTAGTGGCTGATGTGCCCCCAAAATATGGCATGCTTCTTTCAAGATCATGGGGTGCTAAGCTTCAAGGTACCATGCAAATGGACATGACATATGCCACCATCCCTATCTTCCGTCAACTTAGAAGACTTTATAGGGAATCACACATGAAATTTATGGTGAGTAGTCAAGAAAAATCAGAAAATTCCCCTCTTTATTGTTTCCATACAGACCTAGACTCATTCATTCTTTACAATGATGAAAGCTTTGATGAAATAGAGTTGGAAAGTGAGCAATCACCCAACATAACAAAAAACATGGAAGGAGAGGATAGGAAGGGAGAGGCTCTCAAACAGTTTGCCAAATCTGAAAATTACAGCCAACAAAACAGAGAGTATGAACAACCCACTGTCCACCAGCTTAGTGCAAGTCACGAGAGTCAAGAAGAAAGGCCTCAACTCCATGAAAACTTTAAGGAACAAGACCAACATAAACATGCTACAAAACCCATAAAACTGCATAATGACAGTCAGAACACACAGGACAAAGGGGATAGGAATGAAAACAACAACAAGTCCGAAACTAGCCCTCTTAGGAGTATGAGTTTTGATGGGTCTTGTAATAGAACTGGTGCAGGAGAAGGTGTGTGGCTTCACAACACAGAGAATAATTACGCTAAAAGCCATTCATACAAGATAAACTTCCAATGCACAAATAACATAGCAGAGTATGAAGCACTCCTCTTAGGACTACAATTACTGAAGAAATTAGGAGCTAGGAGGGTAGCTGTTCATGGAGATTATGAACTGATCATTAGGCAAATAAATGGAGAGTACACTGCCAAACATCCAATACTAAGAGCCTATAGAAATGATGCCATGGACCTTTTGAAAAATTTTGAGGAATATGAATTTGTTGTTGTCCCTAGAAACAAAAACATTCTTGCCAATGGTTTAGCTTGTGCTACCAGTTCATGTCAAAGATCCTATGACAACAAACGATTAATAGTCCAAGTGAAATATAGACCAGATGTCCCAGATAATGAAAAGTATTGGCAGGTTTTTGAGGGAGATAAACAGATAGAGGACTTCCTGCAGTTCAAAAATGAGTTTGAATTGCTAAATTGTAATGTTCCCAATTTTAGCCTCAAGCTAAAATGGAACATTATAGTAGCATATTTTAATTTTGCTTAATAAAATGGGTAAGGAGACCCCTTAACCCCTTTGATGGAAAATAACACTCCTTGTGTGAATAGAGAAATAATAAAGCAGCTGAAATAAACACCCCATGGTGTGAACATGATGAGGATCACCTTGAGTTGGCCATCTTTGACCAAGTCAACAGTGTTGCCTTAGAGGGGTGGCTTGTGTTAGCCACCTATAATATATTTTATAGCAAAAGGTGGCTAAGAATTTTTGAGCCTTCAAGGAAAAAAATTTATTATTAAAAAGTGTTGGCTCTTGAAGACTCTTGAAGGCCTCATGCCTTTCCTCTGTCCAAAACTTCACTGTTGTTTCCCTTCAGAACTCAGAAATCCTGCTGATTTCCAAGCCAGAATACTATTGCAAGCACCATTTCCCTTTTCCCCTTCTTCCAAAACTAACCTTCATTTGCTTCCCTTTTTCTCCATAAAATCCCTCTATTTTTCATGAGTTCTCTTCTTCCATTCATGAAAACCCATTTGTTTTTTAAGGTTTGAGACTCACTCTTTTAATCCTTACCGAGACCCTCAAATCCCTTTAAAAGCATTGGAAATCCATTAAAAACACATGTTTGTGCATAAGGGTTTAAGCCCCTTTGGGCCAGTTCTTAACCACTTCCCTCGCATGCCCGCACACTAGAAACAGGTGCTAAACCCCTCACAACGCTTATCGCATTGCTAAATTCCAAAGGCGTAAGTATTTTGCTGTGATTCTAAAAACTCTGATGCGATTAGCTCCTCCTTTCTAGCCCCCGGTCATATCTTCCTTCCATGCGCCCTAAGGCCCCGCAATCGGGCGCCAAGCCTTTAAATATGTCTCCGCCCGAAGTATTAAAACCTTTGGTTATTTTGATTCTTAGGTTTTTTATTATGTTATAACTTATCCGCCAGTCCGAATTTCAAATTAACCTCCACTTTCGATCTGATCTGCAGATCGACGGTGCGGAGTCCGTCTCCCTATGGTCCCTGCCATCCATAAATTGATTGCCCAAAACCGGTGGTATCCATCGCACCACCTTTGGGCAAAATTTGTTTTCCCCCGATCGCCAGCGATTCCATACATCGCATGACACGCGTCCCGTGTACTTTTTCAAAACCGCTTGCCCATCGCGCATTATTGATCGGACGTGGACGCCCAGCGATATTGCTGTCCACCGTCCGATCTGGGGCGGGCCATCCAACGGCTATCGCTCACCGAAGCTGCCCGATCGTTAACCGGGCTACGACGTGTCATCTAGTTAATCTCCACCGTCAATCTGATCTGCAGATCGACGGTTCATATTCCATCGCCCAGTCAACGATTCCCCATTTTGACTTTCCCCTTTACTCCTGACCGTCGATCTCTGCATGATCGGCGGCTATGATTTAATCTTTCTTCTCCCTTATCCGATCAATCCTGATCGTTGGATGATGCCATCCAACGGTCATGCTTCCTCCACATGCCTCCACAGCAATAAACCTATAAATGCATGGATTTTATAATTTTTGTTTGTATTTTGCAGGGTTTCGAGGTTTTATTTCCATTTTCAAGGAAAATTCGAAGGCAGAGGATGACGATCTTCCTGCCTTCGATTCGCCAAAGGAAATCCTTCGCAGGGTATAAATTCATGTTTCTTCAGTTTTTTTCCTCAGGCATTGATGCCACATAACCCTGCACAACCCTGTTTATCAGAAAAAAAACCATGGATCGGGCACAGTCAGAGAGTATCAGTGACGAAGACCAGAATTTACTAGAATAGAGGATTCAAGGACAGATTTGTGGGGATTACATCTAAGATGCTTATCAAAATCCTAATCCCCAAGTAAAACATAGTTTAAAGAAAATCTGAAGTGTTTTAACCGACAGAAAATCCTCCACTGCCACGAATTGAGGAAAATTGATCCCTCTAGCTACCACGATGCCACCTGTGCCTCAAAGTATTCAATCAGAGGCCGAAGTTATTGATCAAGACCAGATGTCTGCCTCGCAACGCAACGAAAGAGTAATTTCTGCCAAGGAACTTAATGACAGACACCCGCAGAGTTACTTCGACGCCACACAGAGCCTCAAAGGTCAACAAAAGTTCCCACTAAGCTTAATCATTATGTAAATCATTTAATACAGAGGATATGTATGTAAGTTTCTTCATTGAGCCCCTCAAAGGCCAATGAGCCATTACTTATGTATTAATTGTAATTGAGATCTTTTACCAGATCTCACCTCCTCATCCTTCTATATATACTACTGCAGAAGATGAGTGAGGGGTTGGTTGCAGAACTTTCAAATACATTTAAGCTTAAAATTCTGACTATAAATAGTGTTCACTGGCTCTTGGAGCTCTCCTTGTAAGAGATAAGTTAGGCTGAGATGTGTAGATGGTTGCTAAACTAAAGCACTAGACTTAAAGCTGTAACTAGTTTGGAGCATCAATGCAAGCTGATTTATGGGATCCTGGTCTATGTTGACGGTGATGTTTTTCTAATTGTTACTTGTTATTTTGTTTTTGTTTTCACTGTGTTTCATATTCTCTTATAAAGAACAACATGCATAGAGTTAGGACCTACTGTACATCAGTAACCTTCTTTGACTGAAAATATTTATCTGGATGTTTTCCTCTAAACTGTGTTACTTAAGAATGATTTAATTCAGTTCAAGCATAGGAATGCTGGTGTTCCCTCATCTTATTGCCTTAGCTAAATGTTATTTTCAGTATATGTTTTGTGAAGATGAACTGAGGAAGATATGGTGAGCCCTGGTCCTAGTTTTATCCCCACAACTATCTGGATGTTTCCCTTGGAACGTGTTAAAAGCTGGCTAGTTTAAAAGTACTTACCAGATCTTAGGCCATTCTGTGTTATCTTTGTGTTTGTCTTGAAAGTAACCAAGTAAATCAGAGCTAGGAGAGGATTTGTGGTGAGCCCGACCTGCTAGTTTCTACTCCAAAAGTTGCCTTCAAGTTTCCCTTTGTTTTAAATGTTTTCTATTGAAAGTATATCAAGGCTGGCTAGTTTAAAAGTACTTACCAGATCCTAGTTTACTTTTATGTTTTTCTTGAGTCCATGTCAAAGGCTGACTAGTTTAAAAGTACTTATCAGATCCTGGGCTGCTCTTGTCCTGCATCTGTTTATCTCTCCTTCTTATTGTAACATTTCATTCCATAAATCAAACTTTAAAGAGATCCTTAGACATATATGACTTGCCCCATGGACCACTCTTACCTCTTGCTGCCTCAATTAAATCCTATTATGACTCCATAGCCCGATGGACTAAAACCTGCAATTATCTATATTTTTGGTCGAAGCTTACTCTGATTGCTTGCAACTTCTCACCTTTGAAACTCTTTGCATTTGGGACTTTCTACCTCAAACAGTAATCATGCTCAACCATCCAAAAACAAACAAAACGCTTGGCCTTCATAACTAGCCTAATATCATTACCCCAAACTTCAAAGACAAATCCATCTTTGCACTCATTGGAGAGATCCCTCTCCGGGTTCAGGAGGGCTGGATCCTAGAATCCCAAAGTTGGTTGAAATAATGTTGCTTCTGCAGTTTTAGTCTCACCAATATGCTAAAATTACAGATTCCTAACATTTCTGGTGACTTTGTTGGGGGAACGAACCCAATTTTTTTTTTTAATTTTTATAAAACCTTGTGAGTTAAAAGCATCATTTTCAAGCACTACCAAAGAAGTGGTAATCATGGTAAAACTTGTTTGAATCAGTGACAAGCTAGGTAAAACCTAGGATTCTATTAAGACTTTATCTAACCTTGAAATATCAGCTGGCTTAGCCATAAGAGTAAACTATCTTTGTCTCATAACCGTAGCTAAGTTTTGAAACAAAGTTAGGTTATTCTTGAAAACCATACAACTAAAAAATAACTCAGAATCATCAAAAATATTTTAGATTGGTATTCAATAAACGTGGTGGTGGACCATAAAACCTTTTACCTTTGAAAAGAGCTAAAAAATTCCACTTGGCGACTCCACAATCCTTAACAGACCTTAAGACTCCACTGGGAAGAACCCTTATTTATAATATCATTCAAACTTAGTTAGAGGACTGTAGGATTGAATTTCAAATAGACTAGTTAACCTTTTAAAGATTGTCATACCTGGTTGAACTTTTCCTGTTTATTTGGGTCTAAAAAACACAACATAGTTGCTCCTAGAAAGATTCACACTAGAGCCCATCCCGACCCTGATCGGCCTGTAGTAGTTGATAACCTAGAAGGTATCCTTAGGAAGTCTCCTAAGATTAAATTGTCAACTGTTTTCAGATCACCCTTGAGAGTGTTAGGTCCCTATATTACCAGTATAGTCCCTTATTTTTGTTAGTGTAACCCCCTTATTTTTATTATTGTACCCTTGTAACCCCCATTTTGTTATTATTGTGCCCTTAAATTATTATTGTTAGGTCGGCTAAGTTACATTGTGGCCCACTAGGATTACATTATGGCCCCATGGACTCCTATATATAGAAAGGAGGTTTTGTAAATTGTATCATCGAAGAATTGTGCATTTATGTAATGTATTTGAGGTTGCCCCCTCGAAGTGGCTTATTTATAAGGCGTTGATATCTCTTTTCTTCTATTTTTGAAGCTGGTTACACAACATTTGGTTTGAGAGCTTTGGATTCTACGGTTTCGCTGCTCCAAACAGGTCATCGTGGCATTGTCGCTATAAATTTTTTTCTACGAAGCTTCAGAAGCTGAAATTTTTAGGGTGAGAAGCTGAAAGCTTGAGGAAGGTTTTCTAAAAATTTCAGAGCTTGGTTCCCAATATTTTCGGAGATATGATCTGTGGAAGTTAGGTCTTTTTTCAGGCTCCTAAACAGGTCATCGTGGAATTTTCACTATAAATTTTTTTCTACGAAGGTTCAGATTCTGAAATTCATATGGTGCAAAGCTGAAATCCGGAAAAAAATCTTCAAAAAATTTCAGAGCTTGGTTCGCTATATGTTTTGAAATATGATCTGTGGAAGGTAGTGCTTTTTCAGGCTCCTGAATTGCATCTCAAAGAGGTGATCGTGGGAAAAGTTCAATAACTCTCTCTCTAGGCATCAGATTGGAGTGCCGTAAAAAGTGGTCGCAAGTAAACATACTGTAGTTTCTTGGCTATCAATTTTAGAGACAAAGGATGAAACAATGACACGTGGCATGTCATACAAGTTCGCTCTACTGAACCAGTCCATAATTAGGTCAGACCTATGGCATTCAAAAGAGAATTCAGAGGGCTAATTCAGTGTTGAATTTCAGATATTGAAGATCTACAATCACAGAGATAATACAATTTCAATATCGAGCTCCTCAAAGCAAGTACAAGGTGTGTATTTTTTTTCCGAATTGCATAAGTCTTGTTTGAAGAATCAAGTTGAATTGATTGCAAGGGCCTATTGTAGAATAGGTATCAATATTGGATTCTAAAATGGCACCTAAAAATAATTCAACACCCATTAAGCCTTCAGAAGGCTCTACCATGACTCATGAAGATGAAGAATTGCAACATGATCTATCAAAATTACAAGAGAAAGTGCAACAAATTTCACTCTCGCAAAGAGCAACAAAAAATGAAATGGAAGTTTTGAAGAAAGGCATGGAAGTGAAAATGGAAGGTTTGAAGAAAGGCATGGAAGCTAAGATGGATGGCGTGGAAGTGAAGATGGACGGTTTGAAGAAAGGCGTGGAAGCTAAGATGGATGGCATGGAAGCTAAGATGGATGGCATAGAAGTGGGCATGGAAGCTAAGATGGATGACATGAAAGACAACATGGAAAACATGAAGAATGATCTAAAAGCATACATGGAAGGCTTGATGACAAGCTTAAAACCAGAAATTATTCCTAATGGCGGAAATATAGTAGAAGAACCTCATGATGAGAACAAAATAAATGTTAATTGTGATTTCATAAAATCTAATGTTGGCGGGAAGAACCACCATATTCCAAAAATGGATATGAGGAAGTTTGATGGAAAGGATCCAGTAACATGGATACTACAGATGGAGCAATATTTTGATCTCCATAACGTCCAAAACACACAAAAGGTACGCATTGCAACTTTACATTCAGAACAAAATACATTTGTATGGTATCGATGGCTTTGCTCCCGTAAAAAAATTGTCAGTTGGTCAATTTTTACGGAGGAAATGATAGCGCATTATGAGGATACAAAGACAACACCTTCTTTAGCCAATTGATAAATCTCAAACAAAAGGGTTTAGTGGGGCAGCACATTGAGGACTTCCAAAAATTGAATATAAGGGTAACTGATATTCCAGAGGAACACAGGATTGATCTCTTCATAGGCACTGTAAAGGATAACATCCAACATGAAGTTCGCGTTTTGGAACTTGATTCATTGGAGAAGGCATTCAGGTTGGCAAGAAAAGTTGAATGTAAAATTATGGCGACAAGGAAGCCTACCACTCAATTCTATAAAGAAGGAAGTGTTGCTACGCCTAGATTTCCCCAACCTACAAGGTTGACACCACAACAATTGGAAGAAAAAAGAGCAAAAGGGCTTTGCTATAGTTGTGATAGAAAATACACTAAAGGTCATAAGTGTGCTGAAAAGAAATTATTTTACATAGATTGTGAAGAAGAAGAAGAAAATGAACAAGAAGAGGATATACACTAGGAACCGGCCCTAGAAGAGGAAGAAATGAATCCAACCATATCATGTAATGCACTGGCAGGAATTACCACTCCTCAAACTCTCAAGATAGCAGGACAGATCAAGAAGAAAAAGGTAATAGTGTTGATTGATTCAGGTAGCACCCATAATTTTATTCATTGTAAGGTAGCCAAGGAATTATATTGTTTCCTATACCCAACACCAGAATGTCAAGTGATGGTTGCAAATGGAGGAACTATAAATTGCTCTGGAAAATGCCATAAAATCAAGCTAACCATGGGGGAATATGTATTGACTAGTCCAATGCTTGCCATTCCTATGGGAGGTGCTGATGTTGTACTAGGAGTACAATGGTTACAATCTTTGGGGACGGTAGCTTTTAATTTTCAAGAGCTTTTCTTGAAATTTTTTTCAGAAGGAAAGGAAGTCGAATTACGGGGTATTGAAGGGAAGCCAGGAAGGATAATAAGCTCTAATGGCATGAAAAAGCTTCTAAAGAAAGAACAACGAGGCGTAATTGCACAATTATGCTCACTAGAAGTTCCGACATCAAAATCATCTATTTCTGCAGATCTCCAACAAGTCTTGGACAATCATTCCAAGGTGTTTGAAACTCCCAAAGGACTCCCACCTATTCGTGATCATGATCATGCTATTCATTTGATTCGAGGAAGTGTTCCTCCAAACATCAGGCCTTATAGATATCCTTACGTCCAAAAGAGTGAAATTGAACGTATGATTGCAGAAATGTTAGAGGCGGGTATAATTCAACCTAGTCAAAGTTCTTTCTCTGCTCCTGTAGTATTGGTACACAAGAAGGATGGATCATGGCCAATGTGTCCAGATTATAGGGAGCTCAATAAGCTCACCATTAAAGATAAATTTCCCATTCCTGTGATTGATGCATTATTGGATGAATTACATGGAGCAATGTATTTTACCAAGTTGGATCTTCGTTCGGGATATCATCAAATTAGAATGAAGACTGAAGATATTCCAAAAACAGCATTTCGAACTCATGAAGGTCATTATGAATTTTTGGTCATGCCTTTTGGCCTTACCAATGCACCTTCTACATTTCAAGGGTTGATGAATTCCATTTTCAAACCCTTCCTTAGAAAATTTGTGCTAGTATTTTTTTGATGATATACTAATCTACAACAGGTCTTGGAAGGATCATGTTGAACATGTTGACAGGGTGCTCAAACTATTGCAGGAGAAACAATTATATGCAAAAGCATCCAAATGTTTCTTTGGAGTACAAGAGGTGGAATATCTGGGTCATATTATATCTCAAGAGGGTGTTAAAGTAGACCCTAACAAAATTAAAGCCATTAAGGAATGGAAAGTCCCTAAGACGATAAAGCAGTTGCGAGGATTTCTCGGGTTAACGGGCTATTATCGCAAGTTTGTTAAGCATTATGGAAGAATAGCAGCACCTCTAACAACATTATTGAAGAAAGATGCATTTTCATGGACTCCTGAAATAACTAAGGCCTTCGAACATCTTAAAGAGGCAATGTGCCTAGCGTCGGTCTTAGCTACGCTAGACTTCACAAAAACCTTTATTGTGGAATGTGATGCCTCAGGAAATGGAATTGGTGCAGTTTTAATGCAGGAAGGAAGACCCATTGCTTTTGAAAGTTGTCCAATCAAAGGAAAGTATTTACGGAAACCTATTTATGAGAAGGAAATGTTAGCAATACTGCATGCACTAAAGAAATGGCGAACTTACCTAATGGGAAGACACTTCAAGGTAAAAACTGATCATGATAGTCTTAAACACTTTTTGGAACAAAGACTATCTTCGGAAGAGTAGCAAAAATGGGTCACAAAGATGTTGGGTTATGACTTTGAAATAATCTACAAAAAAGGAAAGCTTAATGTTGTTGGAGATGCACTCTCAAGAAAGAATGAAGAGGTGGAAGCATTGCTTTGTGCCATTTCTATTATCCAACCAGATTGGATAACCGAAGCAAGAGATGAATGGAAGAAGGACAAAGATGTATGGACACTCATTCAAAAGTTGCAGCAAGATCCTAGTACATCTGACACATTTAGTTGGAAAAATATTTCCTTATGGTACAAAGATCGCTTATATCTTTGTAAGAATTCCCAACTAAAACAAAATATTCTTCTGGAATTGCACACTTCTCCTTTAGGAGGACACTAAGGATTTTTAAAAACTTACCACAGGGTGAAGAAAGAATTTTTTTGGGATGGCCTTAAATCTGATATTCAAAATTTTGTGGCGGAATGTTTGGTTTGCCAGCAGAATAAAGTGGAAACAATTAAGACCCCGGGACTTCTACAACCTTTATCAATTCCAAGTCAACGTTGGGAGGAGATTTCAATGGATTTTATCACAGGTTTACCTAAGTCCGAAGGAAAGAGTGTCATCATGGTGGTAGTTGATAGACTTACCAAGTATGCACACTTTTGTGCATTATCTCATCCATTTAAAGCAAGTACAGTTGCTACTACATTTATGGAGAGAATTCAAAAGCTACATGGAAGCCCAAGGGTTATTGTGAGCGACAGAGATCCCATTTTTACTGGAAATTTTTGGACGGAGTTATTTTCTTGTTTGGGTACTCCATTAGCTCATAGCTCATCTTATCATCCTCAATCTGATGGTCAAACTGAGATAGTAAATAAATGTTTGGAAGGATATCTTCGTTGTTTTGTATCCGATAAACAAACACAATGGGTCAAGTGGTTACCTCTCGCTGAATGGTGGTATAACACTTCCTTCCATACTGCAGCAAAAATGACCCCATTTATGGCACTTTATGGATATCATCCACCATCGATCACATCATCTTTGAGGGAAAATTCGAAGGTTCAAGCAGTGGAAGATCACATCGAGCATCAACAAGAAGTTCTCCAACTCTTAAAGGATAACCTGAATTTGGCACAAAATCGAATGAAACAACAGGCAGATCAACATCGCAGCGAGAGAAGTTTTGATGTAGGAGATTAGGTATTTTTACGGCTACAACCATACAAACAAATGTCCCTCAAGCAAGCTAAGAAGGATAATAAATTATCACCAAAGTACTATGGTCCTTACAAGGTGTTGCAAAAGATTGGTACTATGGCATACAAATTGGAGCTTCCTGCTTCTTCGTGAGTACATCAAGTTTTCCATGTTTCATGCTTAAAGAAGGTTATAGGTGAAAATCTTCCAGTTCAAACAATATTGCCAGAACTTGATGAGGAAGGAAAATCATATTGGAACCTGAAGCGGTCATGGAAACAAGAACTCGACAGCTACGGAATCGATCAATTTCAGAGTATCTCATCAAGTGGAAGAACTTACCCACTGAAGATTCTACATGGGAGGATGAGAAGTTTATATAGAAGCACCCAGAGCTACTCAAGCATTGAGGACAACACATTTTTGAAGGAGAGGGGCATGTTAGGTCCCTATATTACTAGTATAGTCCCTTATTTTTATTAGTGTAACCCCCTTATTGTTATTATTGTACCCTTGTAACCCCCATTTTGTTATTATTGTGCCCTTAAATTATTATTGTTAGGTAGGCTAGGATTACATTGTGGCCCACTAGGATTACATTATGGCCCCATGGAATCCTATATATAGAAAGGAGGTTTTGTAAATTGTATCATCGAAGAATTGTGCATTTATGTAATGTATTGGAGGTTGCCCCTTCGAAGTGGCTTATTTCTAAGGCGTTGATATCTCTTTTATTCTATTTTTGAAGCTGGTTACACAATAGAGAGCTAATTCAGTTCCTGAAAAGCTTTCGGCTCTACAACCATCACAAGTTGACTTAGTAAACCCATTTAGAACTAGGTTTCTTGATGATTTAGATCAGTTAGATTCTGAGTCTTCACTTTCATCCCCGGAAACAAGTGAGCTTTCTGGTAGCAGAGAAACAAAAACTCCTGATTTACATTTCTTTTACAACCTAGGTGTCTCTCATCCAAGATCAGCTCAACAGTCTATTCCTGGTCCATCCACTTCTGCTCACACTACATCCACTGTTCAAACCACTCCACTTCAGCCCACTTTTTCAGTTGTTAATCCACTCCTTGTGAATCCACCCCCACCACATATCATGGAAGCATGGTATGCTCCCTTAGTCCTTCTTGCATCATTAGTCAATCTTCCACAGGACTATCAGTCCAAAATTCCATTATATGATGCTAGCAATACTACAACTGCATCACAACATGTGGATAAGATGGATGACTACTTTGAGAGAAATGAAATTGATGATGATTCTGTCAAGCTTAGGTTATTTTCTCAGAGCTTAGGGGGAGAAGTAAGAAAATGGTTCAAAAATTTAGCCCCCCATAGTATTAATGATCTTCAAGCCTTCCATCAATCATTCTTAAACAAATGGGAAGTAAAGAAAAACCCTCTCCAAGTCCTTTCTGACTACAAGAACCTCCATAGAAACGTTGGGGAAAGTGTGCAAGCTTATTGCACCAGATTCAATAGTGTGTATAATGCACTTTCCACATAACTAAAACCTCCACAGGGCTCAGCTTTAAAAAAATTTCCTGAAGGGTTCGACTCTGACATGACCTATCAGCTGAGAGAGAGAGATTTTGCAACTCTTGAGGATATGCAAAGAGGCGCTCTTTCTGTGGAAGTCAACTTAATGGAAAAAAGAGAAAGAATGAAAAATGAAAAAAGAGTGCCCTTTAGAGAGGAATCTACACCTTCTACTTCCAACTCAAAGATGGAAAAAATGATGGAAGAAATGATGAAAGAAATTAGCATAATTAAGGGAGCACAAGCGAGCAAAAATTAGAATGCTCCTCAAAATAGAAATAAAAACCAGAATCAGAATTTTAGAAGGAACCAACCTCCGAACAGACCTAGGGAAGATGATCAACAGATCATTCCTCCCTTTCATGAAAATTATTTAAGTGAGGTTGAGGAAACGAATGAGATAACAGAAGGAGATGATGTCAACATGTTTGGGGTAGAGGACGATGATTTTGAGATTCATCATGATAAAAAACAAAGTCTATACACCCCTTACTATGATAGAAGAGATGATAATGAAATTATTATCAAGACATGGAAAATGTCATCATAGAACCTCAAAGAGAATATGACCTTACAAGAAAACCCAGTCAACAAACTCCCAACAACAAAACCTCTGGAAAATCTTCACAAAAAAGCACTACAGCCAAGCCTAAAATTGTCAAACAAAGGGATAAAATAGTGGCTGTAAATTATGGTAATGATAAAGAGAAAGACACTCAAAACAAAGAAAAACAGAGTGCAGACATTAGCAGTACTAACACTTCAGCTAGTACTCCTGCGAAAACAATTTTGTCAAGTGTAAATAAAACAAATCAGCAAGCTGATATTACTGATAAAATGACAGCTAATAAGGCCGAAACCAACACTTTAAAGAGTCAAATTCCTTTCAGCCTGGAGTAGGAAATTTCAAAGATCAAAATCTCCGTTCCCTTGACTGAGTTAGCTGCCCAACATGTATATAGAAACCAAATTTTGAAAGCTTTAAACATTGAAGAAAATGAGGACACAGTCAACCTTAATGATGACCAACCAGAGCTGATTTTTGGTCCTAAGATTGAAGGTAGATATCAAGAGGGACCTGTTCCTCCCTTTTATGTAAGTTTAAACGTTCACGAAAAAATTTTGCACAACGCTATGCATGATTCTGGGGCTTCTCATAATTTAATGCCAAAAGCTGTAATGGAGAGCCTTGGTCTAGAAATCACCAGACCTTACAAAGATCTATACTCTTTTGATTCCAGCAAAGTAAAATGTTTAGGATTAATCAAAGACCTTTGTGTTAACTTAGCCCAAATTCCAACCAAATGTTTAGTCATGGATATTTTTGTGTCTGACGTGCCCCCAAAGTATGGAATGTTATTATCAGGATCTTGGGGGGCTAAGTTACAAGGGACTATGCAAATGGACATGACCTACACAACTATCCCTGTTTTCAATCACAATAGAAGACTTTACAGGGAGTCTCATATGCAATACACAGTAACAAGTCAAGACAGGCCACAAAACGCCCCTTTATATTCTGTAAACAAAGGCCTTGATTCATTTATCCTCTTTAATGAAGAAACATCAGATGAACAAGTAACTTTGACAGAGTTAACGGCCGACAGAGAGGAAGAGGAGCACAATGAAGAAATGCTAAAACAATTTGCAGTGTTTGAAGACATTAGCAAACTAAAAAAAGGTCTTGAACTACAGGTCATGCGTCCTTTTTTTTAAAAACCTGGACACTAAAGAGAACGACCCTCAAATAAGCGCAAAACTTGTGGAATCAAAACAAATACAACTAAGTGCTGAGTTACCACAACAACCTTTGAGCATGTTAGTTGGAGAGGACAGTAACCAGAATGAAACTAAGAGTGGTCCTCTGTGGAGTATGTATTTTGATGGATCCTGCACTAAGACTAACGCTGGTGCAGGTGTCTGGATTTCTAACACTGAAAACAACAACACAGAATGTATTTCTTGTACATTAAATTTTCAGTGTTCCAATAACATAGAAAAATATGAATCCCTTCTCCTAGGCTTACGTTTGTTGAAAAATATAGGAGCCAAAAGAATTAAAGTTCACGAGGATTTAGAGTTAGTTATTAGGCAGGTCAATGGGGAGTATAAAGAAAATCATCCCAGACTCAGGGCCTACCGAAATGATGTCATGGACCTTTTGAAAATATTTGAGGAGTCCAAATTGTTTTTTGTCCCAAGAAAAAGAAATATCGCGGCCCACAATTTAGCCTTTGCAGCTAGAACATGCTTAACGCCATATAGCACCAAAGACTGCACAACTCAGATAAAATTTAGACCAGTTGTGCCTGATAACGAGAAATATTGGCAGGTATTTGACAACGACAAAAAAATAGAAGACTTCATGCAATTCGGAAATGAATTCGAACCAAACAGTTCAAACTCAGATTATGATACAGACTACAGTGAAGAAAATTTCCTTGGTGAAGAGGAACCATCTCCTGAACTTGTTAATATTAACCTGCTGTCAAACAAACTAAAAAACAAAACATAATTGGATGCTGAGTTCGAAACAGATGAGTTAGAAACTCTGCACTATAAAGATGAAAGTTTTCCAAGCGGTCTAGCGCCTTTAGAAGAGTTTTTTGATCTTAACGATGTGGCCAAAAAGCCAAAACTGGAACCTGTAGAGGCTGAAGTAGAAGAGTGTAATATTGGCAGTGAACTTAAACCTATGATGATTAAATTGTATAAAACTTTACCAGCTCACATTAAACTCAAATACATTGAGCTTTTTAAAGAGTTTTCTGATGTTTTTGCGTGGATTTACGAAGATCTCAAGTCCTATGACACTGAAATAATACAGCACAAAATTCCCCTCAAAGAAAACCAAAAACCATTCAAACAAAAACTGCGCAAAATGAACCCTGTCGAGTTACCATTGGTTCATAAGGAGATCATGAAAATGTATGATGTTGGTATTATTGTCCCTATTAGATATTCTAAGTGGGTGTCTAATCTGGTGTCTGTTAGGAAGAAAACTGGAGAGATCGGGCTTTGTATAGACTTTAGAGACTTGAACAAAGCTTCATTAAAGGACAAATACCCTTTACCAAAGATTGATCACATTTTACAAAGGGTGGTAGGGTCTAGAAGAATTTCTTTGCTGGATGGCTATTCAGGGTACAATCAGATCTTAGTTCACCCTGCTGATCAATTAAAGACAACATTCACTACACCATGGGGCACTTTCATGTATGTGAAAATTCCCTTTGGTCTAATGAATGTTGGAGCAAATTTTCAAAGAGCCATGGACATAGCATTCTCGGAGGAACTGGGCTTCTTCATCATTATCTATCTAGATGATGTCACTGTGTTTTCAAAAATAGATGAAGAGCACTTAGAACATTTAAGAAATTTTTTCGAGAAGTGTAGAAATTTTGGGATATATTTAAACCCTAAGAAGACACTATTTGGTCTCCAAGAAGGTAAAATTCTTGGGAACATTATTTCTGAAGAAGGTATAAACTTAGATCCCAAGAGGATTGAGGCCATATTGCAAATATCTTAGCCTCGAAACATTAAAGAGTTGCAGTCTTTCATCGGAAAGATTAAATTTTTAAGAAGGTTCATCTCCAACTTGGCTGAGCTCCTTAGGAATATCACAAACATGTTAAAAAAGGAGCAAGGGGTAAAATGGACCTTGGAAGCAAAGAAGTCTTTTGAACTGGTGAAACAAGCTTTAACCAAAACACCGGTTCTCATAAGTCCAAAGTTTTCAAGGGATTTTTATATTTTTTCATTTGCATCAGAACATACCATAGCTGCTGTCCTTCTACAAAAAAATCCACAAGGACAAGAGCAGCCTATTGCATTCTTTAGCAAGGCATTGAGGGATGCCCCTTTGAAGTATAACGTTATGGAAAAGCAAGCTTTTGCTTTGGTTAAAGCTTTGAAAGACTTCAGAGTATACATTGTTCACTCACACATCATTGCCTTTGTCCCAAACTCAGTGGTTAAAGACATTCTAACACAGGACCCAGATGGTAAGAGAGGTAAGTGGATCGCTATTATTCTTGAATATGATTTAGAGATAAAACCCACTAAACTCATCAAAGGCCAAGGTCTAGCTAGATTGATGGCTGAATCCAATTTTGAAGTTCTTGATATTAATATGATTGATGCTTTGGATGATCAAGAGGAAGTATCAACTCCCATTGTTGAAAACCATTTTATGAATTCCTCTTGGTATGCTGATATTGTTTATGTTTTGCTTAATTTGAATACATCTCCTGGTTTGACAAAAACAAAGGCAAGATTCCTCAAATTGTAAGCTGTAAACTATTGCATTATTAATAGATGTCTTTATTGGAAAAATGCAATTGGTGTATTGCTTAAATGTTTGCCTGAGTTTGATGCAGAGAAGGTCAAGCACCAGTTTCATGAAGGAGAGCGTGGAGGTCATTTCTACTAGAAGACAACAGCCAACAAAATTTTGAGGGCTGGTTTCTATTGGCCTACTCTTTTCCATGATGTGCACAAAATGAACATAGCCTGTCATAAGTGTCAACTTTTTGAAGGCAAAAGAAAACTATAACCCCTACCTCTGCATCCAATCACTGTTGAGGCCCCTTTTCAACAGTGGGGACTTGACTTTATAGGAGAAATCCACCCACCATCTTCTGCCCAGCATAGATGGATTCTCACTGCCACAGACTATTTCACTAAGTGGATAGAAGCCATACCTTGTAGACAGGCCAATGATTTAGTTATTATAAAATTTATGGAGACTAACATTCTCTCCAGATTTGGATGTCCTACCAAGATTATCACTGATAATGCAGCAGCATTTGGATCAAAGAAAATGGTTGAGTTCTGTCATAGATATCACATAACATTGGGGCATTCCACAGACTATTACCCTTAAGGTAATGGACTTGAAGAATCCCCAAACAAAAGCTTAGTGAACATAATCAAGAAACTATTGGAGGACAATAAGAAGTCTTGGCACACAAAGTTGGTTCATGCACTGTGGGCTGACAGATTGACTTTGAAGAAATCTATTGGTATGTCACCTTTCCAGCTTGTGTATGGTACTGATGAAATTTTTCCAAACAGCCTTGGGATACCAGTAATGAAGTTGATTCAAGAGTTACAAACTGAAGAAAATGACATGATCAGAAGAATGAACCAGACCATTCATCTTCAGCAAACCAGAGAGGAAGTGTATAACCAAGCATTGCAGAAGCAGGACAACATTAAAAAGCTTTTTGACAGAAGAACAAATGCCATAAATTTCAAGATTTGGGAAAAAGTTTTGAAGTGGGATTCAAGAAGGGAAGAGAAGGGAAAGCATGGAAAATTTGACAACTTATGGCTTGGCCCTTACTCTATTCACTCAGCTGCTGGTAACAATGCATTTTTCTTGCAGGATTTGAATGGAGCAGAACTGTTTGGGGGTCCTGTCAATGGCAGGATGCTTAAGAATTACTTCTCTTGATCCATGTTATGTTCCAAAAGCATTTTTATCTTTTTTCCACTATAAATATTTCATCCACCATTTCATTCAAAGTTGTAAAAATCAAAAATACAAAAACAATGAAAAGAAAGAAAAGAGGGCAGATTATGAAAACAAGAAAGGTATAGCCCCGTACCAAAAAAGAGAAACAAATCTGAAAGTGTGCAAGCTCAAATGCCACTCCTGAATAACACACTTCTAGTAAGTCAAACTGACTAAACTTGACTAATTAGCTTTAAATTTTATGTTGACAGGATAGTGAAATCGATTTTCCAAACTATCTAATCTTGGCTTATCAGTAGATAGTTTAGGATAGAAATTAAAGGTTCAAACATGATCAAAATCTGAACCTAAGTTTCCAAAGAGAAATGACTCGAATCTGTTTTATTTTTTGAGTAAAAAAGATGTAAATCTGGTTCTAATTAGCTGAAAATCTGAACCATAAAACAAAGTAGGAATAGCTCAAACAAAAGTCAGAACATAGCTCTTAAAAAGATGAAGGACGAGTTTTCAATTTTCAGATCTTAAGCCTTCCATTTTGATTTAATTTTCTATAAAATAAATGTCTATGTGCAGCTTGTTTTTATGCCATAGATCACAACAAGTCAAACAGTTTATTCTTGACTTGATTGTTTTTAAATTTATGTTTTAGAATTTAGAGAATAAAAATCGGTTGGACAGTTTAATCCCAACAGATGGTAGAATAGGTAGAGAAGCATCTGAACTCAACTGTTTAATCTCAGTTCAGGGAGAAATAATGAGTAGAATTATATTAGTTTTATGTTATTAAAAGAATAAAATGTTGTGAAAAGAGTTTGCCAATCCAAGTGCACTCTAATGAATAAAAAATGTTAGATCAGTAGGATTGGGTAGGTGTAAAGTTTGTATTGATGAAGGTCCATGGTTTTCATGGCTGCTAATATATTTTCAGAGAAGACCATCCTAGCAAAGGAAGGGTAGCCCAATGGATTAGGCACAGGTCAGCCTCCCAAAGAATGCAAGTCTGAAGTTCTTGATGCCTTCAAGAAGGCACCATCTCCAAGTGGAGCCACTGTTAGCCACCTATAATATATGTTATAGCAAAAGGTGGCTAAGACTTTTTGAGCCTTCAAGGAACAAATTTTATTATTAAAAAGTGTTGGCTCTTGAAGACTCTTGAAGGCCTCATGCCTTTCCTCTGTCCAAAACTTCACTGTTGTTTCCCTTCAGAACTCAGAAATCCTGCTAATTTCCAAGCCAGAATACTGTTGCAAGCACCATTTCCCTTTTCCCCTTCTTCCAAAACCAACCTTCATTTGCTTCCATTTTTCTCCATAAAATCCCTCTATTTTTCATGAATTATCTTCTTCCATTCATGAAAACCCATTTTTTTTAAGGTTTGAGACTCACTCTTTTAAGCCTTATCGAGACCCTCGAATCCCTTTGAAAGCATTGGAAATCCATTAAAAACACATGTTTGTGCATAAGGGTTTAAGCCCCTTTGGGCCAGGTCTCAACCACTTGCCCCGCATTCCCGCACCCTAGAAACAGGTGCTAAACCCCTCACAACGCTTATCGCATCACTAAATTCCAAAGGCGCAAGTATTTTTTTGTGATTCTAAAAACTCCGATGTGATTAGCTCCTCCTTTCTAGCCCCTGGTCATATCTTCCTTCCATGCGCCCTAAGGCCCCGCAATTGGGTGCCAAGCCTTTAAATATGTCTCCGCCCGAAGTATTAAAACCTTTGGTTATTTTGATTCTTAGGTTTTTTATTATGTTATAACTTATCCGCCGGTCTGAATTTCAAATTAACCTCCATCGTCGATCTGATCTGCAGATCGACGGTGTGGAGTTTGTCTCCCTGTGGTCCCTGCCGTCCATAAAGCAATTGCCCAAAACCAGCGGTATCCATCGCACCGCCTTTGGGAAAAAGATGTTTTTCCCTGATCGCCAGCGATTCCATACATCGCATGACATGTGTCCCGTGTACTTTTTCAAAACTGCTTGCCCATCATGCGTTATCGATCGGACGTGGACGCCTAGCGATATTGTTGTCCACCGTCTGATCTAGGGCGGGCCATCCAATGGCTATTGTTCACCGAAGATGCCCGATCGTTAACCAGGCTACGACGCGTCATCCAGTTAATCTCCGCCGTCAATCTGATCTATAGATCGATGGTCCATATTCCATCGCCTAGTCAACGATTCCCCGTTTTGACTTTCCCCTTTGCTCCCGACCGTCGATCTCTGCGTGATCGACGACTCTAATTTAATCTTACTTCCGCCTTCTCTAATCAATCTTGATTTTTGGATGATGCCATCCAACGGTCACACTTCCTCCACATGCCTCTCCAGCAATAAACCTATAAATGCATGGATTTTATAATTTTTGTTTGTATTTTGCAGGGTTTTGAGGTTTTCTCGCCATTTTCGAGGAAAATTCGAAGGCAGAGGATGACGATATTCCTGCCTTTGATTCACCAAAGGAAATCCTTCGCAGACTATAAATTCATGTTTCTTCAGTGTTTTTCCTCAGGCATTGATGCCACATAACCCTGCGCAGCCCTGTTTATCAGAAAAAAACCATGGATCGGGCACAGTCAGAGAGTATCAGTGACGAAGACCAGAATTTACCAGAACAGAGGATTAAAGGATATATTTGTGGGGATTACGTCTAATATGCTTATCAAAAGCCTAATCCCCAAGTAAAACATAGTTTAAAGAAAATCTGAAGTGTTTTAACCGACAGAAAACCCTCCACCGCCACGAATTGAGGCAAATTGATCCCTCTAGCTACCACGATGCCACCTATGCCTCAAAGTATTCAATCAGAGACCAAAGTTATTGATCAAGACCATATGTCTGCCTCGCAACGCAACCAAAGAGTAATTTATGCCAAGGAACTTAATGACAGACACCTGCAGAGTTACTTCGACGCCACACAGAGCCTCAAAGGTCAAAAAAAGCTCCCACTAAGCTTAATCATTATGTAAATCATTTAATACAGAGGATATGTATGTAAGTTTCTTCATTGAGCCCCTCAAAGGCCAATGAGCCATTACTTCTGTATTAATTGTAATTGAGATCTTCTATTAGATCTCACCTCCTCATCCTTCTATATATACTACTGCAGAAGATGAGTGAGGGGTTGGTTGCAGAACTTTCAAATACATTTAAGCTTAAACTTCTGACTGTAAATAGTGTTCACTGGCTCTTGGAGCTCTCCTTGTAAGAGATAAGTTAGGCTGAGATGTGTATATGGTTGCTAAACTAAAGCACTAGACTTAAAGCTGTAACTGGTTTGGAGCATCAATGCAAGCTGATTTATGGGATACTAGTCTATGTTGACGGTGATGTTTTTCTAATTGTTACTTGCTATTTTGTTTTTGTTTTCACTGTGTTTCATATTCTCTTATAAAGAACAACATGCATAGAGTTAGGACCTACTGTACATCAGTAACCTTCTTTGACTGAAAATCTTTATCTGGATGTTTTCCTCTAAACTGTGTTACTTAAGAATGATTTAATTCAGTTCAAGCATAGGAATGCCGGTGTTCCCTCATCTTATTGCCTTAGCTGAATGTTATTCTTAAATGTTATTTTCAGTATATGTTTTGTGAAGATGAACTAAGGAAGATGAGCCCTGGTCCCAGTTTTATCCCCACAACTATCTGAATGTTTCCCTTGGAACGTGTTAAAAGCTGGCTAGTTTAAAAGTACTTACCAGATCTTAGGCCATTCTGCATTATCTTTGTGTTTGTCTTGAAAGTAACTAAGTAAATCAGAGCTAGGATAGGATTTGTGGTGAGCCCGGCCCACTAGTTTCTACTCCAAAAGTTGCCTTCAATTTTCCCTTTGTTTTAAATGTTTTCTATTGAAAGTATATCGAAGGCTGGCTAGTTTAAAAGTACTTACCAGATCCTAGTTTACTTTTATGTTTTTCTTGATTCCATGTCAAAGGCTGACTAGTTTAAAAGTACTTATCAGATCCTGGGCTGCTCTTGTCCTGCATATATTTATCTCTCCTTCTTATTGTAACATTTCATTCCATAAATCAAACTTTAAAGAGATCCTTAGACATAGATGACTTTCCCCATGGATCACTCTTACCTCTTGCTGCCTCAATTAAATCCTATTATGACTCCATAGCCCGATGGACTAAAACCTGCAATTATCTATATTTTTGGTCGAAGCTTACTCTGATTGCTTGCAACTTCTCACCTTTGAAACTCTTTTCATTTGGGACTTTCTACCTCAAACATTAATCATTCTCAACCATCCAAAAACAAACAAAACCCTTGGCCTTCATAGCTAGCCTAATATCATTACCCAAAACTTGAAAGACAAATCCATCTTTGCACTCATTGGAGAGATCCCTCTCTGGGTTTAGTAGGGCTAGATCCTAGAATCCCAAAGTTGGTTGAAATAATGTTGCTTCTGCAGTTTTAGTCTCACCAATCTGCTAAAATTATAGATTCCTAACATCTTGCTTGAGAAGACAATGCAGTTTTGGAGGGAAAGCATTCAAAGGAGAATGGAAACCCTAATTGTGGGACTCATGGTGAAAGAGATTTCATTTTATTTATAATAAAGAAGGAGCAGCTCATTTGGTTCATGCTTTGATTCATAAATTCCGTAGTGAGGTCAAGGACTTGCACATTTGGGCTGTTTAGTAGGATTGCAGTGCTCTTGAGCACTGGGGGTGCTCCTGAGAGGGGATCCCCCACCTCTTCCTCATGGGAGGAGAGGATTTTAGCTACATTTCCTCATTCCGGCATTTTTCCATGCTCAATCCTTCATTTGCAGCGTTATTTCTGTAGCAGAATGGTGCTGTGTTGCTGGGGTAGCAGTAGAGGAACTCATAGAGTCTTTCCTTGCTTGATTTTTTAGTTGAGGAGTGATCTCTTCATTGGAGGAGCTATAGAGAGGGCTCTTGGACTTCATTTCAGATATGTGGCATCAGGCCACTCATTCACCATCTCCCACTGCGAAGTCACTTGGAGATACTGTGTTATTCCATGGAAGCAGTGTTGAGGGAGATTCTTGTGCTCATCAGGAGGAGTGCTTTTGAGAAAGAGGGGATCAGCCCATTTTTCCCTTGAGGTAATTATTAGAGGAGGGCATCAGCATTTTAGATCAGCCACAACCTCATATTCATTTGGTTTCAGTTGTAGTGACAATTTGTTGGTCACTATTGCATTTTGTCCGGTATTTCTAGCAATCTCCCTGAGATTGGCTAGAAATCCCATATGAAGCCCATTTTCCTCTCTTGGGCCATTTTCTTGTATATTTCAGCTAAATTATCATTTTTTATGTATTCAGCAGCTGCATCTCTCATAGAGATTGCACAGTCACTTCTCTCCGACATTTTGTGCAGCAGCAGCATCTCATGTATTACACTGCTTATTCATTGGAGACTGGTTCTAAGAGCTTGAGGGCCTTGTTCCTCATGATATTTCTGTACATTCTTGCTGATATGTTAATATAATTTTGGTTGTAGCATTTTCCCTCTCATGATACATTCAGATTTTCAGAGTTCCAGATTGATGTTTTTGCATATTGCTGTAAGCTCTCTCATTGAGCATTGTTTTAGAGATCTAGTTTGGGGAGATCTATATAACCCATCTAGAATCATTTATTTAAGATAATTTTCTAAAAGGAAGTTATATTAGATGTTTTCTAGGGTATCCCAGTGTTGGTTAGCCTTATTTATGTAGCATCTTCCTTATACAACGTCCTCAAGGAGCCTGTGGCAGAAATTCCCGAGGTGGAATATTGCATATCCATAGGCAGAGTCTGTGAAGGGCCAGCTAGCCTCAGGATCTCTCCCTTATTTTATGGATACATATCCTGTAAATTCCCCAACATTCAATCTCTGAAATGGCCTTGCAGTGTCTCACTGAAGAAGGAAAAATGGAATATCTTAAGATATTCCCGATGGAGCAGCAAGTTCCATATTTGGAACATTACACAAATTTAGATTCAAAGTATGATAAATAATGTCTTAATGAGGACATCCTGTTGACAAAGAACCTCCTCCCATTACATAAATACATCTGCTAACCAGAGAGTTCAAAAATCAAACAGAAGAGTACATAAAGTCAGGGAGAGAAGACATAGAGGTACTACAGTCTAAAGAAAAAGGCTTACCCAAAGGACTAGCACCTCTTGAAGACTTGTTTGAATTTAATTATTTTTAAAGAAACCAACAATAGAACCCATTGAATCTGATATTGAGGAATGCAATATAGGCAGTGAAGACAAGCCTAAAATTATCAAGTTATCTAAAACATTGCCAGCTCACATGAAACTGAAATATATTGAGTTTTTTAAAGATTTTTTTGATGTATTTGCTTGGAGCTATGGGGATTTAAGGGCATATCACACAAATACCATTCAGTACAAGATACCACTTAAAGAAAACCAGAAACCGTTTAGGCAAAAATTACGCAAAACAAACCCTGTGCAGTTACCTCTGGTTGATAAAGAAATTAGGAAAATGTATGAGGCTGAAATTATTGTCCCTATGAGATACTTAGAGTGGGTATCTAATCTCATAGCTGTAAGAAATAAAATAGGAGAAATAAGGCTCTGTATTGACTTTAGGAACTTGAACAGAGCCTCATTAAAGGACAACTATCCCTTGCCTAAAATGGAGCACATCTTACAAAGGGTAGCTGGTTCCAAGAGGATTTCTTTGCTAGATGGCTTTTCAGGATATAATCACATATTGGCACTCTTGGATGACCAACTGAAAACAACCTTCACTACTCCTTGGGGCACTTTCATGTATGTGAAAATTTCTTTTGGATTAATGAATGCGGGTGCCACCTTTCAAAGAGCCATGGACATTGCTTTCTCAAAAGAAATAGGCCACTTCATTGTGATTTATTTAGATGGAATTACAGTCTATTCCAAAACAGATGAAGAACACCTAGCACACCTAAGAAAGGTCCTTCAGAAATGTAGAAATTTTGGGCTATCTTTAAATCCCAAGAAGACTTTGTTTGGTCTCCAAGAAGGTAAGCTTCTTGGTCATATCATATCTGAAAAAGGGATTAAAATAGACCCAAAAATGGTTGAAGGTATATTATAGATCAGTCACCCCAGAAACATCAAATAACTTCAATCTTTTATTGGAAAGATTAGTTTCTTAATAAGGTTCATACCCAACTTGGCAGAACTCCTTAGGAACATGACAAACATGCTGAAGAAAGAGATAGGAGTTAAATGGACTTTAGAAGCAAAGAATTCCTTTGAACTGGTCAAACATGCGCTTACCCAAGCACCAGTTCTTATCGGTCCTAATTTCACTAATGACTTCCTCATATTTTCATTTGCATCAGAACATACTATGGCCGCTGTCCTATTACAAAAAAATCCAGAAGGACAAGAACAACCAATTACATTTTTTAGCAAGGAATTAAGAGATGCACCTCTGAAATATAATATCATGGAAAATCAGGCCTATGCTTTGGTCAAAGCCTTGAAGGATTTCAGAGTTTATATATTACATTCTCACATTATTGCATTTGTGCCTCATGTAGTGGTAAAAGACATTTTGTCACAAGACCCTGATGGAAAAAGAGGAAAGTGGATTGTTGTGATACTGGAATATGATTTGGAAATTAAACCCACTAAACTCATCAAGGGTCAAGGCCTAGAACAATTAATGGTTGAATATAACTTGCAAGCACTTGATATAAACATGATATATGCATTAGATGGGCCAAAAATATTACCAGCCCCACTTATTGAGGATCGTTTCCTCAATTCATCTTGGTATGCTAATATTTTGCATGTGATTACTAATCTCAATGCCCCTCCTGGTTTGTCTAAAATGAAGGCAAGATTTTTAAAGTTGAAAGTTGTTAACTACTGCATTTTAGATAAATGTTTATATTGGAAAAATGCTAGTGGATTATTGCTTAAATGTTTGCCTGAGAATGATGCAGATAGGATCAAGCATGAGTTTCATGAAGGAGAATGTGGAGGCCACATCTATTGGAAAACCACTGCCAATAAAATCCTTAGAGCTGGTTATTATTGGCCCACCCTCTTTCAATATGTCCACAAAATGATAATTTCCTGTCACAAATGCCAAATATTTGAAGGTAGGAGAAAACTACTTCCCTTACCCTGCAACCAATCACTGTTGAAGCTCCTTTCAACAGTGGGGCCTAGACTTCATTGGGGAAATCCATCCTGCCTCATTTTCCCAACATAGATGGATACTCACAGCCACTGATTATTTCACCAAATGGATAGAAGCCATCCCTTCTAGGAATTCCACAGACTTAGTTATCATAAAATTCCTTGAAGACCATATCCTGTCTAGATTTGGCTATCTTAGAAAAATCATCACTGACAATGCTGTTGCATTTGGTTCTAAAAATATGGTTAATTTCTGTCACAAATATCAGATTGTGCTTAGTCATTCCATAGCTTATTACCCTCAAGGTAATGGGTTGGTAGATTCTTCCAATAAGAGCCTGATAAACATAATAAAGAAGATGCTGGAAGAAAATCAGAGGTCATGGCACAACAAGCTAGTACATGCTTTATGGGCAAATAGATTCACAGCAAAGAAATCAATTGGAATGTCTCCCTATCAGCTGGTTTATGGGGTAGATGCAGTTTTTCCTACCAGTTTAGGAGTGCCAGTGATGAAGTTGGTCCAAGAAATACAATCAGAGGAAGATAGCATGATGAGAAGGATAAATCAGACTATACATCTTCAAAAAACTAGGGAAGAAGTTTATAACATAGCACAGAAAGTAAAAGAGAATATCAAAAAGTTGTTTGATAAGAGGACAAAGGAAAGTGATTTCAAAATTGGTGAAAAAGTACTCAAATGGGATTCCAGGAGAGAAGACAAGGGCAAACATGGCAAGTTTGACAATTTATGGCAAGGCCCTTACATCATTCAATCTGCCATTGGACATAACACATTTTTTCTACAAGAGATGGATGGTACAAACCTGTTTGGGGAGCCTGTCAATGGCAGGATGCTCAAGCATTATTTCTGTTGAACTCCCAGTTTAAAGCTTTCATTCTTCATTGTAAATATCATTGTTTTATTTTATTTTGAAAAAGGAAAAATACAAAAAACAGTAGAAAAGGAAAAGAGAGCAGATCGAAAACAAGAAAGGTACAACCCCATACCAAAAAAGAAAGAAAGCACTGCTATTTAGTCATACAGCCTAATCATGACTAATTATACTTTCAATTTAAGGAAGAAGATTTGCCAAAATGTTTAATCTTGGCTTATCAGTAGATTAGATCAGGAGAGAAAAGAATGGTTCAAACATGCTCAAAATCTGAACCAAAGAATCAAAAGAAAAAATGGCTCAAACATGCTCAAAATCTGAATCAAAGAATCAAAAGAAAAAATGGCTCTAACAAGCTCAAAACCTGAGCCAAAGAAAGGAAAAAGAATGGTTCTAACACGCTAGAAACGTGAACCAGAAAACAAAGAAGAAGATAGATCAAAGAAATCAAAATCAGAGCTGAAAGAAAGAAGGAAGGACTCTCATTGTTTTCAGATCTTGAGCCTTCCAAGTTTTGTTTTACCTTTCTACAAATAAACTTCTATGTGCAGTTTGTTTTTGATGTCATAGCCATCACAGCAAATCAGATAGCTTAATCCTGGTTTGGCCGTGTTTTCAATTTCTGTTTTAGAATATAGTGAATGCAGATCTGTCAGACAGTTTAATCCTGGCAGATAGTAGATTAGGTAGAGAATTTATGAGTTCAACTATTTAATCTGAAATCATGGAAGTTATAAGGGTATATTTAGATTAGTTTTTCCTATTTTCAAAAGAATAAATTGTTGATGTCAAATGGTTTGCAAGTCCAAGTGCACCTTATGAAGAAAAAATGTTAGGAAAGTAGGTTGTGTAGGTAATTGTTTGAGGAAAATTGATTTGTTATAATGTAATGATTGATCATATTTTCAAGAAACATGATCAAAGAAGAAAGAGGATTTTCAAAGTGTATGACATTGATCTACATTCCAGAGATACATTTTTGAGGTTCTTGACACCTCCAAGGAGCTGCCATCCCCAAGTGGAGCCACTGCTAGCCATCCATAATTTTGACATATTCAAAGATGGCTAAAACAGGTCTTTAGCCTTAAAGAAACAAATTTTAAGCAAATATGTGAGTTTTTGAAGTCTACTGTGTTCCTTATCCTTCAAAAATCCACCTATTTGATCTCTTCACTCAAAACCCTCAAAGAAGCTTGCTGATATACAAGGAATTTTTCAAAACCTCTTCTCCAACATTCCCCTCCTAAAATTCCCTTTTTCCTTTATTATTCCTCCATTTCCTCAAGAAAATCCCTTTAAAACCTTGTAGATCTTCTTTTACTTGGTTTAAAACCCTTCTTTTACCCCATCGGAACCTCTGAAAAAACCTCAAAAGACCTTCATTTCAGCCTAACTCTGCTCCTTTTAGTTATTCGGGCTCAAGCGCCTTTTGGATTAGCCCTAGCCCCTTTTTTTTCATGTAGCATGTTCCTATGACCAAGTGCTAAGCCCCATTGGCCATTGCATATCACAACCTCCTGATTCCGTTTTACCCTGCCGATGTCGCACCCCCGATAGACATTCTGCTGATGGAATCCTTACCATCAATCTGCTTCCATCTGACGGTCCGCTTTCCATCAACCATCGCAAATATTCTGTTTCGCCTTCCCTTCTCTTTGCAATGTGCATCCCGCCGATAAGATCTGAGTCGTTGATCGCTGTCAGATCCAACGACGATTGGCCCCCCTCCGCTTCATTTTCTTCCCCGTGATCAAATCTCAACCGTCGATCCTCCTGATCAGATGGTCAGTGCAGTCTCGCTGTTTCGCTGTCCCTTTGTCCCATTTATTCATTTTTGTGAAGCTCCGATATCATCTGGACCGCCGATCCTCCTAATCGAACGGTCCTTGCTTCATCACACATTCGCCTTTCACCCCTCCCCTCACACCATTCATGCCTTTGTGCGACTCCGCGACGCGTCCTCCACCGTCCGATTAACCCAAATCTATGGTGCAGTTTCACTGCGGGGTCACCTGACCAAAGTGGCTCATACTCCCCAGTGCCCTTGCAGTTGACTCATTTGACTGTGGAAAATCTTCATCCAACAGTTCATATTCACTGCGGAGGCACCCAGCCTACAAACCTGTTCGTACCCTCCTTCCCCCCGCGTTTGATCTCCATTGTCAATCTAATCCAGATCGGACGGTTCTCGCTCCATTGGGTCTTCGTTTTTTCCCTGACCCCTCATCCACCATTCTAAATCTCCACTTTGATCTGGACCGTCCGTTTCTTCAGATCTAACGGCCCCACCAAACCCCACCATATAATCCCGTCGGTCACAACCGACTGCGCAAGGCTTTCCATCATGTTTCTTCCAATCTCCACCATTGATTTCCCCAGATCCAACGGTCATCATTCCATTTCGTGCCCATTTCACCCAACCCATCCATAGTTCATTTTGAACGTGAAATAGGCGGTTTTAAAGAGACACGCGTCACCCATCCACCTGTATTGCGTCCGCCCGTCCCTTTACCACTTACCACCCAACTCTCACGCGAATACCACCCTGGTTTTTCGCGAAACCTCCATTTGAACCCTTTTTTGCCTCCGCCATGGTTTGCCTTCCATCGCTGCATTCACACTTCCTCTGCAAACGCTCCTCCACCTCCGCCGAGTCCTCTGAAGCAGTTTAAGCCCCCATTCAAGTTTTATTTAACATGTTTAGTGTTGTTTGTAGGTTTAATGGCGGTTCTAAAATAAAAAGTCGTCCCGTAGCAAATCTAGTGATAGAGGCCGAGGCTGACGATCCTCGAAGGCCCGATTGAATGAAAAAGGGACATAAAGGTTAAAATTATAGGTTATAATCAATAGGTCATGACTATTGATTACATAGCAAGACCCTCCAGCACAAGCCACCTATACACAACAACCAGATGAAGACCAAACAGTGAAGATCAGAAGAATTAAAGTTAAAAGGGATTAAGCGCAAAGTATGAAGATCAAAGGCTTAATCCACAGTTAAGGGATAAAGTGCAGTTGAAGACAAATCAAAACAGTCAGCCAGGAAAAATCACAAGACATAAGGCCTCGTGCACGTCAGAGCAAAGCAGTTAATTCAGTCAGAATGTCTGACCGCCACCATGATCTGCATTTTACCTACCAAGGACAAACTGGTAGTTACTACAAACAGAGGCATTTCAACTGTCAGAGTAGTTATTGTGAAAGTATGGGAAAGCCTCAAAGCCCACTCTTTCACTTAACTTTTCCCAAAAGCCTAAACAATACTACTGCAGTAAGAAGACATCTCCAAAAGAACACACGTTGGAGTTATTACCAGCCTGCCAGATATGCCTCAAAGACATCAAAAAAATACTAAAATGGTCCAAGCAGTTAATGTGATATTTATTAAACAGAGTGGAGCATTCAAAAGGACCCCTACTCTGTCTTAATTGATCCATTGAGATAATTTACTCCACTTCTCTTCCTCATTCACCTATAAGTACTCATTGAATATTCATTGTAAAGGGTTGGAAAATTGTTAATTGTCAAATTGTTATTGAGTAAGAGTTGTTGATTAGTTGTAGTATAGTAGGCTGGGAAGAGAAGTATTGGACTGTAGAAAGCTATTGGACTCGAGTATGTAACTGGTCTTGGACATCAAATAGACAAGCAGATTCACTAGATCCTTATCTAAATCATTGGTGATGTTATTCTTACTATGATTTTTATTCTCCTTATGTTTCCATTGTGTTCATATTCTCTGATAAAGAACAGCAAATATAGATTAGGATTTAATTCTAAAAAGTACCCTAATTCTGACTGATAAGCTTTATCTTTATGTTTTCTTCTTAATGTGTGTTTGGGAATGATTTCAATAGAGTATAACCAGTCAAGGAAAGTTGGTGAGCCCGTATCTTGTTGAGTAGAACTTAAGATGTTGTTATTGAATGATCTTTTCACTGCATGCTAAGTAGAGTCCTAATAAAGGAAGTTTATGGTTAGCCCTGTCCCTTGTTTAGTCTTAAATAGCTCTTTTGAAGATTTCCCTTAAGCATATGCCAAAAGCAAGATAGGTTAAAAGTCCTTACTTGATCTTAGGCTACTTTTTATGTTTATCTTAAATGTTTTCCCTTGAGAGTATGCCGAAAGTAGGATAGGTTAAAAGTCCTTACCTGATCTTAGGCTGCCCTTTGTTTTCTTATATGTTTGCTTCTTTCACCACACTTGTTAATTTTCCATACCACCAACTCAACTTAAAGAGATATTTTGATATATATGACTTTCCCTATGGAAACCCTTGAATAGTTGTTGTGTAAGTAAACCCTTTTATGACTCCATATCCCAATGGTTTAGCATTGTTTCTTGACCTATCTTCACATGCCGAAACATCCTTCCACTTATTTCCTCCTTCACTTCACATGACTTTCTCATTTAATGATTCCCAACCAAAAACAAAACAAATCCCTTGTGCTTCATAACTAGCCTAATATCATATCATAAGCTTTAAAAGCATATCATTCTAAACACATATAGAGAGATCCCTCTCTAGATCCAAGAGGGCTAGATCCTAGGATTCCAAAGTGTTTCTGATGTTGCCTTGTTATTTGGTATGCCAATCTGCCAAATCACAGGACCACAACACAACCAACTTGAGCGAAGGTATTTCACATTCAATCGGGAGAGTAGCTTCCAGGCCATAAACCAACTGGAAAGGAGTGAACCTGGTGGCATTCTTAACTAAGGTTCGGTATGCCTAAAGATCCAAAAAGAACATGAGATGCCAATTTGATTTGTGGATCCCAATCATACATTGAGGCATCGTGACAAGAGCTTTGTTCACAGCTTCAACCTGGCCATTGGCTTGAGGGTAGTACGACGTTGAGCTGTCGTGACGCAGACCCAACTTAGAAGTCAACCCCACCACCATATAATGCCGAAAATGGGAACCATGATCGGTAAAGATGGCTTGAGGGACACCAAACCTAGCAATAATGTGATTAAATATGAACTGAGCAGTTGTCTTACCGTCAGCGGCAAGTGTAGGCATTGCTTTGGCCCATTTGGTGAAGTAGTCCATGGCTACGATAATATAAGCATGCCCCCTGGCTGAGTGAGGGTTACACGTCATAAAATTGATGCCCCACTTCACAAAGGGATCAGCGGTAATGACAGGATGAAGAGTAATGGGTGACACATGCAACTTGCATTGATAAATCTGGCAATAATGGCATTAACGAACTGCGACAATATAGTCTTTGAAAATAGAAGGCCAAAAATAACCAGCACGAAGAATATTCTGTGTAGTAGCATAACCAGACATGTGACCACCACAGGCACCACTGTGATAATAATTCAGAGCTTTCTTGGCTTCCTTGAGAGTCAAACATCGTCAAAGAATGGAATCGACTCCAACATGATAGAGAGTATCTCCAATGATATGATAAGGTTGCGACTGATGGCGGATGCGGAAGCAGGCATCCTTCGTCAACTCAGATCTAAAAGATGAAGTCTGGAGATAGATGATGATATCACTGTACCAAGGATCGAGGGTGCTAATCAATAAAAGCGAATCATCTAGAATAAATTCCTCGGAACGAGATGGAGTGGAGTCGGAAGGGAGAGAACAGAGTGAATCAACAAAGACCAATGATTTCTTAGACTTGGCAGCAGTAAATTCCAAGTCAAACTCTTGGAGGATGAAAAGCCACTTTGAGTATTTTCCCCCTAGAAATTTTCGAGACAATATGTAGGTCATGGGGTTGCATTCAGAAATCACCGTCACTGTACGCAAAATAATATAATGACGAAAACGTTGAACGACTTGAACAATAGCCAATGCTAACTTCTCGACGTGGGCATAACATGTTTCGGGGTCGAGAAGGTTACGAGACAAGTAATAAATAACATGTTCATGACCGTCATCATCATCTTGTGCCAAAACCATGGAAATCATGCTGAAAGCAGTAGCTAAATAAAGGGAAAATCACGATGATAATTTGGAGGGCGGAGGAGAGGAGCATTGACCAACAATGTTTTCAACACATCGAAAGAATTCTGTGAGATCTCATCCCAGTAAAAGGGGACGCCATGCTTTAACAATCGTGTGAATCCCTTAGCTACTTCAGCATAGTTAGGTATAAAACGTCATAGAAAATTAGCTTTCCCTTGTAAACTCTGCAACTGATGCAATGAGGAAGGAGAGGGGAGGTTTATAATAGCCTCAACCTTGAGAGGATCTAGGCGAATCTCGTCTTTGGAAACGATAAAACCTAAGATTCTACTGGAATCGACACAGAAGACACACTTATGCGGATTAAGACAAATGTTATAGTGTCTACAACGAAGAAAAATTTGACGAAGATGGTCAGGATGGACCCTACGCTTAACTGAATGAGCCGGAAGGTCATCCAGATAAGGCTGAATGATGTGGTGAATATCGTGAAAGGCATAAGACATCACGTGCTGAAATGTGCCCCGACATTCTTTAAACCAAAAGGAAGCTTCTTATATGGAAAGGTGCCCCAAGGACAGATGAAGGCAGTCTTATTTTGATCACTTGGGAGAATGTTGATCTGATTATAACCCGAAAAACAGTCCATAAGGGAAAAAATTTCGCTCTCAGCACAATCGTCAATGAATTGATCGATGAAGGGAGTGGGATAATTATCCTTAGGACAGGCTCAATTGATATCATCATAGCCAACACAGACACAAATAGTTCCCTGTTTCTTATCTACAGGAACGCTATTAGAGACTCAGTCTGTCAATGGAATCAGATAAATGAAACCAGCTTTGATAAGCTTTTCCACTTTGGCCTTAATGGCAGCAGCTTTCCTAGGAGGCACCGGACGAAGGCGTTTATGAATAGGTTTCGAACCGGGGTAAGTAGGAATTTCATGTACCATGATGCTAGGATAAATTCCAGGCATTTATTCATAGGACCATGCGAAGACATCATGAAATTCACGAAAAAGGCTAGTATAGACTTGCACTTCATCAGAAGAATAAGTAACCCCAATATGGATGTTCTCGAAAATTCTCGGTTTAATGGAAATGTCGATAGGCATCGTTTAAGTAATGTTGCTCAAGTTACCTTCCAAAAAAACTTCATAGACCTGAACAGGTGTTTAAAGCGGAGGAGAAGGGACTTGAGAGGCAAAATTCTCAAGACAGGTAGACATGGCCCCGAGGCTTGGTAGAAATGAGGAACAATGATGACCATCGTCCCACGGTAGATCTTCGAGAGACAGGGTTTCCACGATAGCCTCATCGAAAGGAAACACTTCTTTCAAAGGGTCTGATGAATCAAAATCACCAAGACAAGGGGATTGAGAATAGATGTCAAGAGTTAGGCTCGAAGGGGCAGAATCAGAGGACGGAGTGTCTGATGCAGAAATGAGTTCATAATAGTCAATTTCAATCAGACTCAATGGCATCGAATCTCTGAATGAATTGATCTGTTCAGGAGAAGGGATAGCCTAGGGGTCATTAGTTCGAGAAATCATGTTGACCTGAATAGTATTTGGTGGTGGAAGAGGGAAAACACCCATAAGGGCAGGATCCTTGAAAAGGCCTGGCCCTACGCTCTCGTAGGGAGTAGGAACCTTGTCCACATTCGGAACGTTGTTCTCGGAAGAAGAAGTGAAAAATACAATTGATCTACAGTGATAATATTTCCCTCATGTGGAAATTTTAAAACATGAAAGAGAGTGGACGGAACACATAGCATGGTGTGAGTCCAACTGCGTCCGAGGAGAAGATTATAATTGAGTTTTTCATCAACGACTTCAACCTCGACATTGACTATCTTCCCTTCTATTGTGATCGGTAAACTGGTGAGAACACCAAGAGGTTTGGACTCTCTTCCATCAAATGCTTCAAGGGCATTGGGTGACGAAGTGAGAGCTGGAGAACCAATGGCTTTCCAACAAGTACATGACATAACACAGGTGGATACACCCTCGTCCACGATGGCCCAGTGAATATTCAAACCATTAATACCAACTTGAATGATGAGCGCAATTTGGTGTGGTAGTTGCGGGATGAAATTCTCTAAATCGAAAGCAAGAATGCTAGTGTCGACAGGATCGATCCCACCTATCGCAGATAGCAAAGCCTTCCATTGCGACGTACAAATCTAAAGTACTTCTAACGCAGAAATCGTGGATGGCGCCTGAGCCAAATCCTCAACAATACTGTAATGTTGGGCGGCATGGGCGTTAGGATTGTACAAAGACTTACGGAGTATGCCTTTAGAAGGTGGTTGAACAACAGATTCGGCGCTAGGCCGTTCAATCTCAAGAGAGCCAGAAACAGGTGGAGGAGGAGGACCACCTGTGATCTCTTTCCCTGTCGCCGGACACGAACCAGAATAATCTTTCGATTGAGTGGCAATAAAAACGGGTGTAGAACCGTTCATCATGAACAATTGAAAACAAGACGGAGTAGAGGACTGAGGGTGCTCTACCATCTGGGTCTACTAAGGGAAAGGGTCTTTAAGAATGATTGGATCTCCTTGGGTGCCTTTGAGAAATCGACTCACTTCAAACCGTCGAGGACAGTCCTTGGTGAAGTACTCATCATCACAAATCAAACAAGGATACTTTAGTTTACATTGAGAACTATCAGTAGAACGAAGTTTTGGAGAATCTTGTTTCGGGTTATCGGCTTTGGCCTTACCTTTACCCTTCTTCTTAACTTTGGAAGTGTTGTCTGTAGGATTGGCCTAAACAGCATTCACTTCTGCGGGTGTGCCAGAATTCAAATTTGACTGAGAAGCTACATTATTGGAAGAAGTAGATTTCTGCTTCCCGGAGTTAGATGAAGGAGAATTTTGAGAAGTCTGAGATATGGAACCAATAATACCATCAACGGATGGATTCGGTGGTGGTTTAGAAGTTCCAGGTCAAGGAGCATCAAGAAAGATATCATATAATGCACCAGACTGAGAATACACGAGATCAAGGTACTGGGCGTAAGTAATGGCTTGTTCCTCGGTTACACATGCCCCCATAGCTATGTCTTTGGCAATCTGATTGACAAAGGAGGTAGTGAACAAATGAGTCAGAAGCTGATCAGGTATCTCAAATTTAATCATGCTACGACGATGCCGCCACTCATGAATATGATCCGAGATATGAGTAGCTCGGTCCTGTTTCATTGAAGTGAGGAGATGCATCCCGGTCTCATAGCAGATCGGTAACTGAAAATGTGTAAGGAATTCCATGGCCAGCGAATTGAAATCTTGGAAAAATCCACGAGAAAACTCAATGTACCACTTTGCAGTGGCACCAGTAAGGGTTCGCTAGAAAATACGGAGACGAATAGAATCATCAACCCAAGAGTTAGAAGAACACCACAAGTGGTAAGTCATAACATGCGTTTGGGGATCTTCACCAGGTTTACTCTCAAATTTAAGACAATTACCAGGAATCTTGGTCAGAACCGGAGGCCAATATGGATTATGAATAATAGGATCATTTGTCAACTTCGACACATCGGGAAATTCCAATGTATCAAGAAACGGTAATTGAGTGTTAAAATTCATCGGAGGTCTTTGATAAGGACCTGTGTGTACATTCCACCCAGTCCGAGCAGATTCAGATCATAGGGATTAAAAATAGGATAATTCGGTTGATACTGAGATTGAGGACTAGGAAATTGAGTCGAAGTAGACCACTAAGGTCCTTGCTAAGTAGCATAAGGATTCTGTTGCGGAATGTAAGTATGACTTTGAAGTTGCTGATACACAAGTTGATTTTGAGGGTAAGGAATTTGGGGTGCGCTATATACCGGTTGATATGAAGCTTGAGGGTAATAAGCGCCCTGCGGTTGTGCAGGTTGACCTTGCGGAGCAGGTTGAGCAGGCTGCTGAGTAGGGTAAATAGGTAAAACCGGCTACGGAAACGAAGGAATCTGCTGGTGGGCAGGTTGCAACGGCTGCTGAGCTAGTTGAACCGGCTGTTGAAATGGTTGATGAGGGCCACCAGGTTGACCTTGTGGTAAATATTGACCTAATGGTTTCGATAGACCAGGTTGTCCCTGATGACCAGGTTGACCCAGAGAAGGACCAAAGGTTTTTCCTGGTTGCACAATATTTGGGCCATACTGAACATGCAGCTGTGATTGAGGTGCAACAGGTTGTCCCTGTAACGGATAATTTTGCTCCCCGGGACCAAAATATGATTTGGGTTGATTTAACGATTAAACCGAGAGACTAGAGGGTTTTCCATGTTGCTACCAAAGGTTTTCCTTATAAAGGTTGGCCTTGTGGACCATATGGTTGTCCCTGTGGACCATAAGCAGGGCCCTGCTGCGCTAAAGGTTGTCCTTGAGAGGGTTGTCCTTGTAAGCCAGAGAGTTGTGTAGGAAGAGTAGGTCCCAAATGAGCAACAGACTGATAAGGATCATAAATAGCCTGATAAGGATCAATAACAGGCAAATAGACCAGATTACCATACACATCATAATGGTGTGGATAGATATGTACGGGATTACCAATAACATCATAGTGATGGAATCGAGGATTAGCAAGAGCCTGAGACTGCTAAGAACCATGAGAATTCTACTTTCTGAACAACCAACATATATTCTTCAAAATTAAGACCCCTAGGAATCACAGGAGTAGTGGAAACTAAGCTAGAAGCCACACAAACCGTTGGTTGAACTGGAACAGATGTGACAGTAACTGAAGAACTAGGAGTCGAATGTGATAGCCCCAACGAAGGTAGGACCGAATTCGAAGGAGGATTTACTGTACTGGATTGCGCAATGGAGGAAACACCAGACATAATCTGACTCAAAGACCTATATCCAAGCGGAAGTCAGACCGACGGTGGTAAAGATTAGGTGGAGGCACGAGAGAGATCTTCAGGAAAGAGTTGATATTCTCCTGTGGAAACGGGCATTCCTTCACTGCCAAAAAAATTAGAAGAATCCATATCTGATTCCAATGTAAGATCTTTGAAAATACTATGGGGACTAGGAGGTACCGCAGTAGCAATAAAGGCGATCCAGATGTAAGAGGAGGAAACTCTCCTTCTTCCCCAAAACTAGACCAAGCGCTTGAAGAAGGCCAATGGAATTCAATAGGCTCGTCAAGTGGAGATCGAGTAGCAAGGGGTTGGATAGATGGAAGAATAGGCTGTGATAACTCGACAGACCTAGTGGACTGAGGGGTTTCGAAAGAAACGTCCAGAAAAGAACTACCACTAGGAGGCAGTGAGGATGATGAAACTGGATGTTTCTCCACTTTGACTGTATATCAAAACATGAAGAAAAAGAGATAACCAATCGAAGGTGCCAAAAAAAGAATCAAAGAAATAAATTAGGCCAAGCACTAAACTTTTAATGGGCCTGTGATCGTAGGTGATTAATTTTATAACATTGAAACCAAAATTCACTGTTTCATGTTTTAAGAGTCGAGAAATAGGAAAAAGATGACTCTAGTCACTTTCAATTTGAAACGAGCGTGAAAGGACAAGTGCTCGATGATCTCTTCTCTTGTTTAAAGAGTCATGAAAAGATCGAAATGACTTCTCAGTAATTCTAAGCAAGAGGGTGTACTAGGTTTCCATGAACTGCCATATAAACCTTGGTGATCAAATGAAACAAAAATGACCAAGGACTTGACATACGTGCAGGTAGTCTCCCCGAATGCTGTGTTTGGTGTATCACGGTTACAAGGCAGCAAACTCAGATTCCTATGGATAAAAGGATTTCAACCTAGAAGGGTCTCCCTTTATATACGCGACGGTACAGGGAGCACAAGTCCGTACTAGCGTTGTCTGAAGCCAACAAGCGAACGACAGCTACTAGGTTTTAAGACGCCGGAACATATCTCTAGCCTAGACCACTAGAAATATTGCGTTAGGTTTCAATGTTGCCTTAGGTTCATTGAGTAAATTTTAAATTTAATCTTCAATTAGGTTTCAATTTTCAGGCCCTATCGAATTTGGAGCTCAATTTCCTAAATGAAAACTATATGCAAATAAACATCATTTCAATTTGATGAATGCTAGTTATAAGAAGGATAGAAATCTTTCAAACAAGCAAGCAAGGAAAATATGTGAAGAAACTTCTAATGCCCTTAATGCAATCAATCAAAAACGGAATTCCTTCCTAGATTGACAAATGCTAGTTATGTCAAGGAATGTTTCGCTTTCAATACAATAAAAGAATGCAAAGATATTTTTTGATTTTTCAATGAAATAAAGCACACAATGTACTAATTCAGTGGAAAACAAAACAAACCGTAGTTTGAGTTTTGCGAATGTAAGGTTTGTAAATTGAATGACTCAACCAAAGTGAGACAGACACAAAAACATACAAGCTAATGGAGCAAACTTTCAATCGGAAAAGAGAGCTTCCCAAAGTGACCCAAACAAGCAAAGTAATCAATCCTCAAAGTATTGAAGAAGAAGGACTAATCGAAAAATGAAAAGACCATTCAATCAGCAAAACAAAAGGATCAAGAAAGACTCAGTCTAATGACTCGAAACAAGACTGATAACAATCAAATAGACTTGTTCTCGAACAAAAGGCTCGGTGTGCAAGAACACTTAGAAACCTTAAGGTCTTAAATGACATCGATAAGAAAACAGACAAACGACTGAGGGAAACAAGTCTATAGTAGTCAGCACAGTCTAAAAGGCTTAAACACACTAAAAAATAACCCAGAAGCAAGAACAAATGACCAAAATACTCATTAAGGAGGTCAAACCAAAACTTACAGGGGTTGGCGCGACTGTAAGGTTGTAATCCATGCCATATAGAGGTTGGCACGAGTGCTAAAAGATCAACATGCGCCAATCGACGCGACTATCTAGACAAAAACCGTGCCAAGCTGGATACCTATGGGAAAAAGAGGAAAAACCCTAACCTAATGAGTAGAGGTCAACCTTGACACTCTGGATCTGAACAGAGGATGGAAACTCAGAAAACAGACCAGAAAAAGACAGATAACTAAACCAATAATCAAAACTGACCCAACAGCATGAAACGAAAAACTCGCACTAATCCCCAGTGGAGTCGCTAATTTGTTATGAAGGTAAATCCTCTCTACAGATAGAGACAATCCCTCTAGCCCTAGGGTGGGTCTAGTAACAAAAGGACACACTAAAGTGTTGTTTCCTAGTTAATGAATGAACAAAAACACGGTAGATTGACCTACCTTGAATCCAATGTTGACGTCATTGCAGAAAGAGTAGTGGCCTCTCGCTCCTGCCTTGGCAAATCACAATCTGTTCGTTGTTACGCTTAGATACCTGCACACAGGACAAAGAACAAGAAAAACATACGACAAAATATTTTCGCTCATAACTATTAGCCAGTCAAAGAGGGCTAAACATATCACATCAAATAAACATCATAACACAATATTGGAACCAATAAAGAGTCATGTATATAAATGAATAGAAGGAAGAGTACAACCGATGCTTTGACGTTGCAGTCTCCTCCAGCGGGGTTCAGGTGAAGCGCTTCTCAAATGTTGGTCAGGGAATTCAGACTCCAGCTCTCTCAGAAGTCTTCGACTCAAGCTCTATCAACATAATCCTTCTTATTCTATCTTCTCTAGTAGCTTAGCTATAGTATGTATAATTCTACCAGTTCAACTATTCAGCTATTCAACTAGCTTCTACTAAAAGAGATAGTTTCTTTTATAGAGTAAAAGGAGGAGGTTGGGATCCCTAAAAAGGTGGGAGGGAGTCCTAACCTTTAGGAGAGTTCCAAGGGAGGTGGAAACTACTAACTAAAGGAAGGAGTCTGTGGTTGTTTCAGTTCAACCACTCCCAATGACTCATCCTCGAGGTGGTTGGAATGGAACCTCCGCCTCTATTTTTAAAAAACATTCCATAAAAATTTTGGCGTGGGTTTCTAACTGGCACAAAGTGCCAAGGGGCACGGTCTAAGTGTTAAATTTCTCTATTGGCACGAGGGTGTAACTGGCTACTTGCGCCAAGGTAAAAATAGGGATTTTTATAGCTCTGCTCAGGGAAATGTCAACAGGAAGAATGTTGCTTTCATCAAAAGGGATGCAAGGATGGTATTTACAAATCATGACACTGCTTATTGGTCACATAAACAACCCTCCAATGTGCAAGTTGGGGATTGCAGGGATAGTGACAAAATGTTGTGTAACAGTATGGAATGAAGCATATTCATTCACAGACGGGTTCTCTTGATATCACCAAGTCAAGATAGCGAAGGAAGACAAAAGGAAGACCACATTCACCACTAAATGGGGTTCTTATGCTTATCATGTGATGCCTTTCAGATTAGATAATGCACCAACTATTTTCTCAAGAATAGTAATAGCAGCCTTCAGGGAATATATCCATAATTTTATGAAAGTCTACATGGATGACTGGACCATATACAACTTTTTGAAGAAACATGTAAGTCTGCTTCGAATAATTTTTTATCGTTGCAGACAGCTTCAAATCTCATTGAACCTGAAAAAGTGCATATTCATAGTCCCCTTTGGAACATTTCTCGACCACGTGGTCTGTAAAGAAGGAGTATGTGTGGACCCCGCCAAGTTTGTAGTAATTGTCAACATGTATCCCCCTGAGAATGTTAAGCAACTAAGATCGTTGCTCGGGCACACAGGATATTACAAGAGTTGGAGGAAACAAGGTTTCTTGCAGATTTCCACCCATCAGCTCAGAAGAAGCGAAAAAAATCCTAGCAGGATCGCCACATTAAGAAAAATACATTCAATATTGGCGGTCAATTACTACTCTACGACAACAAATTCCAAAAATTTCCTGGGAAACTTCTGTTTGGTCAATTTCATTGTCTTAAATTGATTACATAAATTATCGACCAGAGTTGGTAAAATTGTGAAGTGCAAGTGCACAATATATGCTAGAATCCTATTTTATTCATTTAGTTTATTGGTGTGATGATTGAATTTGTAGAGATTACTTATAAGGATGTTTTTATTCTTATGTTCCTAATGAAATTGATAAATTTAAATTACAACTAAGTGATAAAAATCAACATGCTTTCTACTCTGTAAAAACTGAAACAAACTTTCTATATATTATTAAGAAATCTTAACTAATTTATTTTTTAGTCTCTAAAAAATCTTATTCTCTAACAGTGTGTTGTGCATGAAGATAGAATCGAATTCTAGAAAAGGAAATTTATACATTTTTATGTTTTTGAAATGAAATGTTATGGCAATGAAACTTGAAAAGAAATCATTCTTATTCTCTAACAATCTTGTGCATGAAGATAAAATTGAATTCTAGAAAAGGCAATTTATACATTTTTATGTTTTTGAAATGAAATTTTATGGCAATGAAACTTGAAAAGAAATCACTATAGATCTTGAAAAGAAATCAATCATGAACGGAAAAGAACGCACTCATATGTTGAAAGGAAAACACTCAACACTATTGTTTCGAAAAGAAATCACTCATGCTCTTGAATAAACCACTCATGAACTTGTAAAACTACTCTTAAATAAATCACTGCTGCTCTAGAAGTAAAACTATGAATCCTCTGTAATTTGACAATTTGAAAGAAAAGATTGATGAAGCTACATAAAATGATAAAATAAGACTTATGAAAGCATCTACATCAAATAACAAAATGGAATTCTGGAACAACTACAACAAATGACAAATTGGAATTATGAAAAAAACTACGACAAATGACAAATTGGAATTCTTAAAATAACTACATCAAATGATAAAATGAAAACATGAAAACAACTACATTAAAAACATAAAATGCAGAACCTTCACTGCTTGCAGGTCTTTACTCCAATAGTTAGTTAAACATAAATTCTTCAAGACACTTCTTCATTGAAAATGAATGAAAAACAGAGTTCTAAAACTTCATAATATGATTCAAAAAATTAACCTCCCCTCTTTGTTTCATTTGAGTGTTTATATAAGGGTTGCAATGTAACTTCATGGAGATTCAAATGGCTAGAGATCAGAACTGAATGGACACCTATTTTCCACGAATTTGATGAAGCACAATCCATTCCAACCAATGTTTTCTTGACTAGGCATTTATTAACACATGGGCGTAATGTTTGCTCACACAACTGCAAAATAGGGCTCCAAATAACCTATAATATATCCCAAATGGTAACGAATTCGGGAAAACTAATAATGGAGAACTTAATTGGGCCCGTGTTGAACAAAACCCATGTTTATTTTTTGCGAGATTCACTTTATTTTTCTCCAAAAATGCATTTGAATTATACTGGTCAAAACTGATGCGATTTTCTGTTGATTTTTGCTTAGAGGTCCACATGTGTGAGCTGGGTGGTATTTTACCAAAAAAAATCCATATTGGAGCTTCTAGAAATAATTTCCATGTGTTGGATTTCATTCTAGAGTGATTCTACTACCTCAACGGTGGAGACAACTGCGGAAACGGTAGAAACTTGAACTGTCAAATTATCATTAGTAAAACCATGCATAATTCTCTTTAATTCATTAAAAATAATAAAAATAAACCATGTAAACATGCATGTGGGAATTTGGTGTGTTTACGAAGAAATATGGTTAAAAATAATGACAATGGGTGAATGGAATGATGCAAAAATGGATGGTTTCATAAAAAAAATTATGACAAATTGGAGTCTCAACATTCCCCCACACCAGAGATTTTACATGTCCTCATGGAAACAAAACATTGCAAAGTTTCATAATCTAACCAGTTCCTTCTGTTCCTTTATTCTATCATTTCAATTATATCCTTGACCAAAGCTCCAAGAGAGCAATATTGACCCTTTATCTCAAAAAGATGCACTTTTCTCCAAACCTTCATTGTTTATAATATGAAACTTTTGTGAAAAGAAAGGATGCCCACATAGTAGAATATCCAAGTTCTTGTCACTATTTTAATTGTGCTCAAATTGTTCAAGCCTTGGTATAATACCATATTGTGAAGAACACATCAAGCCTTTTACTCCATCTATAGAATGTGATTTCCATCCTTGTGAAGTTCATCCCATTAGTATGGCTTGAAATGGTCATAGATTGCAGCTCATAATGATTGTCTTCTTATCTTCCATGCATAGCAACCAATCATATTTCAACAATGTTATCAAATAGTTTCTTCAAGAACTCACAAACTAATGAATGAAGAAGACTTCCCAATGTGAAGATTTTGAGAATATGAGTTGCACATAACACAAAATAAAAGTTGTTGTTGAGGGTTATACAACTCATCAAAGCCTAAAATATGCTTCCAAGTGATTTCAAGGGTGTGTGAACAAAGCCTTGTTGCAATCTTCTTCTTGTGGCTTTGTACTCATCATTTCTTGGCTTCCATTAAAAATATGAAGATGAGCAATATGACACATAATTTAAGTGCGCCATGTACTTTTTGATAATGTGCTACAAACATGTACCAGGAAATCAATCTTTTCTATTTATAAATTAATTCTTTTTCTCAAGAACATCATGTTGATGGATCATTAAGGAAAGCATGGATTAACAAGAAGAGAAAGTTTAAACAAGAGAGTGGCGAAAGCATAGAAGAACATCATTATGACCATGGAAAAAAATGAGATGATTGCATGGGTGGAAGGACTTTGCTCATAAAGAATCAATCATAATTTGTGGTATTTTTTGTTAAAAGGTGTGACAAAACATAATGGGAGAAAAATTGGAACTATATGCTTACAATAGCTTTTCATCAAAATTTCTAGAATTTTTAACAAATTAAAAATTTTAAGACTAGTTTTACCTCAAGTTTACCTTTTGGAATTGGAGAAGAGAACACGATATGATGGCCGATTTGGTGTTGATTTGGCTCAGGTACTCTGATCCATGATGTGTTGACCTCCACTTTGACCTTGCTCCACAAATTGTATCTTTTTCATGTGGCAGATTTTTTTTTTACAATTTCTCTCAAATTCTAAATCAGATTCTCCTAAAATTTTATGAGGTTGTTACTATTAATATTATGCATCTTCACAAAAAACATCTCATCCAATGGGTGCACGGATCTTGAGAAAAATGAGAAATGGATGTAGGTTAAAGTGACCAATTTCTTGCAAAATACAAGATGAAATTTTCTGAAATTTTTTCTGTTAATTTACACTACATCAATGCATTTACGATAAAAATTTCAGGCCCAACGGATGCATGGTTTTAAAATTATGATAAAACCAATTTATGCCTTGTTTCACCTTTCACGTTGCCCAATGATGCAACAAAAACATATGCCAAGAACTCACTTTAAGGTAAAATTGAGTGATTCAAAAGGGAAACCATGTATTTTTACCTTTTCTACTGCAACATGCCTTCATAATCCCATTTTGATGAAGAAAAGACGTTGCTGTGAAAAAATACCCAAATCTGCCCTAATCTGTCCAAACTAGTGAAAAATCAAAATCCGCCTTTAAAACTCGCTGAGAAGTCTTGGAAAATTGCGTTTTTTTTTTAATTTTGTCTACATCTTACTCAAATTATCATATTTTGAGAAAACCCGGAAGCTCAAATTTTTTTATTTCTGCTCCAATATCTTGCAATATTTGTGCCAAAACTACCTCTGGAAAAAATTGCTACAACAAAAACAGCCTGCTACAGCAATAGCTGCAGAAACTGCAACTTTCCACAACTGTTGCAAAAAAATGTCAATTTTTGCATAAATTTGTTTTCTCCGAGTTTGAAATGCTGATTTGAATTGTGTACTGAATGTTGAAGTAGAAAACATGAAACATAATGCATATTGGCTAAAATAGGCCCAAATTTATTGTTTTTCTTGAAAATTCAATGAATGAAGAAGTGTTCTAATGGTGCCATCATGTTATTGTTGAATGAAAACAAGATGAACATACTGCTAGAAGAAACCAACAAAATATATTTTTGCAAGTTGTTGTTGATTCAATAAAACCATTAGTCTTCATCAAAGCCAAAATTCATGGTACAATTCTTACCATGCGAATGAATGTGTCGAAGTCGACCATGGGAAGAAATCATTGTATTACCTATCAATGATGAAAATCGTTATCCAATGCGAGACAACTCACCGATAATGTAAATGAGTGTCAATGTACCTGAGTGCATCTTGACAGGGATGGATGAATGCGTTGAAGTCGACTCACCTACAAGATCTGACAATCAAGAGACATCGTATTATTCCCATTGTTGTAGACAAGGAGGCTTTCCATTGATGTATGCAAGTTCCAAGGCACTCCAAATAATCTCTGATCTTGATTCTAGATAAGGTGTTGAGGTCAATGGGACAAGATCTGTTGGAAGGTGGACCTAAAGGAATTCCACATCATCCAACTCGAGCATAGAACCAAAAATGATTTGAAGAACCATAATAAAAGATTGAAACCATCATGAAATTGTAGAAATTATTGTGAACTTTGCTTTCCAGTTGCCTAGTTTTCAAGCAAAGTGCATGTCTAGTTGCACCAGCAAGCTGGTTTTCACAATAGGACTTATTTTTCTCTTTATTTTTATTTTTCTTTTTTATATGTCCTACTCTACTTGAAAAATAAATCTTGTTCAAGTATATGAATAATTCCAATGGAACCATGTCTGTAACAAGATGATTGTTGGTATGCCGAAATTCTCTATTATTACCCCCTTCTTATTATAAAACCACAATCATTTACCTATGTTTTATCTCCATAAAACTCCACATTTCTGCACTAGTCCAAGAATACTATCTATTCCTACATAAACTTCATATTTAATGTTTAAGGTTTATTAGGTGCTTAATTAATCATTTTAAATAGATTTCGTTCCTTCAATATTTTTTGTAACTTATATTTACTTTCCTAAAGTATTTGATAAGCTAAAAGTATTAATAATTATATTAGCTTGATCTAGTGTAGGTAGTTCCGGCATCGGCGACAACTATTCGTTCTGTGACCTCCGCAACAGCTAATCACTTCACACGGACATCTTGGTCCACGTCGTCCAGTTCAGTTGCGGTTATCCGAAGTTGAACTCAAGCGAAGGATAGCCAGGATATGGCTGAGGATAAGTTCTATGGCCAACGATTAGTTCACATCTTATTATAGTCGCTGGCTTAATTTTGTAATTTTGTTTGTTATTATGTTCAGCCGAAAGGCTCGAATTGGAACGATTGTGTCATTTTCGATTATGGCCATTGGCCGAAGGGATGTATAAAGTATAGCTCTTAGATAGAACTAGGTTAGCGATAGAAAGTGCAACTGTAATTTTGTTCAACTTGTAATCTCTTTTTCACCCTTGTTCTGGGCTGGACTTGAACTCATAATGTATATTTTCTTATCGGAATTAATATAAGGATATGCGCCATGATTTTCTCACTCTGTGTTTAATCTTTCATTGATGCATTATTAAAGTCTTGAAGAATTTTTTTTCCTAAAATGAGAAACGAGATGGTTGGCTAGGACCCAGCAAACCCAACTCATTTACCCTCGTGATTTCGTTACCTTAAAGGTGCGTGGTAACTTTGTTTATTTGCAGAAGCGTGGTTTAAATATTAATTTCGTCCTTGCTTAAGAATTCTAATTTATTTCATTAAACATTCAAAGTGTGAACGAATCCATTGTGTGGAAGTCAAATTGAATTAAATTACCTTCTGCAATTTCTTTCATGGTTCGCTTTCGCTTGGATCGTGCAGATATATTATTCCTGCACCAGTGCATGAATGATTTTTCACTCCGGTTTGATAGTTTATTTACAGCAAGTGTTTTATTTTTTTTCCTTTATACGATTTAATCTATTTCTGCAAGTAAGCATTTATTATCAGAAGGAGGCATTTCTAATATTAAAAGATAAACTGTTGAAGATTAAGAATGACTTCATGAAATGGAAAATAACGTTTTTGCAATATCTTAATTTATGTCAGCACCTCACGATTTAGGGAGAAGGACTAAAGTAATCTGAAATATTACAGTGATCCCTTTTTTAGTTAGATTTGGTCGCATGCAAAATCTCTTTGACTAAATAAGGTCTTCTTTAACTTTTGAATATTGTTTTCATCTTAAAAGTTTATTTCTATTGCAAGTTTTAGTTGATTGAAGTATTCTTTTTTTGTGTGCAAGTTATTTTAGAGTTCTCCTCGCATTTTCAATTCTTTTTATAGTTAATGGGCCCTTTTATTTTTCGAAAGTAAATTGGAAAACTTGGTGTAGGAAGCTTTGTTCCGGTACAAGAACTAGTGTCTCGTTACAAGAATAGAGTTATCTAAGCATTGAGGCTTAGAGCCCCTACATGAAGATATAAGTCTTTAGTATAAGTGTACAATATATTTCTGACATAATTTTTTTACCTGTACTAGTGCAAGCAGATTGCAGGAGTACAGGAACGACCACTTGGTGTGAGAAGGAAAACCATTTAGAAGATGGATATTTTCAAGGGCCCACTTGTTAACTGCCACCACTTCTACTGAGGATAAACATAGAACTTTAATTCAATAGTTAAGACTATTTACAGGAGTGTGAAAGTTCCTTTATTTGATTTCTTCGCAAATGCATTCTTTTTCATTCCAACACTAGAATTGCTTTGGTGTCAATTTCCTTTGAGATTTTTGTTTGATTTTGAATTATTTCAATTGAGAAGTAGAAATAGAAATAGGAAAAGTTCAGACCACTTATGGCATTACATGTGCTTCGTCTCTAAGTTTACGAAACCCCCGGTTGACAATTAAGTGTTGAAGGAGCTTGCTTAAGTGAAAATCCTGCACCCAACATTTTGGCGACGTTGTCGGGAAGGAGATTTGAATTGGTAAGAATTTTTCGTTTTTTCTGCAATAGGGGTAAGTCTGCTATTATTTTTTTGTAGTGTGCTTCTATTGATTGAAGGAATTTTGTAGGTGTTGTGTTACTTTTTCATTGTAGCATTACTTTTTCATTGTAGCATTTTATTGAATTCTTGTTTTTTATTTTTTTGAAATGAATGCCTAAACGAGGTAGGGGTCCGAAGCCCACTAAGGGCTGAGGAAATACTGGTAAATATGAAAAAAATTCTCATATTGGGCCTTCTTTTGCAGGTAGAATGTCCAAACAAACCCAGAATCATCACGTAGGAATTGTCCACTTGGATTCTGGCAACAGTAGTTCAGGAGTGGCACATCCCACGAAGGGGAATAAGGAGACTATTATAACCCATAGTCAGCCTTCCCAGCCTACTGAGGGTAGTTATATTAGAGGAACAACAATGGCAGTTCACGAGTACCATGCTGATGGGTCTAGAGAAAATCAGGTAAATGAGGAACAATCCACTTTTGGATTCTCGATTGTGTATCCAGATGTAACTGTGCAAATGAAGGATATACCACCATCAACTCTTCCTCATTTATATGGTAAGGTACATGAAGACCCAGACTCTTTCCTATTCAAGTTTGATATTTTGTGTAGGAGCTATGATTATTCATCTGATGCTCATAAATTAAAGTTGTTTCCCACAACTCTCAAGGATTCATCATTGCGCTTGTTCATGGGACTAGGGGAAAACACTATAGATTCTTGGGAAAATATGAAGAGAGTTTTCTTGTCAAAATATCAGGAATATTGTAAAACGAGAGATATTCAAGACGAAATCTTTACTATTGTGAAAAATGATGATGAGACCATAGAGGACTACTTAAAGATATTCTTGTATATCCTTCAAAGGTAAAAGCACAAATTTGATCTAAGTACCATTAGGAACTTGTTCTTATGTGGAATTACTGATTATTCTAGGAATAATACGAATTTATTAGGACAAGGAGATATTTCCCATAAACCTTTTGATCAAATTTGTGACTTGTATAGGAAATTCTCAAGGAACCAATATAGATCCGGTAAAGGAATTCAAAATAGAAATAAGAAAATTGAATCTATTGATGTTATGATTATTGGATTGGAGAACAAAATGAATAACATGAAAATTGAAATAATGAATAATGTACCAAAAAAATAGACTCTTTGAAGTTTCAGAAAAAACTTGTAGAGGAACAAGAGTCATTATCTATTTTTTGTCCAAAATGTAGAAAAAACATCTTTTAAGAGAGTGTCCTCTTAATGTTAAAGGAACTAATAAATGTAACATTTTTGTGGAGAACCATGCCACGGAGAAATGTCCTTCAATACCTGGGTTGAAATTTTTACTTGAGGGAGGACAACCTGAAGCCGAATCATTACATGATATCGGAGCACGAAGAAACTGGCCTCAAGTAAGTGCAAGTATGGCTCCTAAATTTCCACCACATTTTTTTGGTTATAATGCGCATCCATATTCCTATCCTAACACTAGTCACTCTCAAAATTGGTAGCATGGGAACCAATATAATTATGGACAACCCTCCCAATATTGGCAACACGGATAGAGAGAGCCAAACCATTCACACCATTCCTATCCTGCACCTATGTAGTCATACCCACCTACATATGCACCTTACCTAATGCCACAACCATCATTACCTTAGCTGAGTTAGCCAATGCCACCATTGCCTTTACCTACACCATTTCGACCTCATCAATTGCCTTCCCAACCCATACCAAACCCCAATAACAAAGGGGTACAAATGATCCATTCTATGAACCCACTTTTTCCATCCAGATACCAGTCTATGCCAATTGGAGTCAATGATCTCCAATTTAGATAGAGGAAGATATTAACCTCAGAAAAGCAAAATTAGCCCAGGGTGCTTATTAAAGAGAAATGTGAGGAGGAAACTCCTAACCATTCTATGAAATATGTCACCATGTAGCCTATCGCCATACCTTTAGAACCCTTGCCATCCTCTTCAAACCAGCCTCCCTACCCAGAGAGGCTATTTGTGGAGAGGAATGACCCCATTCCTGATTCTAGCTTGGAATCCGACCTTAGGAACCTTTTCATAAAGGTACCTTTTCTCCAAGCTATCAAAGAGATCCCTGTCTGTACAAAAATCATTAGGGAAATATGTCTCAAGAAGCTAGGAAGGAAAAGATTGGAACCTCAAACCATTCAATTTTTTGTTAGAGCAACAGAGTTAATGACGGGGTGTATGCACATGGAGAAATATACTAACCCCATAAACCTTGTTTTCTATGTTCAAATAGGTGATGTCCTTGTCTCTAATGTACTTATAGACCTGGGGGCGGCCATTAATTTTATGACCAAGAAAACCATGGATCAACTTGGACTAATCCATATCTTCCTCCTCCCACTATGCTTGAATTGGCAGATAGATCTAAAATCAAGCCGGAAGGGGTGTTGGATGATGTGGTTGTTTCATTAGACTCTTTGGAATATCCCGCAGACTTCATTGTGCTTCAGCTAAAGAATCCTGTGGGAGGGCATCCCTTGATCTTGGGACGACCATGGCTTGCTACGGTCGATGCTTATATCAGATGGCGTTCTGGTGACATGTATATTTCCCATGGAGATTCTAGGAATAAGGTCACCTTGTATCCACCCACTAGATCCATTTAGGAGCTCCGAGACACTTCGTGGTTAGAATACAGTAGTGATGAGGAGGCTCAATATATTTCCATGATACATCAGTATGTTGAGTCCTCACAAGAGGATGAGATTCAAGACTTCCTGAACAATCTAGACACCATGCCCAATTTTGAGTCATTGAGTTCGATTTTTAGTCTATATTTTCACGAAATTCACGACTCTTTACCTCCCTCACCACCATCTCTAGCAACACCCCTGTGTACTCTTGAGCCTGATACCACTCTTGTTGAGATTAGTCTAGGGAAATCCTTGCATATAATTTCAGACTTAGATTCATCCCAGCAAGAGCAGCTTGTGAATTTGTTGTGAAACCATCTTGATGCCTTTGCATGGGGCTATGAAGGTATGAAAGGACTCCCTCCTGAAACTTGTACCCACCAGATCTATATTCAAGATGGAGCCCGACCTATTTGACAACCCCAAAGGCGTATGAACTCGACTCTAAGAGATGTTGTAAAGGAATAATTGAAAAAACACTTGGATGTTGATTTTATCTATCCTATTTCTGACAGCCAGTGGGTCTCTCCATTAGTATTAGTCCCGAAAAAATATGGGAGATTTCGCATTTTCATTGACTACGGAGAATTGAACAAATCCACTCTTAAGAATTACTTCTCCCTTCCTTTCATCGATTAGGTACTCGAAACCCTTACTGGTAAGAAGTACTTTTATTTTCTAGATGTATTTAGGGGTTATAACCAAATACAGATTGCACTTGAGGATCGAGAAAAAACCACCTCTACATGCCCATGGGGTACATTTTCTTACTGAGTGCTTCCCTTTAGGCTATATGATGCCCCGACTACCTTTCAAAGGGAAGTATTGGCCATTTTTGTTGACCTTGAGTGTGTGGAGATATATATGAATGATTATTCTGTGTTTGGTGATTCATTTCAAGAAGCCCTCAAAAATATAGAAAAGGTGCTTCTTTGTTGCCAAGAATCTCATCTTGCCTTGAATTAAAAAATGTGTAGATTAATGTGCAAGGCAGGAGTGTTTCTTGGCCATCTGATTTTTGAAAAAGGCATCGAGGTTGACCCTAAAAAGATAGAAATTATTTGAGTCTTCATGTACCGAAAACTCAAATGGCAGTGAGAGGTTTTCTAGGACATGCGGGCTACTATAGGAGATTCATTGAGAATTTATCTACGATAGCTACCCCCTTTTATGACTTTTGGCTAAGGATAGTGAGTTTTCTTGGTCCACAGCTTGCCAACGGTCCTTTTAGACATTGAAGGAAAAAATAGTTTAGGCACCATTTTTGAGAGGACCAAATTGGTCCTGCCATTTCATATTTCCTCTGATGCCTCATATACTGCTATTGGCTCAGCTTTAGGACAAGAAGAAGACAACAATCCTATTCTATTTACTTCATTAGTAAAAACTTGTTACCCGCTGAACTGAATTACATAGTTACTGAGAAAGAGATTTTAGCTGTAATTTTTGTTATTAATAAATTCAGACACTACATTACAGGGTATGAAGTTTTTGTGCATACTAACCACTCCGCAATAGAATATTTTATGAATAAACCATTAACTAGCGGTAGAGTGACAAGGTGGTTATTACTGTTGTAGGAATTTAACATTACTATTGTTGATAGACCAGAAAAATCTAATGTGGTAGCAAATTTTATTCCAAGAGTAAATAATCCTAGTGAAGAAATTCATGTTGATGATGATTTTCCTAACGAACATATTTTTTGGTGTCGACAGAATCCTCGTGGTTTGCTGACATAGCTAACTATTTAGTCACTGGAAAAACACCACCTCACTTGTCCGCTCGTGAAAAGAGTAGTATTATATAGAAAAGTGTTGCATATTCTTGGGTTCAAGGAGAATTTTTTTACACTGGAACAGATCTTATTATCCTTAGATTTGTAAGAGAGGAATAAGTATTTGATATCTTAAAATATTCCCATGACGAACCTTGCGGAGGTAACTTCGCTGATAAGCAGACTGCATACAAAGTTTTACGAGCTGGCTATTTTTGGCCCTCCTTGTTTAAGGATGCCAAAGAATATGTCAAGCATTGTGATATGTGTCATTGAGTGGGCCAACCTAATCAAACCAATGAAATTCCTTTATGTCCTCAAGTTATGATCGAGCCTTTTGAAAAATGGGCCATTGATTTTGTAGGGCCAATAAATCCAACATCATTAAATAAAAAACATATTTTTCTTTGTACAGATTTCGTTAAAAAATGGGTAGAAGCTAAAGTTGTTTCTTTTGCTACTAAAAAATTTGTTGTTCATTTTCTCTTTACTGAAATATTTACTAGATTTGGTGTGCCTAGAAAGATTTCCTCTGACAATGGTCTGCAATTTATTTCTAATCTGGTACAGGGAGTGATGGAGCAGTACAAAATCCAGTACAGGAAATCTATATCGTATCACCCACAAGCAAATGGTCAAGTGGAGTCCATAAACAGGGTTATTAAGTCCATCCTCATGAAGACATTAAATATCCATAGAAAGGATTGGGTTAACAAATTACCGGTATCCTTGTGGGCATATCGAACCACTTGGAGGAACAGAAGGGACACACACCATATGAGCTGGTGTACGGGAAAAAAGTCCTCTTGCCAATAGAGTTCCAGATCAAAACTTTTAGGATTTCAATCCAATTACGGCTAGATCTCTCTGAAGAAAAACAGCAGCGTCTTCTACAGTTGAATGAGTTAGATGAATTTTGAAGGGATGGTTTTTAGCAGAACATGTTGGTTCAGCAACAGCGCAAGAAATGGCATGATAAGTCTATATGGAAGAAGCAGTTCCAACCAGGTGATTGGGTACCCCTTTATGATTCTAGATTTAAATACTTTAAAGGGAAATTCCATACATGCTGGATGGGACCTTATGAGGTAGTCAAAGTTTTTGAGAATGGAGAGGTAGAAATCAAAACTATTGATGGACGGAATTTCGTGTTCATGGTAAATGGGCATAGATTAAAGGTATATTTTCAGCCCATTACTGAAGGAGATTTTATGTAGAAATCTGAAAAGGAGATGGTATGTGGAAACACCGACCTATTGAATATCTTATTCTTTCTTTTCCTCATATAATAAAATAAAATAAAAAATAAAAAAAAGAAGAAAAAAATGATAAAAATAAAAAATATATATAAAAAGAATTATTTTTTTCCTATAATTATGAAAATCAGTTGACTAACATGATTGCATAAGGATCAACCTGAAAACCAGCATGCTGGTAGGAAGATCATAATTTCAATAAAATGGAATCTTACTTTATTTTTAGATATGTTGACTGTCACCAAGAAGAAGCAAGTTCAAGGAACCAAGCCCTTACCCAAGTTTTGGATAACTAGCATGGAATTTTTTATCCAAATAACAATTAATTCCCGGTGCATTTACTTTTTCCGGAACTAGTGCAGGTAGATCTTGAAGGAAAAATTCTGCCTTTATTTCCCGTTCCGTAATTCCCACTATTTTTCTTTTCTTAATCCCATGATGAATTACACTCCTCTTTATTCTAACAAACTATCCCTACCCGATTTTGTAAAATCCCTCTTTTCCATTGATTTTTTTTTTCCCACATCTCGTTTTCGTTTATCCCCCTTGGTAGTATTATTCTTGGAATATTTGCTATAATATTCCTTCCCATTCTGAAAGTTACCCCTTTTCCCACTTCTTTGTTCCCTCATGGATTTATTGGAGGAACTGATGTAGTCAGATCAGAAGGCATGCTCATGAAACACCAAAGAATGGCGAATAAAACTTCTCTTGTATATTCAGGAATTTTTTTTTTTTAGTCCAGCCAAAGAACTTTTTTCTATCAGAAATTTTTTTATACCCTCTTTATTCGATGCTACAGAAATCCCTGGTGCAGGAACATGCATGATCAATGCAGGCAGGTTTAGTGCAAGCAGGTTCAGTGGAAGCACGCACCCAACTATGAAAACACAGTGCAAAAATGTTTAACGCAGTATAGGAGCACTTGATGCAAAATGCTTATTGGAAATTTATTTTTCATTTCTGCAGATGAATGACTACCACAGTAATAGATCATATCATTACATTATTTAAATTTTGGTTAACACTTTGCTTTATCATTTACTAATTTAGGGAGAAATAATTTAAGTGCAAGATATTTTAGGTTCTGAGGTCTAATCTTTTTAATGAGTACCGAAGTACATCTTATGTGAATTATGAGGCAAAACATGGGATAGTACAAATATACCCGAAACCCCACACTTACCTCCTTTCGAAAATATCCTCCATCACTTGCTCATGATAGCCTTATCTCATAATCCAATCATCCATGATCGTTACACCATTGTCGTAACAACCTCTGCCTCCTCCAATTATCATTATCTTCCTGTAGCGGATTGATACGTGTGTGCATCCTCCCAAAGGGATGATTTTAATGATTGAATGTGATTGGATGGATGGGACCAATAAGGCAGTGGATGGACATATCTCCGTCATAAAATTCTCAGCAGCCCTTTGGCATTCCTCAGTGTGAAATCTTCCTAAGGCCATGATAGAGAATTGAGGTGGATTCAAACAAAGATGGCACCTGTGAGAAATGAACCATCATATGTGAAGGAGATAGAGCAGACTGTGGAGTATTGAAATAGTCTTGTGCTATTTCAATAATCATGATTTCTTCCATTTTTGTAGAAATTCGATGGGTTTGATATGGTTGTGGCTTTGGAATTTGCAAAGACGTTTGAGGGAGGCCGAGCTAAGGTAGGCTCACTGGAATTTGAGGTCATGAAAGAATCTATAGTGTGAGCTACAGGCTTGTCAACTGTAGGGGAACAATGGTTCAAAAAGGAGAGGATCAAAAAGAAAAGATGGTGTCGATTTGTGGTCGACCGGAAGCTCAAAGTCGACTGGAAGAAAGGGCTTTCGCGCAACACCATGCTTGGAAAATGGTGAGACCTCCTATACATATTACAGAAATTTATTACCTGTGATGGACGTTATTCATTAACATTTGTGTACCATATCCGGTTATTGCTCCATTTTGAATCGGCGAAATGCACCAATTTCCCTTATTACCTACTCTAAAGTTTAGATAAAATGGCGAAAGAAGTGCAGAAAGGAGATTCGAGTCAAGTTGCATACAAACTATACCATCACAGGCTCATTGCAATCCTAGTTAAGAAAGAGTTGGAGGTGAAGGAAATGACCTGGTAAGCGTTCTTGAAATAATTTCAGGAAAGAAGTGCAGGGAAGTCGGCTGGAAAGAGTGCAAGCAAGAAAATAAAATCAGAGACCCAACGCTCTGCCAAGACAAAGATCAGGAACAAATGGATGCAATCAGAGGAGAATTCTGTTGTATAAAATCTATCCTTAGTAAAAATAAAAGTGACCAGGACATCGACTAAGAAAAGGAATGTCTCTTCGGGACAAGTCGTGCTCGGTCAAGCTCCATAATTTTGATTAATGAGTCACCCCAGGCTTCACCTGGAGATCACAACCTCTTGGTTCTTGCAGATGCAGAAGCTCATACTGTGGTGAATGAATAAAATGTAGAGAGGGAGGAAAACATATCCTTATCGACATCCCTTCATAATTTGAAGAAGAAGAGAATGACACCGAGTACAAGCAGAGACCCGACAGAGGGTCAGGTAGATGACGAGGCGCGACATATAGAAACCCTCGATGATTTTGATGAACACGGAACTATAGCCCCTGATGAGTTGGATGTACAGGGTACTGAAGCCCCTGATGAATTATTTGCATAGGGTACTGAAGCCCTTGGCACAATGGACGTGGAGGATACTGAAACCCTCAGTGACATGGAAGCTCCTGGGACAGAAACCCTTGGCGATATTATGATGCAGACCCTGGATGCCCAAGATAACTTCGATATTGGAAACAATGGTACATGCTTTGAATCCATTGCAGAAAAGGTGCTTGCACCAGATGAGATGGACATGAAGACCTCTACCCTCTATCTAAATAACCAGATAATAGAACTACAACAACAATTTCATGACTTGGAGGCATTAAACCAGGTCATGAAGGAGAAAAAATGATAGAAGCAAGGCAAGATAGAATTGGTAGAAGAGGTCAAACAACAGAAATGTCAAGTGAAGGTATAGAAGTTTCGGGCTTCAAAATGCTACAAGCGCCTCAAGAAGGTGACCAAACAACTTAAGGAAGCCTGAGGTAAGAAGACGAAGGTAGTGAAAGCAGGAATCAATATCCAGGTGCAGGATTGAAATATGGCTCCTTATTTTGAAAATTTTTCTGCAGCAGGTAAAGGTTGTGTGAGGAAACACAACATCTTAGGGATTAGAGGATATTGGTATGCTGAAATGATATATTTTTACTTCCTTCCTATTATAAAACCACAATCATTAACCTCTGTTTTATCTCCATAAACCTCCCCATTCTTGCACTAGTCCAAGAATACTGTCTATTCCTACATAAACTTCATATTTCATGTTTAAGGTTTATTAGGTGCTTAATTAATAATTTTAAATAGATTTCGTGCCTTTAATATTTCTTGTACCTTATATTTACTTTCCTAAAGTATTTGATAAGCTAAAAGTATTAATCATTATATTAGCTTTATCTAGTGCAGGTTGATTCCTGCACCGCGGCAACTATATGTTCTATTATCTCCGCAACATCTCGATCACTTCACGCGGGAATCTTGGTCCACGTCGTCTATTTTAGTTGTGATCATCCAAATTTGAACTCAAGCGAAGGATATCTAGGATATGACCGAGGATAAGGTCAAGGTCCAACGATTAGTTCGCATCTTATTATTGTCGTTGGCTTAATTTTGGAATTTTGTTTGTTATTTCGTTCAGCCGAAAGGCTAGATTTGGAATGACTCTGTAGTTTTTTATTATGGCCATAGGTTGAAGGGATGTATAAATTATAGCTCTGAGATAGAACTAAGTTAGTGATAGCAAGTGCAACTATAATTTTGGTCAATTTGTAATATCGTTGTCGCCCTTGTTATGGGTTGGACTTGAACTCATAATGTATATTTGCTAATTGAAATTAATATAAGGAGTTGCGCCATGATTTTCTCACTCTACGTTTAATTTTTCATTGATGTGTTATTAAAGTGTTGAAGATTTTGGTTTCATGAAAGGGGAAACGCGCTGGTTGTCTAGGGCCCAGCCAACCCAGCACTTTTACCCTCATGCTTTCGTTATGTTAAAGGTGTGAGCTAACTTTTTTTATTTGCAGAAGCATGGTTTAAATTTGAATTTCATCCTTTATTACTAAATTTTGATTTATTTCATTAAACAGTCAAAGTGTGAATGGATCCGTTGTGTGGAATTCAAATTGAATTAACTTACTTTCTGCAATTTCTTTCCCAGTTTTCTTTCGCTTGGATCGTGCAAATAGATTATTCCTGCACCAGTGCATGTAGGATTCTGCACTCTGGTTTGCTAGTTTATTTACAACAAGTGTTTTATTCTTTTTTCTTTATATGATTTAATCTATTTATGCAAATAAGTGTTTATTATCAGAAGGAATCATTTCTACTATTAAAATCTAAACTCTTGAATATTAAGAATGACTTCGTGAAATGGAAAACAACGTTGTTGCAATATCTTAATTTATATCGGCACCTCATGATTTAGGGAGAAGGAATAAAATTAATCTTAAATATTACAATGAACCCTTTTTGAGTTAGATTTGGTCGCATGCAAAATCTATTTGACTGAAGAAGGTATGATTTAACTTTGTTTTCATCTTAAAATTTTATTTCTATTGCAAGGTTCAGTTGATTAAAGCATTATTTCTTCATGTGCAAGTTATTTCAGAGTTCTTCTTGCATTTTCAATTCTTTTTATAGTTAGCGCGCCCTTCTATTTTTCAAAAGTAAATTAGAAAACTTGGTGTAGGAAGCTCTGTTCTAGTTCAAAAACCAGTGTCTTGTTACAACAATAGAGTGCTCTAAGCCTTGAGGCTTAGAGCCCCTACATGAATATATAAGTCTTCAGTATAAGTGTACAATATACTTCTCACATAATTTTTGTACCTGTACAGGAACGACCACTTGGTGTGAGAAGGAAAATCATTTAGAAGGCAGATCTTTTCAAGGGCCCACTTGTTAAGCTTCCACCACTTCTACTGAGGATAAACATAGAACTTTACTTCAAAAGTTAAGATTATTTACAATGGTGTGAAAGTTCCTTTATTTTATTTCTTCTCAAATGCATTCTTTTACATTCCAGAACTATAATTACTTTGGTGTCAATTTCCTTTGAGATTTTTTTTCTATTTGATTCTGCAATATTTCAATTGAGAAGTAGAAATAGAAATAGGAAAAGTTCATATCACTTCTGGCATTACCTTTGCTTTGTCTCTAAGCTTACAAAACCCTCGGGTTGAAAATTAAGTGTTGAAGGAGCTTGCTTAAGTGCAAATCCTACACCCAGCAATGATAGATAAGCTCATATGCAGGTTTGAAATATACCCTTCAATATGTACCAGTATATGAGAGACCAATTTCCTTGATTGAGATGATGTCAGAAGATACTGAAGAATTTAGCATTGGGATATGATGACTGCCCTGAACCAAGATTCAATGTAATCTTGTATTCCTTGGATTCTTGCTATCATGTCATGCAATTCTTTGGAGATGTGATCTTCATTCATAGAATTTGGTGATAGGCATGCAAGAAACTTTTCAATCTCAAGTTCCAACAACTGCTCTTCATCAACAGGCAACCATGATTCTTGCACTTTATTTGAATCTTCTTCTTCTGGTTGTTGTTCTTCAATGGCAGCGGGTGAATCATTTGCAATACCTCAAAATTTTAAGTGGATTGAGGTGTTTTATTGTTGTGGATTCGAAATGGTTGTCCAGGTAGTGGAGTGGGAATGGATCTTTGGGTGCTTGTGTGGTTGGTAATAGGAAAGGTTGAATTGAGGTCGATTGATGGCGAAATTGATGTTGTGGTGGAGGTGAATGGTATTGAGAACATTGTTATTGGTATTGAGGATAGAGAGGGAAAGATTGAGGATATGGTGGATTTCATTTGTAGGTCCTTTACCAACTTTGTTGCCAAGATTGGTTTTGAGGTTGGGATTGAGATGGCTAAGGTTTCCAAGGTTGGTTTTGAGTTTGGGATTGAGATGTCCAAGGTTTCCAAGACAAGGGTGTTTGCCAATTTCTTTGAGATTTTTGTGCATAACCTTGAAACTGTGCATAAGGATATTGCATCATATTGGGTTGAAGAGGCTTCCATAGTCCTCTTGGAGCTACATAATAGAGTTGCTCTTTTTCTTGATTTTCTCCATTATCCTTTTGGTAAAATGCCTTCAACCCTGGTAATGATGGAAAATCTTTAGGAGTATGTGATCTTGCACAAATTTTCCAAATTTTAATGTTATCAAGTGGACATTCATGCAAAAAATATTTCTTTGTACATTTAGGGCAAAATAAAGCAACATTTTCAACTTTTTTCTTGTTTTGCATTCTTAGCATGTCATTTTGTTCATTTAAATTACCAAGAATGTTTAGAAAATTGTTAAGTTCAGTTTGACTTACTAATCCCGATGTCGACTTACTTACTCTTGTCATAAATGGATCTTGAGAGGATCTTACATACTTTTCTTTTCCTCTTGATATGTTCTTTCATAGTTCACAAATCTCTTGAAATGACAATTGATAAACATCTCCTTTTCCCACCAGATTAAGAAGATCAATCCATTCATCCTTTATAGCATTTAGTAGGAGAGTTTTTAATGTGTATGATCCTAAATTATGAAATTTAAAGCTTTTGCTATTATAAGTAAATATCTCCATTAAATCTTCTAGGCTTTCATCATATTTTTGGTTCATCTTAAAGACTTAATTTCTAAGGTCATGCTGTATTCAATAATCTTTATATTTTTCCAAAAATACTCTTTTCATATCATCCCATGTCCTTATAGAATTTTTTCCTAAAGTCATGAACCATATAAGAGCTCTATCCTTCAATGTTGCCAGAAACAAATTCAATTTTTGAATGTGCAATGAGTATCCATAGGATCTACAAATTATTTCAAATTCAAAAAGAAAGGTTTATGGGTCTTCTGATCTCATACCTTTGAAGTTAGGAAGTGCAGATGGAGGGGTGCTCTTAATATGACCATTGCCATCAATTTATTGAATGGGAAATCCAAAATTATCTTCCTCATTTTCCTCATATTTGTCCATTTCTTCAACCTCCTTTGTCACATCTTCATTTACCTGCAAAACTATGAATTCATGTTGTGGATGTGTGGCTCTTACTACACCACGTGATATAGTGGGTGTGGTAGGGGATTGAAGTTTTTCCTTTTTAATGAAAAGAAAAAGGCTCATATTTACACTTCCCCGACAACAACGCCAAAATGTTTGTTCAATTTAATTGTCTTAAATTGATTACATAAATTATCGACCTGAGTTGGTAAACTTGTGAAGTGCAAGTACACAATATATGTTAGAAGCCTCTTTTATTCATTTAGTTTATTGGTGTGATGATTGAATTTGTATAGATTACTTCTAAGGATGTTTTTACTCTTATGTTCCTAATGAAATTGATAAATTTAAATTACAACTAAGTTCTAAAAATCAACATGCTTTCTACTATGTAAAAGCTAAAACAAAATTTCTCTATCTTATGAAGAAATCTTAACTAATTTATTTATTAGTCTCTAAAAATTCTTATTCTCTAACAGTCTTGTGCATGAAGATAAAATCGAATTCTAGAAAAGGAAATTTATTCATTTTTATGTTTTTGAAATGAAATTTTATGGCAATGAAACTTTTGAATAAATCACTATAGCTCTTGCAAAGAAATCACTCATGAATGGAAAAGAACGCACTCATATGCTGAAAATAAATCACTCAATAACTATTTTTTTGAAAATAAATCACTCATTCTCTTGAAATAAACCACTCACGAACTTGTAAAGCTACTCTAAAATAAATCACTACTGCTCTAGAAGTAAAACTATGAATCGTCTGCAATTCGACAATTTGAAAGGAAAGATTGATGAATCTACATCAAATGATAAAAGAATACTCATGAAAGCATCTACATCAAATAACAAAATGGAATTCTAGAAACAACTACAACAAATGACAAATAGGAATTATGAAAAAAACTACGACAAATGACAAATTGGAATTCTTAAAATAACTACATCAAATGATAAAATGAAAACATGAAAACAACTATATTAAAAACATAAAATGCAGAACCTTCACTGTTTGCAGGGGCCCTCCACAAACAGTCGGTCAAATATTTACTCCAATATTTAGTTGCACACCAAGTCTTCACGGTACTTCTTCATTAAAAATGAATGAAAAACAGAGTTGTAAAACTTCACAATATGCTTCAGAAAATTAACCTCCCCTCTTTGTTTCAATGGAGTGTTTATATAGGGATTGCAATGTAACTTCATGGAGATTCATATGGCTAAAGATAAAAACTCAATGGAAACCTATTTTCCACGAATTCGATGAAGCATAGTCCATTCCAACCTCTGTTTTCTTGACTAGGCGTTTATTGACACATGGGCGCAATGTTTGCTCATGCAACTGAAAAATAGGGCTTCAAATAACCTGTAATATCTCCCAAATGGTAATGAATTTGGGAAACCTTCTAACCAAGAACTTAATTGGGTCTATGCTGAACAAAACCCATGTTTTTGTTTTGTTATATTCACTATATTTTTCTCAGAAAATGTGTTTTAAGTTGACTATTCAAAACTTCTACGATTTTCCCTTGATCTTTGCATGGAGGTCCACATGTGTGAGCTAGGTGGAATTTGACCAAAAAAAATCCATATTAGAGCTTCTAGAAACAATTTCCATTTATTAGATTTCATTCTAGAGTGATTCTACTACCTCAACCATGGATACAGTTGCGGAAACTGTAGAAACTTGAACTATCAAACTATCATAGTAAAACCATGCATAGTTCTCTTTAATTCATTAAAAATAATAGAAATAACAATAATACAACATGTAGACATGTATGTGGTAATTTGGTATGTTCATGAAGCAATATGGTTAAAAATGATAAAAATGGGTGAATGGAATGATGTGAAAATGGATGGTTTCATTAACAAAATTATGACAAATTGGAGGCTCAACAACTTCAAATGCATTGGATGGGACCATTCTATGTCATAAAAATTCAAGAATCAGGAGTTGTAAAGCTTTCACATTTGGAAAGAGTAATATTACCTGGTTGGGTGAATGGTGCACGTCTGAAACCCTACCACGATTGAGAAAATTAAATTTTTACTTTCAATAAACTCTCACAGCTGATAGGAGTCTATAGGTTAGATAGTAAATAGCTCTCTCACACCCAAGATGAGTCTGTAGGTTAAAATTTCAATAACTGTCTCGCAACTGAGAGATGTTAATAAACCCGAAGAGTTAGTCTTCACTTGTATGTTAGGAAGTCAATCACCAAATAACGTCGGTGTCACGAGTATCCCACCACTACGATGTTGCGGCATGGGGACCACACCGTAACCAATTGTGGTCATGGGTCACGAGTATCCCACCACTACGATGTTGCGGCATGGGGATCACACCACAACCAATTGTGGTCAGGGGGGGGTGTGGGTATTGTACGACCAAGCTACGCCAACCATAATTTTTTCATAATTAAGCATCATTTAGGTGTCAGTCTATAGTGTCAGCCAAAAATTTGAAAATATTTTACGTAATTGGAAACACCACTCTGTAATAAAGTTTCCACATTGGGCCATAATAATTAGCCATCATGTCCACTCAATTTCCGAGACCACCATCAGCAAAGTCAGAGTCCACCTCATTTGAGTAACCACCCACATGATTGTAGCCGCGGAGGGAACCTGAAAGAGAAATAATAATAATAATAATAATTAATTAGTTATCCAGACACATCAATTCCCTTCATGCCAACATTCCTACTTATTCCGCATGGAGAAAGTAAAAGTCAGAGTGTCGTAAAACAAAGAATTGCAAGAAGAGGAAACTGCTATAACGACCAGTCATAGCATCTAAGCAAAGTTTCAAAGGTGAAGACCGACAAAAATACTGGTGTATTACAGAATAAATGGCATGACAAAGACAATGGTGTCAGTAGTCGAACTAGAGCTTGATGAGAGGATTCAGAAATTGGAGCCATTGATAGGAATGTATGATAATGCAACTCTAATAGACACAAACTTCATAGATTCCTTCCAATTTCCAACTTTGAAGAGGAAAGTCTACATTGAGAATTATGTAAAGGAGGGTGGCAGTGAATCAGATTGGGTTCACCCAAACTTCAAAGGAATTCAAAGATCAACATTTCTTCACCTGAGGAGCCTATCGGTATTTGGTACACAGGGAGCAGCCATATAATGCATAAAGCTCCTAATTAGTAGGATTCACAACAGGTCGCTCTGGCTCAGGAAAGAGATTAAAATTCACATAGAATACATCCATAGACTCATGAGGCTATCAGCAACAGGGAGCGACATAGCCATGGCCTTCCAGACTACCTCCAAAAGAGCAAAGAAGGAGGGGGAATTAGACTACTAAAAGAAGTATCAGACCAAGAGAGAAGGGAAGGGGGAAAAGATAGACCTTGTCAACACACCCAATGTGAATTTTTCATGCTACCTGGTGGTAGGGAAGACCATGAGACACTATACAAAAAGGGAGTGCACCCTGGACACAATTTTGTTGTGGAGCATTGCGTGCAGGGAGCATAGCTCAATTGGTGTGCTTTTCTGCTGCAAGAGATATTTGAGGCCTACGAAGACAACTTCAAAAGGGCCACCGGGTTTATCTACGGATATCTACTAATGGTGCTGGCTATGTGGAAATAATGTCCGCCAGGGAAACGACCACTTGCAGAGATAGGCGAAGATCAACCACTGGCCCTTATATATACACCGTGGAGAGTCTCAGGTGACCCCAGCAGTGATGAAATCAACGAGGAGGCATTCACATATTGGTATAGGATGATCTTGGATGTTATTTGAACCCAACAAAAAATTCCCAGAGCGCTACTAGATGAGTACTCTGGGCAGATATGGTTTGGTGCCTCGCATGGAAATACATGGATTAGAACCCACTACGTTACGGTGGACACCTTCCAAAAGAGGCCGTTGAGATTCCAGCTGGCAGAGCAAGCATTCCACACAGAATTTATGTCTTGGACGAGGGTCGTGTGGGAAATCCAAGATGGGAAGCACAAGTATTATTTTGAGGCCATGATTCCATAGCCGCTACCAGGAGAAACATCGACGGACATAGTTCAAAGGATATCTCAGATGCAACTCCATCCACTGCTTTAGAAGTTGGACACCCAGGTGCAAGCCTTTAACAAATCCATGGTAAGTATCGGAGTTGTAACCACTACCTTTCCATTATTTAATGAATTTCAAGAATTCATCATAGGTCACCTTCATTAATGACCCCAATCCTTACTTCTATCCCCTCCACCACCCTCCATTTGCACTCACATATGACCATTGCCCCATTTTGAAAAACCAAGGCAACTAAACCACCCATCCCCAAGCCCAAGGGAAAGAAGGCCATTATTCTGAAACCTAACCAAGTGGTAGACTTGACAAAGGAGGATCATGTACATCAGATAGGTAAAGGGATTCTGATAATAGAGGAGTCATAGAAGGGTACTTAGATTTCCCCATCCATACCACAACCCAAGCCTTCATCATCAAATCGCTCCATCCTCCTCCTCCCCAACCACCCAGAATTCATCGCCGCACACATCTCATACCTCCTGTTACCCATGATAAAATTTAGTTGGTCATAATTTTCAAAAAATGAACATATGTGAGAGGTCTTAAAGGTCATCATTCGTGTGATAGAAGTCAATGTCAAATAAAATCCAAAAATATATCATGCATGAGAAAATCTGGTCATTACAGTGAAATTTGACAAGAATACCAAAGTTCGTAGCGAAATCAGTGTAAAAAAGTTAAAATTCGCAACGAACTTGCCTAAAAACTCTGTTTTTGTAGTGAGAGAGAATTTTAGATTTTTTCAAGCATTAAATGCCTTCTTGAAGCACATCAGTTAGTTGGTATGGTCAAAGAGTACCAATGGATTCTTTGGTTAGTGAGAAATCTCATCATAGAGGAAGATTAGGCTACCAACTCATCATGGTAGACACATCATCAAGCATAAGAGTACATCACTTTTTCCACCTCACCATTGGATATCTCACCATATAAATTCAGGTTTACAAGGACTTAACTCCACTGTATCAGTTGGTTAACACCTCGGCATGATTAGTTTGGTTCGATGGAGATGGTACAAGAAGAATTGAAGAAAAGCATCTTAAAATGATTATGCAAGATGATGATATTGAAATATGGTAAGGCAACACATATTTGGACCATATTATTTCTAATACTATCATACCTGTTATGCGGATAAATCCTTCTTGCGAACAAGAACAATATCCCTAGTATCCTAAGGATATCTAGAAACAAACAACAAAATGCAAACCATTTTCTCTAGATCATTTGTGATTCAGAATTAGTAATAACTAAGTATGAGGACATGCCCCTACTTGAAGTCAAATGCTTGCCGAAATATTTTATCCAGTCACTCCAATAGAGGTCACTTCAGCATGTGAAACCTGTGATCAAAGATAGATAAAAATATTAAAAGCACCTGCAAGATATAATAATTGAAAAAACACTAATCTATGCCAGTGATCAAGGAATCCAAGAATTGAAATACTCAAATAGATACATGAATAATTCAATGAGAAAATGAAATCTATTTGTATTAAATTTTATAATAAGAAGTAACCTTACAACCTTTCACCTTGATGTTATACAGGTTCTTCTAGGGTCCTAAACAATCATTCTCTCTCAGATTGACAAGCCTTCTTCTCTCTGAACTGGCATAAAGTTATGGACATGAGTGTGTGATAATTCTCATATAAAAAATGGCTAGTATAGAGAGTATGCTCTCTTTAAGAAATTCTTCAGCAACTAATATGTATGTCTACCATTTACAAGCTACCATCTACCCTTAAGACTGAAACATCAGCTCAATTTATAGAGAAATGGAGGTAGTTTCAGTTCCATGAAGAGGGGGATGGATTCCTCTCATGAAGGGATTTGAGCTCCATATACCAAGGGATAAGCTCCATGAGTGAAGGGATAGATTATAGGATAAAGCTCGAACTGAACACACTTCTAGAAGCTTCTAGTTGGCAGAATATTCGACCAGTTGGGCTTCTAGAACTTACTTTTTCCTTTATTTGACTATTTACGGTGGTCCGCAGGTTTAATATGCAAAATGTGCAGGATGTGCCGCAGGCTATAGAGCAAATATCTGCGGATCCGTAGGCAAGGGCTAGGAAAAGTGCGGAGTTAGAATTTTTAGGGTTTTAATGAGCTTTTCTCAAATTCCAAGACTTGGTTTAGGAACATTGGATTTTTTGACTTCTAAGAGAGCGTAATACAGGTAACGATGTACCTATATTGACAGTCAAATGTCATGGTGAAAAAATAACGTGTAACGGATTTCCCCCTAAAGTGCGACGTCTGAGGTAGTTCTTAAGAGTGAAGTGATTTATCTTTCCGAGGTTTGGATTGCGGACATATCGGTCGAAAGCCTGTAAACAAATTCAATGCAAATATATATATGTATATCATTGCTGTGGTAGGCATTCCCATACTCAAATCAAAACTAACTACATGTTCTGGTACAAAAATGATTTTAAAATTACATCAATAGTAGACACAGCATGGACACAACCATATGTCATAAGTAGTCTACTATATCATGAATAATAAAACTCCTTGTAGCCTGGATGGTGGAAACTAGATCCAGGGTCTTGATTTCTGCTTCTCGAAATAGTACGATTATATCCATGCGATTGATTGTGTCGAAGTCGAACATGGTAGAAACCACTTGATTACCAGTCAATGATGTGAACTTTTAACAAGTGTGAGAGAAACCACCAATAATGACAATGGTTCTCAAAGTACTCAATACAATCCAAGAAGTGTGAATAAATGATTTGCTGTCAAACACTTCACAGAATCATTCGATCAAAGGTCAATGATGCAATCTTTCATCGAAGGCAAGAAACCTACCATTAGGGCATGCAGATCCCAAGGTACTGATAAGATTCTAGATCAACTTTCTAGATGATGACATGTTGTCGATAGAAAGCGACCTGTCATAGGAAATCCTACGACACGAAACCATTAAATCAAGTTTTGAAGAAATTTTTAGCAAGGACTGACTCAGGGATGGTCAACGCGAATGGAGACAAATGTTTGCAATGAATGGTTTTATTTGAATTGTCTCTTGAACACATAACGACATTGCAGATGGTTTGGTAACAATTGACGTAAAGCTAATACCAAGAAACCGGCTGAAGACTTTCAATGTGGTTTAATTAAATGTTAGACAAAGGATTTTCCCAACCCAGGTACAAGTGTGAAAAAAAGTGTTGTGTTCAAGAGTGGTATACTTCTTTTCAAAACAAGGGTGACAACTGGATTCATTTTCTCTCTTTTCCCCCACCATTTCTAGTAAGTACCTCTTTATTTTTGACAAGCTTGAGGAGGATAACATTTGCTTGTTGTGTAAGCTCATCCTTCAGGTGAGTTCAACTTAGTATTAAAATCGAACCCTAAGAAGGAGTGGTTCGTTCCTGTTTGTAATTGATAGGTCCTTTACTATTAAATTTTAACGAGTCCAGTACAGGTGAAACTCGGTGTTTTTCAATTTTAGGGAGTCAGAAGAAAAACATAAGAAAACTCTATGGTTCTTCTTTTTCGTAAATTTAGTCTCTCAAGCCCGAAAAAGGATAAAATAATACAAGAGAGAACTCTATTGACCATGATTAGTCAACGTATACCTTTTTCGTAAACCGTCCATTTCAATCTGGAAAAGGGGTAAACTTATACTGAAAGGACGAATGTTCCCTTTAACGAGTTCGAATAGTCAAGTACTCGACGATATTTTCATATTTAGAGAGTCTGAAAAGGGCTTAAAAGATAACTCCAGGGTTTCGATTTTTCATAATTTTTCGAGAGCCCGAAAAAGTGATAATAGTGTACTCATCATCAAAATAATTCTTTTCACCGGAAAAATCTGTATTCTGCACAAAAAATCAAAAGATTAAACATACGTGTTTCCAATAAGTAAAAACATCGAAAAAATACTTTTTAAAGTGGAAAATAAATAAAATGCAACATTTTATTCATTCAAAAAATCTTATAAAAAGGAGTTTAACAAATTCATTTTCACCTTTTGTCCTCAGAGTTGTAAATTGAGAGCTTTTGGCAGAAAATTTCTGGGGCTGATAATGGGAGAACTGACCGCTCAAATCGAGATTCGTCAGAACCAGGTTATCCACAACACTATTATCTTCATTTCTATCCAATTAAATTCTCTTTTTATGTTTTAAAATCATTTTTTGAGGAGAAGTTAGGTTTAAAATTCCGCTCTCAGGGGTCTGCGGGTCATACATGTGTTACCTGTGGACCCCGATAATTTTCTTAAAGGAAAATTATCGGGCTACCACGGTTTTCATGTAGAGAGCGTGTGGACGTTCACACTGACTTTGCACAAAAACTATGGAGGCGCCATGACCAAATGAAAATTGATAATTTCTCTCAAAAATGGTTAAAATTTCTCACTCTAAAAGTTTCTAATCTTCAAATGCGTCCATTTGCATATTATTCCACAATGCTAGAGTGGAGAGAATGTGAGCGTGAAGGTATAGATGATGCAGCTATGACTGATCAAGCCACAATGTGTGCGCTTAAAAATTGTGGTTTGTATAAATTCTGGGCAATTCAAGTTATGAGGGCACAAGTGGAACTGATGACATGGCTAGTGAACAAGTGGGATGTTCAAAATCAGTGTTTCATCACTGAAAATCATTGGCTTGAACTTGAGCTCGAAGATATTTATTTTCTCACTGGATTATCCAAAAGAGGAGAAAGCATTTATTTGTTTGGAGCTAGGTAGGGTGGCCTACCCGTTACTGGTTGCAAACAAGAATTTTGCAGTGATGAAGTAGATCCCAAAGATAACCGCATAGATATAAAGACAATCTTGCGACTTGATCTTAAAGTTATTGCATTCACAGTAACCAGGTTGTGTGGAAGCATGGCTCCACATGTGGCCACCAAGTCTCAGATGCAGACCATAGTTGAATGTTTCAGAGGCACCATTTTCAACTGGTGCAAAGGGGTATTGGTCAATATGAAAGGCCAATTAACGAGAGCAAAAAATGAAAAGTTGAAAAACTTTGGGTATGGCGCCACCCTAATCTCTTTTGCTTTCGAGAGGATTCCATTCCTTGCCCATCAACTTATTCTTGTTGCTCATGGTGAAATTAGAGAGCCTCATATGGTACGATGGGTTGCATTGATGGCCTGCTATGGTGGCGACGACAATACGATGGTTCGGTTTACTCCTGCGTATTTTATGTGGCTGCAGAACCAAATCTTCATAATTGAAGATTTTCCATATGCGAGTATAGAATTTAGAGGTGATCCTGAGATGTCCTTACCTCCAGGGGCACAATGGGACAAATCAGGTAAGCGAATCATTTCGATGTTTTTTAACTCTAATTTTTATTTGTTTTTTAAAATCGTCCAATACTGATAACAAAATTTTAAATATAGATGTTGGTCCACGATGGCCAACTACACTCCGCCACTTTGAAAGGCGACAAATAGATCCCATAGCACAGCCACAGGATTAGGCAGCAGAAATCCTCACTAACATAGAACACAACCTAGAGAGGTTGACTATAGATATCCCTGAGACATCGACAGACGACATTCCTCTTCATCTACAGAGACATGTTACTGGTGTTCCAGGCTAGTTTAGGAGATTCATGCACAAGGTGGCGTGTGCAATAATATACTACCATGATCATCACCAAGGATAGTAGATGATCATCGTGGATTGAATTTTTTTTTTTTTTGTATCAGTATCTTTCAGATCATAAGGTGTTTTAAACCTATGATCACAGACGATGTAATATTTTTTGAAAACAAAAACTTCTATCTATGATATTACTACTTTCTCTGACTATCTTGTTCAAAATGTATCGAATGTTGTTTTGGTTTACTGTTTAAATTTGAAAATGTCTATTTAGAACATGATTAGCTAATGCATTAGCCAATGTGTTTAAATTTCTTGAAATGTGTTGATATTCGATGTAATCAAATTTTCTTTACAAGAGATGAAGCTTCAAAAATAATCTTAATAACACTGGATTTTTAATTGCATATACTCTGTTTAAATGTAATACAATGAGTTCTGAATCCAACCTTATGATCAAACGTCGAATACCAAATGAAATGGAATCAGATAATAACTCAATCACTGTGCTATATTCTACGATATTATTCGTTGTTTGACCAAGGCTTACCCCATGCATAGAAACTAACTCATTACTGGGTGAATAGATAACCCAAGCTAGGGAAGAAATATTTTATGTACTACTAAAAGCACCATTAGCAAAACCAATGTATGTTTGAAGGGATGTTGACATCTGTAATATCAAGAGTAATAAAGATAAGCAGAGATAGTAGTAAAAACTAGGCACACCTATCTAATCTAAGGCACACTAACTAGAAAAATAACTAATATACAAGTAAGATCTTCACACAAGAATCAAGCATAATATCTCTTCAGATAAAGACCATTTCTGGGCTTATCTAAAGAGACCCCGTCATAATCAATCAATTCATAGGCCCCTTTGGCAAGCACTCACTTGACAATGTAAGGACCATGCCACATTGGTTCAAATTTCCCAGCTCCTAGCTTATCGTTAGCTTGATCATATACTAAGACTAGGTCACCTTCTGAAAAAACACGAGGTGTAACACTTCGATCATATTGAGCTTTAACGTGTTTTTTATGAGCTTTGGCTGTTAATACAGTGGTGCGCCGAGTCTCATCCAATTGTGCTAAGTGTAAAAATCATTTTTCCTCTTCAGAGGTAGTTGGTAGTAACTCTATCGCTAATTGGAGTGATGGTATTTCACATTCAATGGGTAACACATCTTCTAAACCATAAACCAGTTGAAAAGGAGTGAACCCTGTTGCAGTTTTTGCTGAGGTTTGGTATGACCATAATGCCAAAAAAATCAAGGTATGCCAATTCGATTTGTGAGTTCCAATAATCCGTTTGATCACAGTGGTTAAAACTTTATTAAAAGCTTCAACCTGACCATTAGCCTGTGGGTAATATGGAGTGGAATTATCATGGTGCAGGCCAAGTTGATCAAAAAGTTCGGTCATCATTTTATTTCGAAAATGAATCCCATGGTCAATGATAATAGCTTGGGGTACACATAAACGAGCAATCACATGATTGAATACGAATGTAGCTGCAGTCTTGCCATCTGCCACGAATGTAGGCAACGCCTCGGCCCATTTAGTAAAGTAATCTACTATGAGAATAATATACCCATGCCCCGTGGCTGAGTGAGGGTTACATGTAATGAAATCAATGCCCCATTTCACAAAAGGATTGACAACAATTACGGGGTGATGAGGAGCTGGTGGTGCATGTATTTTCCCATCAAAAATTTGACAGTTGTGGTATTTTCGGACCGCAAGAATGCAATCTTTAAATAATTATGGCCAAAAATAGCCAGTGCGCAATATCTTTTGGGTTGTGGCATACTCAGAAATATGACCACCACATGCTCCATAGTGGTAGTCATTCAAAACCCTTTCAGCGTCTTCATGAGTTATGCAACGTCGAAAAACAGAATCCGCACCACGACAATAAAGTGTGTCCCCAACAATATTGTATTGCTGAGATTGGTAATGGATCTTTCGTCTATTTGAACGTGAAATCTTAGGTTGAAAGGTTTGGGTTTGAAGATAAATGATGATATCTCCATACCATGGAACTAATAACTGATAAGAAATAGAGATTCATCTACAATGGGATTCTCTACCACAGTTTCCGTCTCAGTATTGGGAAAGTCACACATAATTTCTGCAAACACTAGTGATTTCTTTGATTTAGACTTTTCGAATTCTAAATCAAACTTCTGTAGGATAAAAATCCATTTATATTATTTCCCCCCAAGTAATTGTTTTGTCAAAATATACATCATTGGGTTGCAATTAGAAATTAACGTTGCTTTATGTAACAGTATGTAATGACGAAATCTTTGGACAACTTGTATGGTTGCCAAGGCCAATTTCTCCACATGTGAATATTTAATTTTGGTTGGATTCATATTCCTACTTAGATAATAAATTACATGCTCATTGTGAAATTCATCTTCTTGAACTAAAACCATTCCAATGGTGGAATCAGAGGCTGCGAGGTATAAAAATTAGTCCTGGTTGTAATTGGGTGGATGCAATAATAGTGCATGGGTTAACACGTGTTTTAGAGCATCAAAATATTGATCAGCAATCTCATCCCAAATAAAATGAACATTCTGTTTCAAAAACCTGGTAAAACCTTTTGTTAACTCAACATAGTTCGGGATAAATCTACACAGAAAGTTTGCTTTCCCTTGCAAACCCTGGAGTTGGCGAAGAGTGGAAGGAGGAGGTAAAATTATGATGGCCTCAACCTTCAAGGGATCGACACGAATGCCAGATTTGGAAACAAATAATCCTAATAATCATCCAGATTGCACACAAAAAACACACTTAGGTGGATTTAAACGAATCTTGTAATCCCTATATCTCATAAAAATTGCTCGTAAATGAGTAGGACGATCTTCCTTGTGTAATGAGTGAGTAGGTAAATCATCCAGATAAGGATGCACAATGTGTTTAATGTCATGAAAATCATAATACATTGCCCTTTGAAAAATTTCACCAGTATTCTTTAATCCAAAAGGTAATTTACAATAAGAAAATGCTCCCCAAGGACAAACGAATGTTGTTTTTGGTTGATCAACAGGGAGTATGTTTATTTGATTATATCCGGAAAATCCATCCATAAATGAAAACATCTCATTTCCAGCACAATCATCAATAATTTGGTCGATATAAGGGGTGGGATAATTGTCCCTTGGACAGGCTTTATTAATATCCCTATAATCGACGCATAATCATATAATACCTTGTTTTTTGGTAACGAGAACTATATTAGATACCCAATATGTTAATGGGATTGGATAAATAAATCATGCTCTTAGTAGTTTCTGAACTTCAGCTTTAATATCAGTATTTTTTCGCGGATGTATCGGACGTAAATGTTGTCTAATAGGCTTTGCATCCGGGTATGTCTTTATTTCATGAATGACAATTTTTGGATCAATTCTTGGCATTTCTTCGTAGGACCAGACAAATATATTGGGAAATTCTTGAAATAGGGATTTATATGTATTAATTTCGTCAATCATACAAGAAGATCCTATATGAATGTTTTCAACAACTTCAGGTTTAACTGATATGTCAATAGGAAAAATTGTAAAAATGTTTCCCAAATTAATATCATAATCCGAATTTGTAATCATGATTGGATTTTGTGGTTCCTTGACATAATCAATTGTAAAAATCGATGAAAAATCATTTTCAAATCTATCAAGTTCAGGTAAAAATGAAGATCTATGGTGTGGATCATCCCAGGGTGATTCATTCATAGACAAAATTTCATGAATGCTTTCATCAGTATGAAACACTTGTTGAAAAGGATTAGAAATAGATTTAAAGGCTGAGCTTAATAGTGAAGAACATTATTCAGTGATCACATTCATTAGATCAATATCAGTTGAAGGTGTGTTATAAAATTATTGTACCACTGTATATGCTATCTCAAAAGGACTCAAAGGCATCTCGCCATTGAAAGAATCCATTCCTGACTCTGAAGGCACTATCCAAGGATCATTAAATGAAATAGTGCTTGATGAAATCATATTGATATTAGAAATGGTACATGGTACGTTGGGCGAAGGCATAGAAAAAGTTCCCATCAAAACAAAATCTTTTACTAAACCTACTCCAACATCTTCATAAGGAATAGTCGATTTTCCAACATGTTCAATACTATCTGTAGAAGTTGGGTCAGACAAATAATATGACAGTTGATCGATTTTCACGATCTTTCCTTTATGAGGAAACATGATTAACCGAAAGACGAAAGACACAACAACAGTCATAGCATAAGACCAACTTCGTCCCAGAAGAAGGTTGTAATCCAGAGGGGCATCAACTACTTCCATATGTAGATTAACAGTTTTACCTTCGACCTCTATAGGTAGATCCTGTAAAATTCCATACAGATGGAATCCTCTTCCATAAAAATATTTAAGGATTGTCGGAGATTGGTTGATCATTGGAGAACTAAGAATTTTCCAAAAATTTAATGTAATAATGCACGTGGATGCCCTCTCATCAATTACAATACAAAAAATTCGTCTGTTTTTTTACTAATACCAGAATCTAAAAAGCCATCTGATGGGGTAGTCTTGGGGTAAAATTTTCTAAATCGAAGACCATAAGGTTAGAATCTTGAGGATCTATAGCTCCAATGGCTGATAAAATTAATTTCCTTTGTGCTGGACATGATTGCAGCACTTCTAAGGCCGACATTGCTGAAGGGGAAATCACCAATTCTTCAACAATGTTGTAGTTCTGAGCAGCTCTCTCATGTGGATTGAAAGCTGACTTCTGAAGTACACCTTTAGCAGGAGGTTTAATTACTAGATCAGGATTATTTTTCTCAATATGGAGTGGATCAGAAATCGAAGGAGATGTAGTTGGTGTTGAAGTAGAATTTTCTACTTCTTTACCAGTAATAGGATTTTTACTTCCATAGTCTTCTGATCGCGTTGCAACCATAACCTCAAACATCATTAAAATATATGTTGATGAGTGTGAAGAAGATCCTATGATTTTGCTATCTTGAGTAGGAAAGTAATCCTTCAAGACAGTAGGGGTGGGTGAACCTTTGATGAATTTAGAGACCTCAAATCGATGTAGGAACTCTTTAGTAAAGTGATCCTCGTCACAAATAAGACAAGGATAACGAGGTTCTCGTTTATCGTCAGATGGTTCAGTTTTTTCGGTTTTATCTTTGGGAAATGAAGTTTGTTTGCTTTTATTCTTAACTTTCTTCTTATTACCGGTTTTTGATTTAGTTGTAGATGAATCTACAATGTGAATGTCGGCATAAGTTTCAAGGGAAGAATCTCCTTTCGGTGAATCAGATAAAGTTATTATAGGAGAAGTAGTTTTTGAGGACTTCTTCTTACTTTTAATTGTGCTAACTAAACCAATTACACCATTTTCAGCATGAGACCCTGAAGGCGTTGCAGTTATTTGACTAGGACGTGGTAAATCAGGATTTTTTTCATACAAAGTACCAGACTGTGTATATACAAGGTCTAAGAACGGAGATTGAGAAATGACCTGTTCCTCAGTAACAACTCTTGCCTTAGCCACATCTTCAGTGATCTTTGGAAGTAATGATTTGATGAACCATTCTGCAAAAATTTGATCCAGAATAAAAAATTTCGCCAAACGTCTTCTACGTCTCCATTCATGTATGTGATCAGATATGTACATAGACGTATATTGTTTAAATGAAGTCAATAAGTCCATGGCATTTTCATATCTGACTGGAAACTGAAAATGTGTTAAGAAAGCAGTTGCTAAAGCATTGAAATTGTTGAATGAGCCACGTGGTAATTCAATGTACCATTTGGTAGCTAATCCTATCAGTGTTCGTTGAAACAATCGTAATCGAATAGAATCATCAATCAAAGAGTTCGACGTGCACCAGAGGTGGTAAGTCATGACATGGTTCGATGGGTCCTCTCCTGATTTCCCTTTAAATTTAGGGATATCACTGGGAAACTTATTTAGCATTGGCGGCCAATACGGAAGATACTAGATGGGATCATTCTTAGGTGCGAGAAATCAGGTAAATCCAAAGTTTCTATGAATGGCGACCGACGATTAGGGTCTTGAGCAAATTGATAACCTTGTGGAACTATACCAATACCAGGGGGAGGATATATAGGATATCCTGGAATAGCCTATGTGTTTGGGATTGGAATACCTCCCGGGTAACCAAGATTAACCGGACCATATTTGCGTTGAGCTGGTATCTGATACATGTAACCAGGGTATGGTTGATGTTGGTATACTGGATTTTGTGCTGCAGGCCCATATTGATACTGCCCTTGATATGGTTGATAAACAAACTGAGGTTGTATTGTTACAATTATACTTGTACAAGGTTGTCTCGTAGGTAGCTGAATGGTAGTCTGGACTGTAGGTCCAGGTTGTGGTGCAAAGACTACAGGTATTTGTTGTGATACTTGAGAGGTGTTAGAAATAGGAGCTGCAAAAGCTCCAGGAATATGTGTGGTAGCTTGAACAGAAGTTGGTGCAGCAGTTTGAGTTGGAGTTCTAGGTGTACTTGGACCAGGTTGCTGAACTATACCAGATGCAGGTATTTGAATCGTTGGTTGAACAGGTTGGACAGGTTGTTGGATTTTACTGTAACCCATTGGTTGAACAGGTTATTGGATTTGACTGTAACCCATTGTTTGAACAGGTTGATAATAAGGTACTTGCACATTAGGTTGAAATTTTTTTTGAACGTGTGATGAATTCCACACTGTGTTTACTCTAGGGTATGAAGGTTGTGTTGCATAAGAAGGACCATAACCAGGTTGATAATTTGTAACATATTCTTGATAATTAGCTGGATAATTCCTACTTCCTTGAAACAATTGTTGTTTTGGGTAGAAATGTGGCCCTAAACAGAAGTTGATGTCCCTGGAAAGACGGTTGCCCTGGTGTAGGGTATTGTCCTTGAAGAGGCTGTAGACCCTGAGTTGGGTATTGACCTTGAGGTTGATATTTACCTAGAGGTATGTACTATCCTTGCGGTTGATATGGTACTTGAGGTATGTATTGTCCTTGAGGTTTCCCCCAGGTGGTAAATTACCACCTTGAGGTTGTCCCCCAGGCGGTAAATTACTACCTTGAGGTTCAGGGTTAGGAATGTTTCCAAACATCATGTAAACGTGTTCTGCACGCAAATTTTTGGTATTTGATTCATTTGGACTAGATGTTTGTATATTTTTTTCGGGAGAAGGAGTTGCTCCCTAGTATTCTAAGGATATCTAGAAAAAAACAACCAAATGCAAACCATTTTCTCTAGATCATTTGTGATTCAGAATTATTAATAACAAAGTACGAGGACATTCCCCTACATGAAGTCCAATGCTTGCTAAAATATTTTATCCAGTCGCTCCAATAGAAGTCACTTCAGCATGTGAAACCTGCGATCAAAGACAGATAAAAAGATTAAAAGCACCTGCAACATATAATAATTGAAAAAACACTAATCTATCTTAATGATCAAAGAATCCAAGAATTGAAATACTTAAATAGATACATGTACAATTTAATGAGAAAATGAAATCCATTTGTATTAACTTGCATAATAAGAAGTAACCTTACAACATTTCGCCTTGATGTTATACAAGTTCTTCTGGGTCCTGAACAATTGTTCTCTCTCAGATTGACAAGCCTTCTTCTCTCTAAACTAGCGTAAAGTTATGGACATGAGTGTGTGATCATTCTCATATCAAAAATGGCTAGCATAGATAGTATTCTCTCTTTAAGAAATTATTCAGCAACTAATATGTATGTCTCATCTACCCTTGAGACTGAAACATGTGCTCAATTTATAGAGAAATGGAGGTAGTTTCAGTTCCATGAAGAGGGGGATCTATTCATCTCATGAAGGAATTTGAGCTCCATAGACCAAGGGATAAGCTCCATGAGTGAAGGGATAGAGGATAGGATAAAGCTCAAACTGAGCGTGCTTCTAGAAGCTTCCAGTTGGGAGAATATTCGACCAGCTGGGCTTCTAGAACTTACTTTTTCCTTTATTTGACTGTTTAGGGGTGTCCGCAGGTTTAATATGAAAAACATGCGGGATGTGCCGTAGGCTATAGAGAAAATATCTGCGGATCCACGAGCAAGGGCTAGGAAAAGTGCGGAGTTAGACTTTTTAGGGTTTTAATGGGCTTTTCTCCAATTCTAAGACTTGGTTTAGGAATATTAGAGTTTTTGACTTCTAAGGGAGCGTAATACAGGTAATGATGAACCTATATTGACAGTCGAATTTCATGGTGACAAAATAACGTGTAACATTACCATGCATGTACAAGCTTAACTAGTGTTTTTGAGGTGAAAAGAAGAAGAAATTACAAAAAATCTACCAAACTAGGTGAGTTCGTAATGAACTCCAGGGTTGAAGCTGATTTTTCACTACGAACTCGTTGTAGGTTTCCTTAAGCTAAAAATCCTTCAAAAAAATACATGGAAGAGGGTGCTAGAGGCATGTATTTAGCTTATTAGACCCAAGTAAGACCCTCCAACAATCATAAATGTCAAAGGTTATGCAAAAGGTGGTGAAATGAAAATGCTAGGAACTCTCCTGAAATTTCTTGTACATGATTGTTTTAGTAGTCAAATTCAACTTCAATTTTTGACTGAACTAAAATTAATTTTGGAAATATGAAGGAGATTTTTATTAAACACAATATGAGCTACAAAAATCTCACTCAGTTTCTGCAAAGCCATCAGGGTTTGAAAATTATGCACTCATTGTTGAGGCCTATTTTCCAGAATTTTCACTAACTATATTTGTGTAAAATTTGTAAAATTCAATTTGGAAGAGGTCCAGATCAGCATCCACGTGGCATGATGACACATCCACAGTCCATTACACTCAGAAAATTAGTTTTTTTTCAGTTGATCAAGGCTATTAAATAGATTTGTTGAGTTATTTGATGAAAGAAGAGTCCCTTTTGTATTTAAACTTTGCAAAATAGAAATATCCCTAGGAAGTCTCCAAGTGATGTAATCCTAGTTGAAATAGGTCTCTGAGATGGGAATGCGAAGATATCAAGGTGGCAAATAATTTGTATGAGTCCTCACTCTATAAATGAGAGGGTTTTAGAGTTACAACAGGTTAATTGATGTAATGCTACAAGCTACTTTGGTAATCTTTTTCTGTTAGTAATATACAATTATAGCAAAATTCTTTCTCACCTGAGATTCATCATGTATTCTTGTATGTGTTTGTCCTACAGGCTCTTTTAATCTTCTTTCAGTTTACTTTGTTTGTAATTACTTGGAATTCATGGTTAAACATTCTCCAACTTCCTTTATGCATCTAGTCTATTTCTTATGTTATGTTTTGATGAGAATACACATGCCTCAGCTTCCATGAGAGATGTTTTATATGTGATTGAGTTTCCATATTGACTCCATGCCCAATGGTAGCCATTTATTTACATTCTTCACCTACATTAAAAAAAAAAAAAAAAAAACACATTTAGGATTTAGCCATATTTTTTTATCTTCGTCTATTGAATATCATTCTTATCCTTGAGAGAACCATCTCAGGTTGGAAAGGCTAAGTTTTAGCCAAAAGTAGGTTTGAAATAGTTACTCTGAATTGACTATTGAAGCAACCCATCAGCCTCAATTTGGTGATAACACCTCCAAGGACCAATCATCCTGCACCGCCTCCACATTCGCAACCAAATCTGATGCAATACCCATAGGAACAATGATGGCAATTGACACTGAAGCAGAGGTTAACTCTGGTATTTCCCAAGTAACTGAGGTTAACTCAACTTCGGTAGATTTGGGAACCTTCCTAAATCTACTTATTCAGACATACCTACCCTTGGTTGAAACTACACCGAGAAAGACCTCCTTTTCAGGGTTCCAACAATCAATGTTAACATTGCAACCATTCATACCCACTCCTCCACCCTCCATCAATTTTCATCCAACTCAAATGCCAACCATGTCACGAAGCCAACCTAAATCCCCACTGGAACAATCTGACCATTCCATCGCTAGTGGCCAGCCACTCAGGGAGAGAAATCCCAGCCCTAAGATGATGAGCAGTGGAGACCTTCAGATTTGGACACCAGGACAATTGTTTAACTTCACACAAGCAGCTGCCCAATAGGAAGAATCTCTCCACAACAACCTAGCTCTGAAATACGAGTAGCAAAACCAGCAAATTCTGACACTCACTGAAGAGTGTAATAAGTTTCAACAAGAAAGAGACACCGAGAACTTCCAAGAGCTATGGCCAACCATCACCGGCATTGTCAAAGCCGCCCCCAAAGATACGTGGGGATGCCACATTATAGAGTGCTCCCTTCATGTCAGAACATCATGCACAAGTATGGGCAATACAAATCAGGAACTCTAACAGGCCTTGTCAGCAATACTGGCACTCCAAGACCCCACCACAGTGTATGCAGAAAAGATAACCCAGAGGAAATAACAGATGAGTCAGCTTAAAGAAACACTGGGGAGCACTATCACCAAAGCATACAACCTGCTTAAGAACATCCATAAGTTCTTGAATTCACTAATGATGAAAGCTCAGCCAATTTTGGAGCAGCTACATAAGCTTTTCATGGAGATAAAAGCAACCCCTGAAATGGAAAGCCACAAGCAACTATACAAGTAGGTCGACTATTTGCAATTTCATATCCAAGAGATCGAGGAGAACTCAGTAAAGACTAAGCAACTCTTTCACGATCTTGGGCACACCATCAAACAGAAGGTAGAGACAATACAACAAATGGTCTCTAATGTAGATCCTCAATACAATGCAACATTCGCAAACTTGCCGCATCTCGTCGATGCTGCTCAGGCCGACAAGGTGGTGGACACCACAGACTCATTGATGAAGACATGGCAGGAAGCCATCACTAACTTTATGGAGATCAAGATAGAAGCCATGAGGAATGCCCTGGAGTTGGGGCCTTTTTTGGAGGACCGGGAGCCAAATCAGGTGGAGCAAGAGAAGGGAGCATCAGAACAAGACCAACAGAAGAAAAAGGCAGACCACCATAGGGGGGTCGCAACACCTGGAAAAAATTGACTCAGGTGAGTCAATAGGTTGTGGTTGGGGCCTATTGGGGCTTTTGTTTTGAAGAAACCGATTTTGAGTTGCAGAAGGAGAAAGCTGCAGAGAGTCGTTGCGGAAGGAAGAGAGTTGTTGTGGATTTCAGATAATTGGCGAGCAGGTGGCCGAGTGTGAACAGGAAGAAACAGAAGTGGTAAGGATAGTCAATGGAAAACAGGAAGAAAGACTCATGGAATTAGAGCCAATCGTGGAAAGGAATAGAGAATGGCGGAGCGCAACAGACCAGTCGAGCGGAAAAGGAGCAAAGATTTCCAGTGCCAGAAAAGCGATATATAAGCAAGGAAAAGAAGAAGGCAAGGAGGGAGAGGGGATTTTGGGGGTTTTGTTGGGTATTGAGCTTTGCAGAGTCTCGGATGTAATTTACTACACTGGAAATCCAATATACAGAGAGATGTTTTGTAGACTTGAGTCACATATCGAATGAGTGCTTATCAATGTATGATGTTTAATGGGGTGTTTAAATTTTTTCTTATAGATTCCTTTGATGCATGCAGTAGGATAGTTCTTCTTTTGAATAATATGCATTAATTGTTGCTTTCTTCATGATTGTAATATATTGATGTTAGATGATAGAAGCATAGTTTCGTTGTGATGCCATGGTTCTAGTTCTCCTATCTCAGTAAGGTCACGACATGCCTCGGGTGAGACTCATTGCTCCCCTTTAAGTAGGGTGAAAATGTCGGCGTTGTCCTAGACTACAGTGGGATCTTGTTAGCCCTGAGCCTGAACCTGGGTCTTACCCAGAAGTCATCCCTTTTCGCCAACAACTATCTTGTTCAACAGTTAAACCATCAACAGGAGGAATAATAGGAATTCCAGGAAAAACATAAGAGAAATAAGATCTCATTTTGGTCGCATATTGCAATTGTAACATCTATATTATGTTTTAAGATGATGAATATGGAAGCATGTTGCATGCCAAATAAAATATTTCAACTCTTAAGACATTGTTCGTCCATAGCCATTTAAATTTTTCAATTTGAACCCCACCATCTTCCCCAACTCACACTAACATTCCTTATTTTTTCATCAAATATTACCTCCATTTACTTGTAAATTATTTTCCCAATATTTGTGTGGGAGTTCATAGGAATCACCCTTCTCCACGCTTCTGCATTTATCTGCACTTCCACACAACTCAATGTCCATACTCTCGCATAATGCACAATGAGTGTGGAGTCCCCACCCCCTCATTTCTTCCTTTGCACCTTCACACATTCAGGACTCACATCCTCGTTTATGCCTTCACACCTTTGCACTCCACCGCGATGTACATGGGCTCCTTCGCACTCCACCGCGATGTACATGGGCTCCTACGCACTCTGCACACACATCATCCACATGGGTCAATATCGTTCTATATTTCAAGAAGCCTAACATCACTTCTAGTGTTATTTTTCGTCATCTTCCATTGAAGACCTTGAAGTAACTATGCTTTAACACTTTTTTCCTCCTAAAAATTTGGCCATGGCACCATGATTGCTTAAGTCTTGGCCTAAAATAAAGACCTGGTCGCAGCATCTGCAAAACTATTTATGTCCTCTAATAATGGCATAGTTTGGCTCAAAAACCCATTTATTGATGTTTTGATGCCATCGACTAATAATGATGTCAATGTTTGTTGCTACTTCCATGGCATGTTTAAGCCTCTGCTCCAATATGGATTATTTCTAACTACAAGACACATGCAGCTAAACTAGGCATTTTCATAATAGTTGGGGTCTATTATAAAGATCATATTTTTGCTAGAATTTAGAATCACAACGCGAGCTTGAGGATATATCGATGGCATCAGATTGATTGTATTCATACCATCGAACATTTGGTTGGAGCTAACCACCGCGATGGTGTCGGTGCCACCAGTGGTGGTGCTGGTGGTGGTGTTATTGAAGTCTAATTTAAATTCGATGTTGCTTTTGTAATTGCATATATAACATAGTGGATACAAGTAAAGTCAACAGTTTAAACGTGAAGTGTCTTATTTAATTCAAACACTACCCAAATCACTTCTACAACGAGTCGGTCAACAGTGCATATAGACTACGAAGATGTATAGCTTTCAACCTCAAGTTGAACCGACCAATTAAAACTTGGATCATGTTGCATTTTTATGATATATCTCCCATGTGATTTGGTAGACCATATCCTTCCTACTTTCCCAAAAGTAACATTGACCTATTTCCTGTGAATTCAGGCATTTTTTCACATTATTGAGAAATATTGCCATATTATAAATCTACCTTTGGTGGGGAATACAACCTATATATGGAATGGGATAGTATAGAGAGTGCGTTATCATAGTATTTTCCCTAAATTTGAGAATGGGGATTCGAGTGCTTGTAACTCTACTTCTATACTCCAACAACATTAAGGTCACAAAGCCACTCTAGTGAATAATTAAAGAGAAATTTTGGCTTTGAATTGGCCTTGAAATTCAACATGTTTATGATTGAGCCATACATGAATTCATAATGCCCCACCAAAATTTTATTAGTTTTCTACTTTTTGCACCAATTGACATTGCTATGCAGGTACCACTTAACTTTTGGAAAGCCTCTTGTTCAAATTGTTAAATACCACTTCCCAATCCTGGAAAATGACATAAATTTATAATTCAATATAGAATATTTAACTTCACGTAAATTCTATTGTTGTTTAAATTTTTAAATACCATTAAGAAACCCTAAAAATAGCCAATTAAAATTTTATTGGTGCATTGGTCATTATCAATTCCATTGTTTTTCATTCTCTTTTAAACATTATTGACAATAGGTGGATTTGCAGAGCTTTTCTTGTGTGGAGCTTTCTGCACAGTGAAAGATTTGACAACAACCAAATTATTGGCAAGCGTTTCTTAGCAACCACTTTGATAGCCTATGTGGCTCCTTCACTCTTCTTCACCTCAAATTCATTCAAAGCCACTACAACGTCTCCAACGACAATTACCTATACACACTCTCCACTTTCATCTTGGAGCCCAAACTATCTAACGCTAGGTAAATGCATCATCTTTCTCTTACCCTTATTTTTGGCCCAATAATTTGAGATGTACGCTAAATAAATTAATTTTTTTAAGCATTCAAATGGAAAAATAGATGACGGAAAACTCTGTGATGTGGTGCAAAATCGACGTTCAAATGGGCATTAAACACATCCTCGAGACGGTGGAGGAAATGGAGTGATTCATCCTTCAATATGAAGCTGACAACATGGTGTACACCCATTCCAAAAAAATGTTCGTTGATACCATGTTGGATATTTTGTTTTCCATCATGCCCGCCTACTTCTATCCCACATCCAAAATAATCATATATTGTGTGCTCGACGAGAGGGTGCTGAAGCAAGTGCGAAGGTGGTTGTGCAGAGCCATCTGCAGAGGTGGTCATGCAGAGGTAGAATGTGTGGAGGAAGTGTTTGTGGATGTGGTTGTGTGGAGGAAGCATGTGCAAAGCTAGCATGTGCAGAGGAAGCGTGTGCGGAGGTGGTTGTGTAACGTGTTGTGTAACTAGCTCAAAAAATAGAAGAAAAGATATATCAACGCCTTAGAAATAAGACACTTCGAGGGGGCAACCTCCAATACATTACATAAATGGACAATTCTTGGATGATACAATTTACAAAACCTAATTTCTATATATAGGAGTCCATGTGGCCATAATGTAATCCTAGTGGGCCACAATGTAATCCTAGCCGACCTAACAATAATAATTTAAGGGCACAATAATAACAAAATTGGGGTTACAAGGGTACAATAATAACAATAAGGGGGTTACACTAATAACAATAAGGGACTATACTAGTAATATAGGGACCTAACATGCCCCTCTCCTTCAAAAAGTGTTGTCCTCAATGCTTGAGTAGCTCTGGGTGCTTCTGTATAAACTTCTCATCCTCCCATGTAGAATCTTCAGTGGGTAAGTTCTTCCACTTGATGAGATACTTTGAAATTGATCGATTCCGTAGCTGTCGAGTTCTTGTTTCCGTGACCGCTTCAGGTTCCAATATGATTTTTCCTTCATCATCAAGTTCTGGCAATATTGTTTGAACTGGAAGATTTTCACCTATAACCTTCTTTAAGCATGAAACATGGAAAACTGGATGCACTCGCGAAGAAGCAGAAAGCTCCAATTTGTATGCCATAGTACCAATCTTTTGCAACACCTTGTAAGGACCATAGTACTTTGGCGATAATTTATTATCCTTCTTAGCTTGCTTGAGGGACATTTGTTTGTATGGTTGTAGCCGTAAAAATACCGAATCTCCTACATCAAAACTTCTCTCGCCGCGATGTTGATCTCCCTGTTGTTTCATTCGATTTTGTGCCAAATTCAGGTTATCCTTTAAGAGTTGGAGAACTTCTTGTTGATGCTCGATGTGATCTTCCACTGCTTGAACCTTCGAATTTTCCCTTAAAGATGATGTGATGGATGGCGGATGATATCCATAAAGTGCCATAAATGGGGTCATTTTTTCTATAGTATGGAAGGAAGTGTTATACCACCATTCAGCAAGAGGTAACCACTTGACCCATTGTGTTTGTTTATCAGATACAAAACAACGAAGATATCCTTCCAAACATTTATTTACTATCTCAGTTTGACCATCAGATTGAGGATGATAAGATGAGCTATGAGCTAACCGAGTACCCAAACAAGAAAATAACTCCGTCCAAAAATTTCCAGTAAAAATGGGATCTCTGTCGCTCACAATAACCCTTGGGCTTCCATGTAGCTTTTGAATTCTGTCCATAAATGTAGTAGCAACTGTACTTGCTTTAAATGGATGGGATAATGCACAAAAGTGTGCATACTTGGTAAGTCTATCAACTACCACCATGATGACACTCTTTCCTTCGGACTTAGGTAAACCTGTGATAAAATCCATTGAAATTTCCTCCCAACGTTGACTTGGAATGGATAAAGGTTGTAGAAGTCCCGAGGTCTTAATTGTCTCCACTTTATTCTGCTGGAAAACCAAACATTCTGCCACAAAATTTTGAATATCAGATTTAAGGCCATCCCAAAAAAATTCTTTCTTCACCCTGTGGTAAGTTTTTAAAAATCCTGAGTGTCCTCCTAAAGGAGAAGTGTGCAATTCCAGAAGAATATTTTGTTTTAATTGGGAATTCTTACAAAGATATAAGCAATCTTTGTACCATAAGGAATCATTTTTCCAACTAAATGTATCAGATGTACTAGGATCTTGCTGCAACTTTGGAATGAGTGTCCATACATCTTTGTCCTTCTTCCATTCATCTCTTGCTTCGGTTATCCAATCTGGTTGGATAATAGAAATGGCACAAAGCAATGCTTCCACCTCTTCATTCTTTCTTGAGAGTTCATCTGCAACAACATTAAGCTTTCCTTTTTTGTAGATTATTTCAAAGTCATAACCCAACATCTTTGTGACCCATTTTTGCTGCTCTTCTGAAGATAGTCTTTGTTCCAAAAAGTGTTTAAGACTATCATGATCAGTTTTTACCTTGAAGAGTCTTCCCATTAGGTAAGTTATCCATTTCTTTAGTGCATGCAGTATTGCTAACATTTCCTTCTCATAAATAGGTTTATGTAAATACTTTCCTTTGATTGGACGACTTTCAAAAGCAATGGGTCTTCCTTCTTGCATTAAAACAACACCAATTCCATTTCCTGAGGCATCACATTCCACAATAAAGGTTTTTGTGAAATCTGGCGTACCTAAGACCGGTGCTATGCACATTGCTTCTTTAAGATGTTCAAAGGCCTTAGTTGCTTCAGGAGTCCATTAAAATGCATCTTTCTTCAATAATGTTGTTAGAGGTGCTGCTATTCTCCCATAATTCTTAACAAACTTGCGATAATACCCTGTTAACCCGAGAAATCCTCGCAACTGCTTTATGGTTGTGGGGACTTTCCATTCCTTAATAGCTTTAATTTTGTTAGGGTCTAATTTAACACCCTCGTGAGATACAATATGACCCAGATATTCCACCTCTTGTACTCCAAAGAAACATTTGGATGTTTTTGCATATAATTGTTTCTCCTGCAATAGTTTGAGCACCCTGTCAACATGTTGAACATGATCCTTTCAAGACCTGCTGTAGATTAGTATATCATCAAAAATACTAGCACAAATTTTCTAAGGAAGGGTTTGAAAATGGAATTCATCAACCCTTGAAATGTAGAAGGTGCATTGGTAAGGCCAAAAGGCATGACCAAAAATTCATAATGACCTCATGAGTTCGAAATGCTGTTTTTGGAATATCTTCAGTCTTCATTCTAATTTGATGATATCCTGAACGAAGATCCAACTTGGTAAAATAAATTGCTCCATGTAATTCATCCAATAATTCATCAATCACAGGAATGGGAAATTTATATTTAATGGTGAGCTTATTGAGCTCCCTATAATCCGTACACATTCGCCATGATCCATCCTTCTTGTGTACCAATACTACAGGAGCAGAGAAAGAACTTTGACTAGGTTGAATTATACCTGCCTCTAACATTTCTGCAATCATACGTTCACTTTCGCTCTTTTGGAAGTAAGGATATCTATAAGGCCTGATGTTTGGAGGAACACTTCCTGGAATCAAATGAATAGCATGATCATGATCACGAATAGGTAGGAGTCCTTTGGGAGTTTCAAACACCTTGGAATGATTGTCCAAGACTTGTTGGAGATCTGCAGAAATAGATGATTTTGATGTTGGAACTTCTAGTGAGCATAATTGTGCAATTACACCTCGTTGTTCTTTCTTTAGAATCTTTGTCATGCCATTAGAGCTTATTATCCTTCCCGGCTTCCCTTCAATACCCCGTAATTCGACTTCCTTTCCTTCTAAAAAAAATTTCAAGAAAAGTTCTTAAAAATTAAAAGCTACCGTCCCCAAAGATTGTAACCATTGTACTCCTAGTACAACATCAGCACCTCCCATAGGAATGGAAAGCATTGGACTAGTCAATACATATTCCCCCATGGTTAGCTTGATATTATGGCATTTTCCCGAGAAATTTATAGTTCCTCCATTTGCAACCATCACTTGACATTCTGGTGCTAGGTATAGGAAACGATTTAATTCCTTGGCTACCTTACAATGAATAAAATTATGGGTGCTACCTGAATCAATCAACACTATTACCTTTTTCTTCTTGATATGTCCTTCTATCTTGAGAGTTTGAGGAGTGGTAATTCCTGCCAGTGCATTACACGATATGGTCAAATTCATTTCTTCCTCTTCTAGGGCTGGTTCCTGGTGTATATCCTCTTCTTGTTCATTTTCTTCTTCCTCTTCACAATCTATGTAAAACAATTTCTTCTCAGCACACTTATGACCTTTAGTGTATTTGCTATCACAACTGTAGCAAATTACTTTTGCTCTTTTTTCTTCCAATTTTTGTGGTGTCAACCTTGTAGATTGTGGAAATCTAGGCGTAGAAACACTTCCTTCTTTATAGAAGTGAGTGGTAGGCTTCCTTGTCGCCATAATTTTATATTCAATTTTTCTTGCCAACCTGAATGCCTTTTCCAATGAATCAGGTTCCAAAACACAAACTTTATTTTGGATGTTATCCTTTAAAGTGCCTATGAAGAGATCAATCCTGTGTTCCTTTGAAATATTAGTTACCCTTATATTCAATTTTTGGAAGTCCTCAATGTGCTCCCCCACTAAACCCTTTTGTTTGAGATTTATCAATTGGCTAAAGAATGTGTTTCTCTTTGTATCCTCATAATGTGCTATCATTTCCTCCATAAAAAATGACCAAGTGACAATTTTTTTACGGGAGCAAAGCCATCGATACCATACAAATGTATTTTGTTCTAAATGTAAAGTTGCAATGCGTACCTTTTGTGTGTTTTGCACGTTATGGAGATCAAAATATTGCTCCATCCGTAGTATCCATGTTACAGGATCCTTTCCATCAAACTTCCTCATATCCATTTTTGGAATATGGTGGTTCTTCCCGCCAACATTAGATTTTATGAAATCACGATTAACATTTATTTTGTTCTCATCATGAGTTTCCTCTACTATATTTTCACCATTAGAAAACATTTCTTGTATCAACTTTGTCAAACCTTCCATGTCTGCTTTTAGATCATTCTTCATGTTTTCCATTTTTTCATCGATCTTAGCTTCCATATCATCCATCTTAGATTCCATGCCAGCTTCCATGCCATCTATCTTATATTCCATGTCTTTCTTCAAACCATCCATATTATTCTTCAAACCATCCATCTTTGCTTCCACGCCTTTCTTCAAAATTTCCATTTCATTTTTTGTTGCTCTTTGCGAGAGTGAAATTTGTTGCACTTGCTCTTGTAATTTTGATAGATCATGTTGCAATTCTTCATCTTCATGAGTCATAGTAGAGCCTTCTGAAGGCTTAATGGGTGTTGAATTATTTTTACAGGGCATTTTTTAGAACCCAATACTGATATCTATTCTACAATATTCCCTTGGAATAAATTCAAATTGATTTTTCAAACAAGACTTATGCAATTCGAAAAAAAAAATACACACCTTTTTCTTGCTTTTGAGGAGCTCGATATTGAAATTGGATTATCTCTGTGATTGCGGCTCTTAAATATCTGAAATTCAGCACTAAAGTAGCCCTATGAATTCTCTTTTGAATGCCATAGGTCTGACCTGATTTGGATTCTCCAAGACAAAGTTATGTCCAATATCCCACAATGACCTAGTTATGGACTAGTTCAGTAGAGCAAACTTGTACAAATTTCCATGTGTCATTGTTTCATCCTTTGCCTCTGAAATTGATAGCCAAGAAACTACAGTGTGTGTACTTGTGACCACTTTTTACGACACTCCAATCTGATGCTTAGAGAGATAGTTATTGAACTTTTCCCACGATCACCTCTTTGAGATGAAATTTGGGAGCCTGAAAAAGCACTACCTTCCACAGATCATATCTCCAAAAATGTTGCGAACCACCTCTGAAATTTTGCGACGAGTTTCCTTAGGATTTCAACTTAGCACCCTAAAAATTTCAGATTCTGAACCTTCGTAGAAAAAAACGTTATAGCTCAAATGCCATGATGACCTGTTTAGGAGCCTGAAAAAAGACCTAACTTCCACAGATCATATCTCCAAAAATGTTGCGAAGCAAGCTCTGAAATTTTTAGAAGATCTTCCTCAGGATTTCAGTTTCGCACCCTAAAAATTTCAGCTTCTGAAGCTTTATAGAAAAAAAGTTATAGCGAAAATTCCACGATGACCTGTTTGGAGCAGTGAAACCCTAGAATCCAAAGCCTCTGATACCAAATGTTGTGTAACCAGCTCCAAAAATAGAAGAAAAGAGATATCAACGCCTTAGAAATAAGCCACTTCAAGGGGGCAATACATTACATAAATGGACAATTCTTGGATGATACAATTTACAAAACCTCCTTTCTATATATAGGAGTCCATGTGGCTATAATGTAATCCTAGTGGGCCACAATGTAATCCTAGCCGACCTAACAATAATAATTTAAGGGAAAAATAATAACAAAATGGAGTTACAAGGGTACAATAATAACAATAAGGGGGTTACACTAATAACAATAAGGGACTATACTAGTAATATAGGGACCTAACAGGTTGTGTGGAGGAAGCTATGCAAATGTGGTTGTTAGGAGGAAGCACATGTGGAGACAAAAATGCAAGTGAAATGTGAACCCCGTTGAAAGAAACATCACCTTAATCAATTAGTTAGCGGTCGAGGCAATGACAATGTTGTGTTGCAGCTATTACCCTTGTTTTTATGTAATTTGACTCCAGGAAACTGTTTTAAGTTATAATTATTAATTATTTTATTTTATTTTATTTTGACATATTCAAAAAATTTACAAGACATTACATTATATAACATTTCTATCATATTGGAATGAGAGCACGCAATGAATATTTATCTTTAAATTATAAAATGAAAAACTTTATATATGTATATATTAAAACAAATTTCTTGATTAAATATGTGATAAATAGGAAAAATATATATTTTTTATAATTAAATTTAAACATATTTTTGAAAAAAATGAAAGAACATGATTTATCTATTTTTAAATTATTTCTATTAATACCATATTATATAACTAATATTATAAATTTAAAATATTATTCCCCTTTCGGTTCCAAGAAATAAACTTGAAACAAAGAAAATGTAATGTAATGTGGTCAAAGTAGCTAATGTGCCCACTCGAATATTAGAAAAGAGTAGGTTTAAGAATAAAGGAACAGTCAGAAGGGGAAAATATCTAAGCTAAACACACTTTAGGTAAGGCATTCTCTAGCTACTGAGACAGTAATGTCTTAACCTTAGGACTAACAATTATAAGGTATAGTTGTCCCAACATTTCCATGAAACCTCTGCATTTGTGTCTAAAATATGATATAAATAACTTCTATGTTACTAAGAACATTAAAAACAATTGTTAATTAATTAATATATAGTTACGTAAGACAATGGGATCTAAATGTTGGTATTATGTATAATGTGTTTTCCTTGATGGAAACCTACTAGATAAAGATGTCAAAATTGATGACCATGGAGCTAATGCAGATTGGTACAAATTTTACAGATGCTATTGTTTCGGGGAAAATCACCCTAGGGGTTCGTTGGGTTACAACCTCCACAGAGCAGGGGCATGCTACTTAAGAAGGACTCACACAACCATGCATGTTCAGAAAAAACTAAATAGAGTAGATCGAGGAAGTTACCCGTAGGTCCTACGGTTGAAGCAGATCCCGCAGGGTCCAAACCCCCAACAACCGTCCTTCCTTCTTAACCTGAAAGACAAGAAGAAACAAGCACGAAGAACTGGTTGTACAACATATATCTACTCTAAATTTTAGTGAAATCCATATAAAACATCAGATAAATCATAATGAATGCTTAAATAACAATTTTCTCATATATGTAAGCAGAAAATAACACGTATATTTCGGGAACAAGATGGTACTTCTGTATTATAAATAGCATGTACAGAAATAACGAGTGGAGAGATCACCTGAATCCTTCCACGATCTTCGAGCAGACCGTCGTCCGGATCCGTCTCGCCCTTGCCTCGCTAAGACTCCTTCCAAACTGGTGCATACGAGATGACATATAGAGAGATGAGCATCTCAAGGAAACAAGGGTTTCCTATAATGAACTGGGAAAGTGCAGGAGGCACGGGGAATCAGACTTGGATAGGGAATACCAACAGAGTATAATATCAATAAATTCTCTCTCTCCCTTAGGCCATGCACATGATGGGTTTTTATACTTCCTCCAAGTAGTTTCAACAGTTGGCCACGTGCTGGGGTGGTTGAACTACCTGAGTAACCATCAACCCAGCCTGAAAATAGGGAATTTTTATATATTTTTTCATAATTTTAATGGCATACGCGGAAAAATGCAGCTGGACTCGCGTATACACGCGGAAAATTACGGGCATAGTCGTGTATGGGGATTTTTACACTGTTTTTAAGTGAATTTGTCCAAGTCTGTAGGAATGGGTGCCCAAAGCCATAAAAGCAATCATGAATCATATGAAGGTGAGAAATGATGCTATAACATATGCCCCCTAATATATGAGGTCAGAAGGGGTACATGATGGCCGAAATGTATTATGCACATAGAAAGAACTTCGCAAGGACAAGAGAGGACTTCACCAGATTTCAGCTTGCCAAAAACCAATGAAAGAAAATAGAGAGTCAACTCATGCTGAGGCGGGCATACCCATGCTCAGTCAAAAATACATCATATAGAAAGTACTGAATAGATCCAACATGTATACAAGTATAGATGAACTGAAAGTACACAATGAATCATCTGAGCATGGCCCAGAAGTGTAAGTCTAAATCAATGTCCAAGTATCACATATAAAAAGCTGATCAAAGATGGTGCAACTGGATGTCTGATCATATAAGTAACTGAATCTCCAAGTACCGAATCATAAGAGGTGGAACAAACGGTACAATCACGCAACTCGGGAGCCAACATATAAGATGCTGCTGTACTGACACTGCAACATATAAGGGTGAACGACATCACTGGCAGAAACTGAATGGACTGTCAAAAGTGAACCGAGAAATGCTGATGCAACCCGAGGTCTTCACTGATCACTATGGCACAATTCTACACAATGGGAATAAATGAGCTGAAGTTGACCATGTGAGAAATCGTTGGATTACCGGTCAATGATGTATACCGTTAACCAACGCGAGACAACCCACCAATAATGAAAATGAGTGTCAAGGTGCCCCAGTACAATCTAACAAGTGCGAATGAATGAGTTGAAGTCGAACACTTGAAAGAATCTACCAATCGGGAGGCAATGATGAATCCCCACTGTCGATAGCGAAGAGTCTGCCACTGATGACTGCAAACCCTAAGGTACTGACAAAAAGACTCTAGACCTTATTCCCAGAGCAATGAGTCGAAGTCGATGGGAAAATATCTGCTGGAAGGAAGGCATTAAGGCATCCCACATCGGTCCAGCGCGAGTGTAACCCGCAGGCCAAGATTTGGAAGGAATCGGACGAAGTAGAGTGATGGAACCAAAACCGAAGTACGTTTCCGACGTGCACAAGATGAAGCTAGCGCACGGAAGAAACCCTCTGAACCAACCAATAATGAAAGCTAACACAGAGGCGAGAAATCCACCGATAGGGTCAAATGGAAATCAAGGTACTGCATGAATCCCAAGTGTGATAATGTGTGCTGACGTCGAACACAGGGGAAACCACTCAGTCAAAGACCCATGATGATGATCAAATGCTGAGCACAAGGTCACCTATCAATGATGGAAATAGGCCCAGGGTGCAGCTCTAGGTTTGCTCTCAGAGCAATGTGTTGTAGTCGATAAGAGACAAACCCGTCGGCAAGAAGTCAATGAGGACCTTCTCAAACCAGCACGAGCAGAAGACCAAAAAATCTGATGTGATAGAACATGATACTGACAAGACCGGGAAGGTCGACTGAATAATGAGTCAAGAGACACCGCAGAATGACCGACTTAGGTTAGACTTCCCTTGAACAAAAGCACGACTCGTGATGACCATGGCAGTAAAAAAGTGACACTGTATAAGTCTGTTATGCAGGAGGCAGAACAAACTCTCCATATGATTGGGAGAGATAACCAACCGGGGGAGAGCTGACAAGTGAAACATGGTAAAGGCTGAACCTAGGTCAAAACTAAAACCATCCCAAATGTAGGAGATATATATAAGTAAATGTGCTTTGTTCAACGGCGACAAACTGACTCTATACTGCCATCAAAACAACGAAGATACATCCCGTTCCCGCTCTTTTTGTTATATTTGATTTTTTTGTCTTTTTCATATAATAAGCCTGAAAAAGAATAAAAGAATGCTATGGTACAATGGATAGAACGAGTATCAAAAAATCGGATGCACTAGTTCCTGGGATTGGAACAATCCTATGCTCAATGCAAGGTGGCGAAAACTGGTAAGCGATACTCGGAGGAACGTTCCATCCATGGGTAAAAGGTGTCAAGTCGTGATAGCTAAGTGCATGCAATGGTTAACTTGTACAGAGAGTCAAGGTCAAAATTTGGCTTAAACATCGAGTCCAAATGAAGCCGGCTAAAGGCCAGGATAAACAAGTAGCCAATATGCAATGCAATAATACAACTTAACGACACCAGGGAGCCTCTAGGGTAAAAGCCAGAAAAAATGATAGTGATGAAGAAGAAGAATGAAGCTTCAACACATAAGACATGGCGGGACTAAAGAGGACTCCCGAGCCTACATAAAACGCAGCATGGGCAACAAGTGATAGGGAGGAACTAACTAGGAAGCCCATGTAAAGGAAGGCTCTACCATCAAGTCATGATTAAATAATCGGCGAGTGAAATGGGTGTAATACTCATGACCTGATGGGATCAACCCTAAGGCAAGTGATCAGTATGGACGATAGTATGCAAGATGCAACAGAGAGTGATTTCCCTAACCTATATGCTAGTGAAGATCATATACCTGCCGTGATGAGTCGGTAATCATGGATCAAAAACCAGGAAAAATCTCAAAATCGTCAAAATGTACCTGAAAACATACCAAACTGGGCACTTCCAAGCATTCGAGTTATGCAGCTTAAGATAGATCGAAAAAATGAGCATAACAATTTTTTGCGAAAATTTTCAACTTTTACGCATAAATAGACAAATTACCTCATATTTGGTTCATTATTGCATTGTTGATTTGGAAAAAAGTGCTCTGGAGCAAAAAAATTCTTTCGTCAAATCAGGAACAACCGACCGTCGAATCGCGCCGAAATTTTAGGTAGGCTCCTCAATCATCCTTGCAAATCATTTTGTCCATTTGGAAATTAAAATTAAGTGAATTTTACCATTAAAACCCTTGCTAAAAAATGCGGACTTGCGCATACGCGGGTTCATAACAGGCAAGTCGCGTATACACGCGACTGTGCAAAGAAAAAGTCGGGTATGCGCAGGTCCGAAACTTAAAAAGCGTGGCTAATGCATGATTTAATGAATTTTGACAGGATGAAAATCTCATGGAGAGAACGTGAGCATAGCGCAATTGACCAAGAGGTCATGCAAGATCGAGCAGCGCAAAATATCCTTCGGAATTGCGGATTGTTCAAATTCTTTAAAATGCCAAATATGAAAAGAAATCCTCGGTTGCTAGAAATGCTCGTCAATTACTGGGAACCAGACCAAGAATGTTTCGTGATAGATCAGATGCCAATACGCATTGAAGAGGAAGACATATACTTTATTACTGGACTTTCCCGGAGGGGAGAACCAATAGACTTGCACGGGAAGCCCCTGGGAGGGTTAACCGTGGAAGACTATGTCCACGTGTATTGCGTAGAGGGTTCCAAAAAGGTTGGAACTCAGATTGCAATTAAAGATTTACGGGATTTGCACATGAAAATCCTCCTTTTCACCATCGGCAGAGTGGCAGGATCTGCCTCCCTACATCAGGCGTCCAGGACGCAAATGAGCATAGCAGTAGAATGTTTGACTCATGTGTATGATTGGTGCATAGCCCTATTACTGAACATGAAGCAACAGTTGACCTCAATCCGCCAAGCAAAGACCAAACACTTTGGCTACGGTACAATTTTGACAACATTCTTCTTTGAGAAGATACCAACATTGAGACCCAGAGTTATCTCTACCATCAGTAGCCCGCGGGACCCAAGAATTGCCCGTTGGGCAGACATGATGAAGAGATTGGGGGGTAGTGAAGTACCCCGGACCACATGGGATGATGAGTTCTTCCGTTGTTGGGGAGAACAAATCATCGCAGTGGACAACTATCCCTATGCCGGGTTGGACTTCCGTGGAGATCCAGATCTAGTTCTTCCACCAGGCACAGCATGGGGCACAGTCGGTAAGTTTGCAAATTTTTTTGACTTATATAATTTTTTGGATTTTTTCAAATATGTATGAAAAAATGAAAAACAAACATGTTTTTGACTAGATTCATAATGACTGACAATTTAAAATGATCATGATTCAGATGTTGGACCAGTTCGACCTGAGGGTCTCCCGCGCCACAAGCGCCGCAGGGGCGAAGCAGATACTGTGGACTCAGATAGGACTCTCCAGGCCGTGCAGAGGAACTTGGAGGGACTAACCCGCCAAATACCTATGGCTGCTGTGGAGGACCTGCCGGAAGCCATCCAGAGACGGGTGGTAGGAGTGCCCCGAGACTGGGTTAGATTATTTCGCCGAGTTGCCACTACAGTCACGTTCTATAGGAACACGACTTCTGGGCAGGGACCTCAGGAGTAGACAGATATTATGTATTAGATGACTGTATATTCTTTTTTGAGACTGAACATGATGGGGGCATAAGCCCAAGTTTTGTATGACCTTATGGATCCAAATTTTGTAAAGTTTTTGAACACTCTGATGATATTTATACATCGATATTTGATGTGATGTGATAAATGTATCAAAAATATATGATGTTTCTGATGATTAAAAATTTATTGTATGGAATGATTAATATGCCAATCTAATGCTTGATTAGCTAATGATTCAGCAAACCAATTGTCAGCTCGAGGAATATGAATGAAAGTTAAAAATTGAAATGACCTTTGTAACAAACGTACCCTCAAGAACAATCATAATAAAAATGGATCTCGTACCCGATAAGTGTTGTTCAACTGCGACACCACCAGCTGGGAGTCCAAGAAAACTACCAACGAATCAACACCCAAAGATATTGCCTCCGAGAGTAGATGAACAACTGCAGTGTATTTTGCTATATTATTGGAAGCAGGACCAATGCAGACCCCTCTTGATACTAACAGCTGACCGGATGGATAATGAAGCACCCAAGCCGCAGAAGCTAAGTTCCGGGTGTGTCTACTAGCACCATCGGCGAAACCAAAATGACTCATGACATCTAACACAACCTGCCAAAGCCGATCAAAAACATCACCAACTCATCAAAGATTGAAAATCAACCAGATATGTACAAAGAAAAAACTACTATATACAAAAGCAACATGCTAGGCCGAAGCCTAGGCATAATACTTCTTCAAATAGAGCCCATTTCGGGGCTCCGGCAACTCGTTCCCTTCGAAATCAACCAAGGTATATGCTCCTTTCTTAAGGACTTTTTTAACGATATAGGGGCCATACCACATAGACTTAAACTTCCCTGCCCCCAAGGCATCTTTTTCTTGGGCATAGACCAAAACAAGGTCGCCTTCTGAAAAGACCCTAGGCTTGACCGCCTTATCGTACTGAACTTTTACTCGGTTTTTATGCGCTTCATTCATCGTGGCGGCATCTCGACGCTGCTCATCGAGATGTTCTAGATGAAGAAGCCGTTCTGCCAGACCAGAAGTGTCAGGAAGAAGTTCAACAACTAATTTAAGAGAAGGAATCTCGCATTCAATAGGAAATACATATTCCATCCCGTGCACTAGCTGAAACGGAGTAAAGCCAGTTGCAGTTTTCCCTGACGTCCTATATGCCCAACGTGCAGGATATAGCATAATATGCTAGTTGGATCTAGCTTTATCAATTGTCCTTTGAAGAATTTTCTTCAAGGATTTATTCACGGCTTCCACTTGCCCATTGGCTTGAGGATAATATGGAGATGAATGCTCCTGCCGGAAACCCAATTTGAGAGCCAACTCAGCCATCATACTATTCTGAAAATGACTGCCATGGTCAGTGACAATCTCTCTAGGAATACCAAAACGAGCGATAACTTGGTTGAAAAGGAAAAGAGCTGCAGTCTCACCATCATTCCCAAAAGTAGGCATAGCCTCGACCCACTTCGTAAAGTAGTCTACTGCTATGATAATGTACTTGTGACCTTTAGCCGAAGGTGGGTTACAAGTAGTATAATCAATACCCCACTTTGTAAAGGGACCGACAGTAATGACTGGAAAAATCGGAGCTTGATGAGCGTGCATTTTTCGAGTATAAACATGACACGGATGACACTTTTTGACCGATTCAATACAATCTTTGAAAATCGAGGGCCAAAAGTATCCAGCACGCAAAATATTTTGGGCTGTAGCAAGCCCAGATAAATGACCCCCACAAGCTCCACTGTGAGAATCATTGAGCACAGCCTCAACTTCTTCGAGAGTTAAGCAGCGTCTTAGGATTGAATCAACCCCTCGACGGTACAAAGCATCACCAATAATCAAATAATTCTTGGCCAAGTGACACAATTTACGACGCTCATCTTTCGAAAAAGTAGAGGGAAACTTCGCAGTCTGGAGATACACAATGATATCCCCGTACCAAGGATCCTGTGAAGAGATAAGAAACAAGTGTTCGTCCGGAAAGGACTCATCATAGATCATCTCTTCTCCACAGGGCAACTCGGAGATCAATTCTGCGAAAACTAATGATTTCTTGGATTTGGCAGACATGAACTCAAGATCAAATTCCTATAAAATCACAATCCATCTATTGTATTTGCCCCCAGTCACTCGCCTGCTGAGGACAAACTGAAATGGATTGGCAACTGCCAAAACATAAGTTTTACGAAGAATAATGTAATGCCGGAGTCGCTGCACAGCATGAACTGCTGCTAAAGCTAATTTTTCTATCGGAGTGTACCGGAGTTCAGGTCCTACCAGTCCTCAACTAAGGTAGTAAATAACATGCTCTGCAAGAGCATCATCCTCCTGAACCAGAACCATACCGATGGTAGATTCTACTGCTGCCAGATACAAAATGAAATCTCTGCTATAATCAGGTGGACTCAATAAAGGAGCAGAGGTCAATGCTTTCTTCAAGGCATCGAATGAGCGTTGAGCGTATTCGTCCCAAAGAAAAGGAACTCCTTTCTTCAATAGTCTCATAAATCCCTTTGTAACTTCAGCATAATTGACGATAAATCTCCGAAGAAAATTAGACTTCCCTTGAAGACTTTGAAGCTGACGAATTGAAGACGGGGGAGGCAACCGAAGTATTGCCTCAACCTTGAAGGGATCTACCCTTATCCCTTCCCTAGACACAATGAATCCCAATAGTCGACCGGATGTAACCGCGAAAACGCACTTGTTCGGATTCAATCGAATTTTATAAAAACAACATCTTTCAAATATTTGCCGGAGGTGACCAGGATGATCCATCCTCTTTCGAGAATGAGCAGCTAGATCATCTAAGTATGCCTCGATAATCTTCTTGATGTCGTGGAAGGTGTAAGACATGGCCCGCTGAAAGGTAGCCCCAGCATTTTTAAGACCAAAAGGCATCTTCTTATATGCAAACGTACCCCAGGGACAAATAAAGGCAGTCTTATGTTGATCTTCAGGACGGATAGTAATTTGATTATATTCGGAGAAACCGTCCATGAAGGAGAAAATCTCATTACCGGCACACTCGTCAATGATCTGATCGATAAATGGTGTGGGGTAATTGTCTTTAGGACATGCTTTATTTAGGTCTCTGAAATCGATGCACACTCGAATCGTTCCTTGCTTTTTATCTACGGGAACGGGGTTTGAAACCCATTTAGTCAGAGGAACAGGGAAAATGAATCCCGCCTTAAGCAGCTTTTCAACTTCAGCTTTGATAGCTGCTGCCTTCCTAGGATTGATCGGACGAAGTTTTTGCCTCACCGGCTTAGCGTTTTCATACGTCTTGATCTCATGCTGGACAATAGATGAGTCTATTCCAAGAATTTCCTCATAAGACCAAGCGAATACATCCCTATACTCTTTAAAGAGCTCGGTATAAATTTGAACCTCTTCATGGGAACATTCGGCTCCAATGAAGACATTCTCAATAATATTGGGATCCCTGGAAATGTTCACCGGGATAGTAGGAGAAATCACAGCCATGTTCCCTTCAGCATAAACTTGTGTTAGTGCCAAAGGGTTCAAGACTGGGTGAACAGGACCAGGAGATGGAGGACTCGGAAAACTTGTTTCAACTTCGTTCAAATCAGGTAAGAAGTAAGACCGATGATGCAAATCATCCCACCGTCTAGCTATACCTGTCATGGCTTCCAGGATGGCCTCTTCAGATGGAAGAGTGGTATCAAGACAATCCTGGGCCGAAGAAGAACTAAGCGTCCAAGCCGGAGCCACATCACCATCCAACTCTTCCGTTGAAAGAGGAGCTGGGATGGTTTCTGCAGAGTCAACAATAGACTGATATGCAATCTCAGCTGCAGAAATAGGAAATGCCATTCCACCCACTTGACCTTCCGCTAATGTGGCAGTAGGGGAAGGTAAGGTCCAAGGGTCCGAAAAATAATGAGTTCTGAAGAACTCTCTTCGAAGGGGAGCCTTGGAGGATGAAATAGCATTAATATGCACCGTAGGAGGAGGAAGATCAAAAGTACCCATCAAGGAAGAATACATTCCAACTCCTAGATTCTCAACAGGCGCCTTAGTATTATCCAACTTCGGAACAGATGAGTCAGAAGACGCATTCAGGTCTACCGGAGGACAGTCCAGTTGATCCACTGTAACGATCCTCCCTTCGTGGGGGAAACATACAATCCGAAATAATGAGGATGCAATGGCATCCATCTCATAAATCCAGTTCCTCCCCAACAGAAGGTTGTAGTCCAAGCTTGCATCCACTACCTCAACCTCTATATTGACAGTTTTGCTCCCAACACAGATGGGCAAAGCTGGGACAATACCATGGAGTCTGTGAGAATGACCATCGAATGTAGTAAGAACAGTGCTAGATGGAACAACTTTGGGAGATCCAAGTGTCTTTGCGAGAGACATCACGCACGTGGAGGCACCCTCATCAACAACCGTTCGAAAGATATTGCACTTCCGATATGACGATTTAATATGAAAAGCCATGTGATGAGGAAGTCTCTTCTTAAAATTAGTCATATCAAAAGTAATCATAAGAGAATTTTTTGGATCAATAGCCCCAATGGCAGTGAGCAAAGCACTGCGCTGAGCTGGACAAGACTGGAGTACCTCTAAAGCTAACATAGCACAAGGACTCTGTGCCAGATCTTCCACAATCGAGTAGTTCTGGGCAGCCCTAGCATTTGGATTAATCGTTGATCGCTTAGAAGATGCTTTGGGCATCTGAGGCGTAGACTCAACAGTAGGCTTCGTAATGTGAAGCGGCTCAGTAGCATCAGGAACTTCCTTAGCTTTCGAAGACTCTTCTCCACCATAATCACGGGATCTCGTAGCGATATCCGCGTGAGCACTCATCATAAAAATGTTCGATAGAATTTCCCCTTCTGGGTGCTCCCAGAAGAAGCCCCAGGATTTTGGTTCGCGCCAACAACTAATTGCTGCCCTTGGGGAAAAGGGTTTGTTAACACAGCCTGGGAACTAGAAGAACCCTGCTGGGCTAACAAGCACTGCGCATCCTGAATTTTAGGGCAAAGGTGTGTGAGATGGTCTCCAGCACACAACTTTCATGGAAACTTCACTTTCTTCTTCTCCTTTTGACCCTCACCAACACGCTCGTTGGTTTTATTTGCATTACCCTTCCCGTTTTTGCCCTTCTTCTTGTTATTTCGTCCCTTCTTCCCATCGGATTGTTGATTTCCTTTGGGATCAGAAGCATGGACAACATTTATGGACAAAGAATGGGAAGGTGATGACTCGGCAGGCACAGCCTGACTAGAAGGAGCAGCTTGGAAAGACAACTGCTGCAGTTGAGTAAGAAGGCTAGCTGCACCACTATTGATCGATCCGACAAGCCCATCACCATGCAGACCGGGCTTAGTTTTCGATAAATATAATTTGGAGCGAGGAGCGTTGGGCAAATATTTATAAAGGACCCCAGACTGAGAATAGATCAGTTCCAGCTGCTGGGCCCTAAAAATGGCCCGCTCCTTAGAAAATACCCTAGATAGGGATACATATTTTGAAATTTCTGACTGCAGAGATTTCAGAAACCATTCGAGAAGGAATTCTCCAGGAATATGAGCTTTAATAAGCCTCTTCCTTCTTCTCCATTCCTGAATGTGATCAGAAATGTGGGTTGCCTCATCATGCTTAAAATTATCTAGGAGTTCCGTCCCAGCCTCATATCGGACAGGCAACTGAAAATTGTTTAGAAATGTGATAGCCAGTTCTCCAAATGTAGCAAAACTGCCCCCAGTTAACTCGATATACCATTTGGCAGCGTTTCCAGTTAGGGTGTGTTGAAATAATCTCAACCTAATCGAATCATCGATCAGGGAGTTCGAAGAACACCATAAGTGGAAAGTGGTGATGTGGTCAGCCGGATCCTCCCCATTCTTACCTTCAAATTTTGGAATATCTGAAGGAAGTTTGGTTGGGACCGGAGGCCACCCCGGACTATAACGAATCGGATCATTAGTCAACTTCGACAGATCTGGCAAGTTTAACGTTGCCAGAAAAGGTAAGCGAGGCGGAGCTTGAGGATTCCATCCTTGATGGGATGGATTCCCAACATTCTAAAAAGAAAGCCCGGATTTGATAAGGCACCAGGTTGCCAGAAAGGACTCGTAGAAAAAGGAGAAGAACCTCCTCCCAACGCAGAGTTACTAAAGCCCAGACCAGTTCCCCCCGTTGAAGTATGAAATGAAGAGGAGAGCCCCTGATAGGGGTTCCAGGCATTAGAAAGAGGAGAAAAGGTCTGGTAAGCACTCGACGAAGGGAAAGAAGCATTCCCTTGATGACCTGCGTAAAACTGATTCCCTGCCCCTGCTGTAGTAAAGACAGGATTCCATCCTGTAAAAGTAGTCAAACTTTGCCCCCCAGACCAAGGGTTGAAACTCTGGGTCTGGGACGTAAACGAAAACGACCCTAAAGAAGGATTGGAACTAGGAATGTGCCTAGTTCCAAAGGGGAAACCCTAAAACGAAGCTGATCCACTAGCCATGTTAGACATGGGCGTAGATCCAGCTGCAGCAGCGGAAAAGGAAAAAGAGGGATTCCCACTAGAGGGCATCCCTGAACAGAAGGGACCGGAATGAGAAGCATGTGCTTGGGTGAACCCAGAGCCAAACACAGCAGCACTAGAAGCAATCGAAGATAAAGCAATAGTGCCCCCTCCTTCAACAGAAGCAGGGGTCTGAATGCCTGCAGCACTCACGGTAGAAGCCGCGTTCCCAGTCGTGGCCATCGAAAGATATGAATGATACGGAAGATCTTCCGGTCTCTCAGACTCAGGTCTGATGTACTGAACAACGAACGGATAGTCAGGAGGAAGAGGAGATGGACCTGTCGCAGGAGGCTCAGGTACGTCTTCAATTTGAAAATCTTCTTCCTGAGGAAACAAAACTCGTGAGGTGAGCGGAACGCTCCTCTCGGAACCGACACCAGAATAAGCTATGAAACCTTCAGACCTTTGTGGAGGATCTCTCTCCACTGCGTCAGACGCCACAGGGTGGTAACCACCTGCTAAATCACTCCTATGCCTTCTCGAAGAAGGCTCTGGACTCTCGGGAGATAACCCCCGGATTCTCCTCAAACGACGAGGCGCTTGATCAACCACTTTTATAGATTTTTTAAATTAGACTCAAAAAAGTGAAAATCTAGGCAAGCTAGGAGCAAAGAGCACTCACTAAAATAAAAATCCATGAGATACAGTCAAGCAAACAGCCTCCAAGTATTTCCGCTCCGGGTGATGAGGACCGGACACCAAAATACAGGAAAGCGAAATATAGGACCTCCCGAAAGCAGTCTGGGATGATTAGGGCCCATAACAACTAGCGAAGGTATCAGAAACAGTTACGCCGACCTCCTAACGACAGCCTTTGCCGGCTCAAGCACCCAAGCTTCGCAAGGGCACCCCCCAGAAGTACTGCTGAAAGTGATGCGACGTCTGCCTCAGGTACCACGGGTATTCCCCCCCGTAGTCACCTGTGTGGAACCTAGCAGTGGCAACTATGGGCACCAATCCGTGTCAGAAGCTGGGCGGAACGGTCTTGAGGTCAGATTCAGCTAATCAGAGGGGGGGTATCCCTCTTCTCAGCCTTCACTTCCCCTCGCGCTTGACTCTCTGGAGGAGAGCTTTCCCAGTCCACCTAACGGAGTTGGATTTCGCTCAATTAATCAACTTCTATGTTTGTTTGAGCGGCCTTGGAGAGTTAATGGAGAGTTAACTCTCCACTCACCTAATCTAAGGCCCTACAACCTAGCTAGTTGGTGTATGACACTTAGAAAACTTGCTAGTTGATTTTAGATTAAATCGCTTATTTTAATGGGATGTTATGTTAAGTCACAAGGATATGGAGATGAAACTTATGATGTTTTTTGACGCAGAAAGAAATTAATAAAACTTAACTACATGCAGATGCAGTTATTGTCTTTCGATGAAAAGAAATCTCTACACGAGTTCTACGAGATTGAAAAATTGTATTTTTTCTTTTCAAATAGCAAACTCACACTCATAAAAACTATGAAATTGACTAAATGTTTAAATGCACCTAATGCAAATCACTACAAGCATGCAAATCCTAAGATGTAAATCTCCTAAAGCAGAGTGAAATTTCCCAAAAAGTCCTTCAGTTTTAACTCTTCTTGGTTGTCCAGAAAGCTAGTTCCCGAAATCAAGAACTCTTAATATGAAGACACCAAAAATGCTTAAAAACAAGAAGAAGAAATGAATGACAATTCCCTTCCAATTATCAAGCCAAAAACCAAAAGCAAGAAACCTCACAAAAGCTTCAAAAGATATAGCAAAACGAAAACGAAAATGCAACAACAAAAGCAAATAACAAGACAAAATGTTTTTTGAGCCTTTGAAATGCAAAAACAAAAAGCAAAGCAAATGTTTTTTGAGCTTTTTAGTTTTATAAAGAAAGAGCTCGAAAAGACCAAGCAAAACTATCAAAATCCAAACCAAACAAGACTGAATTTCAAGCACAAACTTCAACAATGCTCCAAACCTTATAAATCTAACTAGTAGCAAGATCAATAAGAGCAAAAGAAGACAAGAAAACTTAGCCACTCGCCTAGAAGAATAGTATAAACTTGCCGCAAGCAAAAACTTCGAAGAAGCAAGAAAAATTCTTCAAAAGTTGCAACAAGACCTAGCCTACTGAACTTAAGAAAACCAATCAAGAAATGAGCAAAAATCATAGTGCCAAGCAAAACACAAAGACAGGAAAGAGTAAATGAGCAGGAGCTCTCTGTTCTGATAAAGCAGAACAACCAAGAATGCTCAGAAAGCTATCTTGGTACTCAAACCAGAAGTGCCAGCACCAGAAACAACACTTTGCCAAAAAGACTAGTTTTCAATCAAACGAAAGAGAGAAAAGACCAGAAACCACTTCCTTCACAATCCAGAGAGTACAAAGACACTGTAGAAACAGGTCTCCACAGCCAAAAAGGACCAAAAAGTCAAGAAACCCAAAAATTCAAAATCTGCTTAGGTATACGCTACTTCACAGTTTAGCAACAAGCGTGCATACGCGTCTGTGCTAAGGGAAACTCATGTATATGCAGGTCCCTTTAGACAAACTTGCGTGTATACGTGACTGTGTGTAGAAAAGAGTGTGTATACAAAGGTAAATAATGAGAAAACAAAAAGGAAAAGCCTGGATAAGAAACCAGGACTTCATACTGACTGAGAAAAAGTAAGCTGGACTGCAAATGAAAGTTAAAACTGTCGGCAACCTACCAAACAGCTGAAACCACCCAATAGGAGAATCACAAGAATGTGATCCCCGGCAGAGTTGCCAGTTCTGTTTCGGGAAAAATCACTCTAGAGGTTCGTTGGGTTACAACCTCCACAGAGCAGGGGCATGCTACTTAAGAAGGACTCACACAACCACGCATGTTCAGAAAAACTAAATAGAGTAGATTGAGGAAGTTACCCATAGGTCCTATGGTTGAAGCAGATCTCGCAGGGTCCAAACCCCCAGCAACCGTCCTTCCTTCTTAACCTGAAAGACAAGAAGAAACAAGCACGAAGAACTGGTTGTACAGCATATATCTACTCTAAATGTAGTGAAATTCATATAAAACATCAGATAAATCATAATGAATGCTTAAATAACAATTTTCTCATATATGTAAGCAGACACTAACACGTATATTTCGGGAACAAGATGGTACTTCTGTATTATAAATAGCATGTACAAATAACGAGTGGAGAGATCACCTGAATCCTTCCACGATCTTCGAGCAGACTGTCGTCTGGATCCGTCCCGCCCTTGCCTCGCTAAGATTCCTTCCAAACTGGTGCATACGAGATGACATATAGAGAGATGAGCATCTCAAGGAAACAAGGGTTTCCTATAATGAACTGGGAAAGTGCAGGAGGCACGGGGAATCAGACTTGGATAGGGAATACCAACAGAGTATAATATCAATAATTCTCTCTCTCCCTTAGGCCATGCACATGAGGGGTTTTTATACTCCCTCCAAGTAGTTTCAACAGTTGGAAACAGTTGGCCACGTGCTGGGGTGGTTGAACTACCTGAGTAACCATCAACCCAGCCCGAAAATAATGAATTTTTATATATTTTTTCATAATTTTAATGGCATACGCGGAAAAGTGCAGCTGGACTCGCGTATACACGCGGAAAAGTACGGGCATAGTCGCGTATGGGGATTTTTACACTGTTTTTAAGTGAATTTGTCCAAGTCGGTAGGAATGGGTGCCCAAAGCCATAAAAGCAATCATGAATCATATGAAGGTGAGAAATGATGCTATAACAGCTATGAACAGAGAAATGATTGTTCAGAGATAGATGGATGATAAAGGTGAAGTTTGAGAAAGTATACGCAGATCCCATGAAGAAGGGTCACGTACATATGCAGGTCCTGCAAGTGAAAGTCACATACAGAATTTGAACCATGGTAATATAGATACCAGGAGTCTTTACCATGGTATTTTCCCATAGCAATTTGAGTGACAACAGTTATTTGATCTCGTTAAAGAATTATAAAGAAATTACCAAGGGATTTACCTAAGGTATTGGCTAAGGCTAAAAAGGTATAAGGATATGGAGATAAAGGTGTTATGTGAGCAAGTAAATGATCTATCTATATTATGTGATTTGATTTGGAATGGGTGTGCACTAGGGAGCAAGGAGATGGTTTAGATCTGATAGATATGAAAGTGATGTCAAGACTAATACTTTCTTGATCTATTTTATGCTTATAATATTAGATATGTAACTACGATGATGGTTTGATCTAAATATAATGAAGCATGTTGAGATATGAGTTTAACAGATAGTTTTAATTGAAACGATGGTTTAATTCAGTAACTCAAGGTCTGTAAGTTGTCTTGCTTCTGATTTTCCGTGTACATATGCGAACCGAGTTTAGTAAAGTGGTGTATAAATTATGCAATAATTTACTCAGTATATTGGAATATATATGTGGGTATCATGCGTGGAAGTCGCATACATGCGCAACACGTTTCATGGATATAGCGTATATGATCTAGGGTTTGTAGTGCAGCGTGATGATGACATTTGATGAGTTTTGCTTTCTTTATTGTTGTATGTCAATGATGTCTCTATCTTGATGATCTATGTCTAACAATGTTAATTGGGTTGAATTTTGAATGGAATATTGATTGGTAATGATGCTTGGTTTCGGGATATTTGATTGGTTTAGTGATTTATGATTGATCTATGTATGGTCCAATGATTGATTCAGTGTTATACTAATTCATGATTAAGTGTTTAGTAGTTTGTGATATGTATGTAGGTGTTAAGCAGAGGAAATACATATATACAAAAATTTTGTTCAGAATAGTCATGTACATATTTTGATATTTATTTGTCTTGTTGGGTTCTACATTAAGTTGTTTGATGCTTCAGAAATTCAGTTGATTTACAGTGCTTCGGTGACTCAAATTCAGTATTTTATTTTTTCATGTTTGGGTTTATTATTAGTATATGTCTAGTTGGAAAATATGATGAAAGGTGTCCTACATACTTTTTAATGATTGTTTGACTAATGGATCCAATCTAAACCATTATGAAAAGTGATCCACAAGGAGTTAAGGGTTGCAATCTTCAGAAAGAGGGTAGGAGCTTCCTTTTGATAGGAGTCGATAAACAAGGTTAGGGGGTTGTGGCTTCCTTTTGATGGGTATTGGAGAACGACTGGAGGTTGTAGCCTCATGCAGGTGGTTGCCTACATACTAGAAAGAGTCTACCTTAGTACAAAAATCTAATGAAAAAATTATGTATTTAACAATAAATAAGACAGGGACAGTGGAAGCGGTGTTTTTCTCCCACATTGGGTTTCCACCTTAAATCCTAGTGTTTTATATGTGCTGCTTATATGTTGTGATAATTTTTTGTTCTTTACTACATATTAGAAATATATTTATTTATCGATGCAATGGTTAAAGATAAGTATCTGATGGAACACATGAAAAATTAGCAAACCAGATATACATTTTTTTCCTTCTATGAAGGCGCATACATACGTAGATTTCTTTAAGAACAATAGCATACATAATTCTGTATATAAAATTGAAATTTAAAGTGAATCAAAATATTGATTCAACAGCACCCCCCCCCCCCCCCGGTATTTTTCCCAAAAATTGGTATTGGAGTAGGTCCCTTAGAAGAAGCTTGATTGCTTAAAGGGAGATCTATCAATATGGGTAACCAAGAGGGAGTATCTTCTATCAGGCCTCCTTTTTTTAATAGAACTAAATTTTCATTTTTGAAAATCAAAATGAGAGTGTATTTTCAGGCACTAGGAGAAGATTCCTGGCCAAAGTTTGAAGGTGGGTATCAATACATGGTATCCATTCCAACAGATGATGCAGGGAAGAAAAAGTACGAGATCAATGCAAAGGTTGTAAATGTTATTTTGGTAATTTTGGCTAAATCGTATTTTGTTAAATTCATGCAGTTGAACACCACAAAGGTTATATGGGACAAACTTGTTCAAAGTTATGAACTTGACACTAAGTTAAAAAGCGCTAAACTTAAAACTTTTAGAATTCAGTATGATACCCTTAGAATACATGATGATTAAAGTATTGCAAGCTTTTTCCTTAGAGTAGACGAAGTTTTTAATTATATTAAAAATCTTGGTGATGAAATAAAGGTTATTATTGTTGTTGACAATATTTTGAGGTCACTAACTCCAAGGTTCGATTCCAAATTTTCTGCCCTTGAATAAATGTAGGATTTGAAGAATCTCACTATTGAAAAACTCCATGGTATCTTAACATCTTATGAGATGAGAAGAGGGGGTCCATTAGATATCATAGAAGCAGCATTCAAAGCCACAAAAAAGGGAAAGAAGAATAAGATCCTAAGGAAACAGGTTATGTTTTAGATGAAGAAGAAGCAAATTTTGTGAGGAAACTCCAAGTAGGAACTATTAGGTTCAAAGGTAACCTTTCTTTTAAATGTTTTTCATGTGGACGAGTAGGTCACTATGTCGTTAAATGTCCTTATAAATAAAATCATGAGAAAGGGAATAATGTTCCAAAGAGTATTGTTAAAAGAAATTTTAATAGCAACAAAACATTTTATACTCTTGAAGATAGTGAATATTCCTCTAATAATGAGGATGATGAATTAGATCAAGATTATCCTTTACATATGAAATTTGAAGAACAATGTGTAGATGAATCTGATGATGTCTTTATGGATGATTTAGAAGAAATTGATAGGCTCAAGTTGATAAACAAGAACAAGAAAAGGAAATCAATATGTATAAATAAAACACTCTTGTTGAAGAAATAACTCAGAAAAAAAAATTCTAGAAGAAGCTAAATTAGTTGAAGAACATTTGAAGAAAAAATTTCTATAAAAATAATGGCGTTGTGAAAACTTAGAACTTTAAATTGTGGGTCTAAGAAAGGAACATGAGAAAACAAAGGCTATAAATCTTAGATTTTCTAAAGAATCTGAGACTTTAAAAGAAATAATTAAAGTGCAATGCTCTCCTCTAATCAAGACAGTTCTTCTATAAAATCCAAATGGTGAAACATCAAAACCTCAAAAATCTTCTGAAATGGGTACATGAAGCTATGTTAATGAAGTAAAAGGAAGCATTCATCAATAGAAATCAACAAAATAATGAAGGATCAAATATTTCTCATCAAAATTAACCTTACCATGAACAAAAGGATAGCTATTAAAGAAGGTATTATACTCCTAGGTATTCTTACTTCAATAGTCAATGCTTCACTTGTCACAATTTTGGTCACAAAGTAGTTCATTGTGTTTCTTATGAAACAATTACGATTAGAGAAGCAAGAAAACAACGTAATACAATCAGGACAAACAAATATTCCTATAATGTTTTCTCACCTCTTCAAAATGAAATTGAATTTTATATTTGTAATAACTTTGTTCATGAAGAAACAGAATGCAGAAGTAGGATGAAGTCATCTTATCAACATGAACAGAAAAAAATACCACCCAAGATATGGAAAAAGAAAATTATCGCCTCTGAAAACAGTGGTCTAACATTGTATGTAGGAGATCAAGAGAATATATGGTACATTGACAACATATGTTCAAGCATATGAAAAGTGACAAGGATAAGTTTTTGTATTTTCATTAAATTAGGAAAGAAAATAATGTGACTTTTGGTAGTAACTCACATGCTACTATCAAAGGGAAAGGATATGTGATTTTAAAGAAAAAGGTCAAGGCTGGAAATATAGTATTTGTTGATGGGTTAAGACATATCTTGTTAAGTTTTATTCAAATGTGTGATCAAGGGCATGAAGATGTTTTCAGATCAAATAATTGTGTCGTAATAAATCTGGATACAAGTAAGATCATAATAAATGGAATGAGAACTCTATGTAATGTCTATGTCTTAGAAGGCGACAAAGAGCACTATTTTCTAAGAAAATATGAAGAAAGTTGGATTTGGCACAAAAGGTTGGGGAACCTCATATTTTCTTAATTATACAAATCAAGCAGGATGAGATAAGCTCATGACCTGCATAACATCTCTCCACTTGAAAATAGAATTTGCAAATCATGTCAAATTGGTAAGAAATCTAGAGTTTAGTTTAAAGCTAAAGAAGTTACTTCAAGTAAACCCCTTGAACTTCTTCACACTAATTTATGTGTTCCTATGAGAAATAACTCTCCTCGTTGTGAAAAATACCTCATATTATTCCTTCATGACTTTACAAGAATTTGATGGATTGGTCTACTAAAGTATAAATATGAGGTGTTTGATAAGTTTAAAGTATTCAAGGATCTGGTAGAAAATGAATTGGATCTAAAAATAAAATGTCTTAGATATGATAGAGGATGAGAGATTATATCAGATGATTTTTTCAATTTTTGTGAATAGTATGGCATCAAAAGACATTTTTCCATAGTTAAAGCTCCTCAACAAAATGGAGTGGTGAAAATAATGAACATGACGGCTCAACAAATGGCATGTGCCATGCTTGATGAGTCAGGAACACCTCACACCTTTTGGTGAGAAGTAGTTCATACAGTCATGGGTATACTTAATAAATCTCATGTTCGAATAAATAGTGGTAAAACTCCACATGAACTCTAGTTTGGTAAGCCTACAACTGTAAAAAAACTTTAGAATTTTTGGAAGAAAATGTTACATAAAGAAACACGATGATAAGATTGGATAGTTTGAATCTATAGTTGATGAAGGAATCCTCCTTGGATACGACTCTAGAAGCAAAGGATATAAATATTACAATAAGAGGCTTCAAAATATTGTTGAATGCATAGATGTTGTGATTGATGAAACATCCACATGTACCAAAAGGGAAGCACAAGTAGATGATGAACCTATCCCTACTACAATTCAAGAAGTTGTAGGAGAATAAAGAGAAGCATCATAAAAAGGAAATGGAAATACATATATGTCATAAAAGACACCATCAAGGCATGTTCATAAAAATCATCCTGAATCTCAAATTCTAGGTAGTAAGGAAGCAGGAATAAAAACTAGAAGAACTTTTGTTGGGACTTCTAGTCACTTAGCCTTACTATCCAGAATTTAACCTCAAAATGTGAATCAATAAATTAAAGATTAAATTGGGTTAAATCAATGCATGAAGACCTTGATCAAATAGAAAAGAATAATACATGGGAACTAGTACCAAGACCTCATGATAAAAATGTAATTGGAACAAAATGGGTGTTCAAGCACAAACTAAATGAAAATGGAGAAGTAATTTGAAACAAAGCAATACTTTTATGAAAAGGCTATGCTCAAAAGGAAGGGAGAGACTTTGAAGAGATATTTTCATTTGTAGTTATACTTGAAACCATAAGAATGTTTCTTGCATTATCCGGATTTCATAACTTTAAGGTATATCAAATGGATGTTAAATCTACATTTTTAAATGGGGATCTAGAAGAAGAAGTTTATATTGAAAAACCTAAAGGATTCATTCTTGGAAATGATAAAATTATTTTTTTCAAACTTATGAAGGCATTGTATGGGTTAAAACAAGCTCCTCGTGCATGGTACTATCATCTTGATAGGTATATTGAGAAAAAAGGATTCATAAAGGGTTCTTCATATAGAAATTTATATATCAAATTTGATGAGTACAAAATTTTGATAGTAGTGTATGTATATGACATCATATTTGGAAGCAATGTAGAATATATGAGTCAAGGATTTTCTTCAGTTATGCAGCAAGAATTTGAAATGTCTCTACTTGGTGAACTAACATACTTTCTTGGTCTTCAAGTTCAACAAACTAAAGATGGTATTTTTCTTTCTCAAAACAAGTATCTCAAACAGATTATGAATAAAGATGTAATGGAAAACTGCAAATCTTGTTTGCATACCAATCGTAATAAGAAGTATCTTCCATAGACCTAGCGGTCTAGTCTAGAACAACAAAAATCAAATAATATAATGTTTACCTTAAAGTAATTGAACAATAATATGAGTCTTACCTAGAATCTGTCACAAGCTTCACTCTCTTGTTGGATTGTACGCTCCAATCCTAACTCTGATTACTATAATTATAACCTACACATACAAACATAACAAGCCAAAGATCTACGATATCTATGTATAATTATCCAATCACTTCATTCAATGGATCAAAAAATCATTGAAACATATGAACATAAACATCATATATAGGAAAACAATGTACTCATTGTATTAATATAAGTGGAGAGAGTTACAACCAAATATAAGAGTTGATCATGTAGAGAACTCCACAAGTTGACTGGTACTTCCTTGCCACAAAGAACACCTCTATGTCACCTCAAATCATGGAATGAAGACTCTCTTAGGTATAAAGAATAAGCATGAGGATAATTAATATCCAAAAGTCAACCCTTAGCTTGTGGATGGCAGTAAATATATAGGAGAGGATGGTAGGTTAGGAATTCTTATCCATTTACCAATCTAGGCTTGAGATCCACTCTTGATGGGAGGAAGAGCTCAAGGGATAAGAGGTGAAATCTCCAAGGTAGGATGATATAGGATTAAAATTTCTTATCTAAGGTAAATGGTTAGAACAACTCCTAGAATCTTTTGGAAGAGGAAGCTTCGATATTCTTTTTATTTTTCCAAAATTTCAAGAATTAGCGTACCCCCATCAAGGGAAAAAATGTTAATGATCAGTGCAGGTGCAGAGTGGAGCACTGAACGCAGTATCCTAATGGAATAGGGTGTGTTGGGCCTTAAAAGCATGGAAATGTAGCAATTAAGCCCGCAAACTCAGGGATTTAGGAAGTCATTCCTAGGGATTTGTGTAGGGATGATGACAAGGTGTTCATGGATGTTGATTAATCTAGTTAAAAGGCCTATTGACCATATGTGACAAAATGACCTATAACATATTTCTCCCTAAAGCACAAAGTTAGAAATAATAGTTGATTACTGAAGTGCTTTACTTTGTGACAAGTTCGGATCAAGAAAAACAGGTTGAGATCATCATTTGTTACAATACATTTACATCATGATATATTTGTTGAGGGATGCATACCCATGCTTAGTAAATAAGCTAACATTACATGTACAATGATAAATAAGACACGTCCACTGATGAGAAAGAGTAGACCCATGATTACATGACTATCTATATGATTATATCCATCATACATTGTGATCTTGTATTTATCCTGAGTTCACAACCTGCATGGATGAAACTAGATTTGGGGTCTTCTATCTTGTTTACTCCATCGTCTAATGCACAATTCTAACCATTTGAATTAATGAGTGGAGGTCGAACATGGCAGACACCATATGATTACCTCCAAAGGATGTAATTCATTAACAGACACGAGAGAAATTGTCGATGATGTTAATGGCTCTTAAGGTATCATAGTACAATATATATGGTGTGAATAAATGAGTTGAATTCGAAAACCACACAAAATATTTTAGTTGAAGGCCAATGATGAAAACCTATCACTGAGAGCGAGGAAACTTGTCTTTGATGTATGCAATAGCCAAGGTACTACAAGGTGTTTCTAAGTCAACTTGCTGGATAATGGGTTGATGTCGATAGGAAGTGACCCGTCGTAGGAGGGCCTTGATGTATCCCCAATAAACGAAATGAAACATGTATCATGCTTTGAGACATAATTATGTTAATATGGAACTGGATCAGGAACGATAGACATGGAATGAAGGCTTAAGAGTATTGTAGCAGATATTGACTTAATGACTTCTCTTAAAAATATCCGTAACACTAAATGGAGTTGGCAACATTGATCCAAAATTGAAAATGAAGGATTTGAAATGGTGTGATGAACCAAAAGACAAGAAGATTTCCCAGCCCACCAACCACAGAGATGAAGTGGAAGAGTGTCATGTTCAAGAGAAACTCTTTTCCATTAACAAGTGTAGTACCGTGTTTTCCAAATTTCCCAAACCATTGTTAGTCAATACCTCTTTATTTTTTAACAAGCTTGAGGAGGATAACATATGCTTGATATGTAAGTTCATCCTTCAGATGAATCCATCCTAGTATGTTTAATGAACCCTGAGAAGAAGTGGTTTCGTCTCATCATGTTTTATGAATCCATTGTTATTTGATGTTTTTACAAGTCCAGTGAAGGTATAACTTGACATATTTTTCATGTTTAGAGAGTTTGAAAAAGAGGAGAAAAATAAAACTTAAAAGGTTCATTTTCGTAGATAGTCCCTTGAGTCTTAAAAGGAAAAAAATGATACTCAAGAGAACCCCTTATTCATGTTTAACTAAGGTATTCCTTTTTCGTAAATATTCTATCTCAGTTCGTAAAATGGTTAAAATTGTACTGAGTATACGTCTTTTCATTTAATTTAACGAGTTTGAAAAGATAAGTTCTTGACAATATTTTCATATTTTGGGAGTCAGAAAGAGATGAAAGAGGACTTCGCCTGGAAAAACGTGTGGTATAAATGGTAGCAGCTAGTTCTGGTAATGATGGAACTACTTAAAACACGTAAAGGTCAATAAGCTAGCTAATAAAACCACTCATCGTAGTGATTCCCCGGGAAAGGGTAAAAAGACAAGTGAAAGTGTATGAATGGAAAGCAGATGGTGATGATGGAATGAGAAAACCAAGGCTCATCTATCATAAGCAGGACGATAAAAATGGCAACCATGAGGGTTAGGATGAGAATGGCTTCATTCTTACACAAACTTGAAACATGGCAAACTACGCTTGAAACTGGTTTCATTTTTACACAAGCTTGAAACAAAGAAAAAATATGCTTAAAATAAGTTTTCATGCCCCTAGCATAATGACTCAAATAGAAGTACGTTCCCCACAAGATTCATTTCATTCACCTAAGTAGATTATTGGTTACTAACAAGTGGATGGAATGAATTTTCATTTACAATATCAAGTGAAATACTTGACTAGGAATTTACGATATCCAATCAAAGAATCAAAATGGAAGGGGATCAATGTCATATTTTAATGAGCTTGACACAGGAAAATAACTCTTCTCATGGGACCTTGTTTCATTTTTTAATGAGCTTGACAGAAGAAAAGGAACTCTACTTTGGTGCCTTGATCATGAACTCAAAAATATCATGGCTTCCAAGAGGATTTCATAATATGAGAGAACGAAACTCTGGAAGTTATAAAAGGATCCAATGGATAGATAAGACTCCAATTCCCCCAGTAAATGATGCACTACATCACCTACTAGATCATCAGTAGATGCAGGAATGGAACAACTTGCCACATAATTAATTTGTGGCAGGGGAGATACCACTTGCATATAAGGACCATTTAGGGATTTTGGGTTATTGGGAGTTAAATTAGGACCAATTAATGAAATTTGGTCAATGTTCATGATTCTTCCTTCATGCAGGAAACACATCACACGAAAGAGTGAAGAGATAAGATCTCCCATGACATAAACATAGTCACACCTAAGGAGTAAATTAAAATACAAAGAGACTTGGACTACCATCACATTGATATATATAGTCTTTCCTCCCAAAGTAATAGGAAACTAAGGAAGGATCCTTGACGGTTGACTAGTTCCTCTATTAAAATCAAACAAATTATGGGTAATAGGAACAAGCTGCACAGACCCTAAATCTTTCCAAGAAGTTGAGGAAAAAATACTAACAAACATGCCTTCATGTATTATTGTGCTAGGTACGAATATATTATAAGAGTGTACTATGATCTGGAAGGGAACGTAAGGAGGAATACAATATATTTCCAGTCGACTCCAATCAAAGGAAGTGAACATACTACTTGGAGAGGGTGTCGTGGGTGTTAGCCCCAAAAAGCTGGAGAGGGCTCTCTCTATGAGATCTTTCAATCAATTGAGATGATTGGAGATCAATCAAAGTCTTAAGCTAGATATTTATTCTCAATGGTTTGATTTATTGAATGGGGTTTTGTTGGATGGTGGTTTTAGGAAAGTGAAAATTAGTAGCTAGGTTTAGACTTTCAAATGATAAGTTACAAAAATAATTAGTAGCAAGGTAGGTATGCATAAGAGGTATTTTGGGGTTTTAGGAAATAGGGCTTGGGAATGGGAAATGAGTGAATGTAATGGTAGTGGGGAGTGATTTAGGGTGTATGGAGGAAAATGGGGTCCAGGGTAAAACAATTAAGCTTGCAAACTATGACCTAGGGTTTCATTTGTTTAAAACATGATATAAAGGGTAAGGGAGGGTATGCACCATAAGTTCAACACCACAAGATGAAAGGAAGGGCTATGGAGGTGCCACTTACTTGAAAATAGATGTAGAAAACCTAAACTGAAGCTGAGAAACTCTGCAATGAAGATTTGGGACCGTGGCACCCTTATGCAAAAAGTGCAGCATACAGAGGAAAAGCGCAGTGAGGGACTGTGAAAAACACAGTGTGGCCTCTTGCAAAAAGCACAACACCCTTGGAAAAAGCGCATCGAATGACCCATAATTCGATTTTGTGAAGGAAAACTCGATTTTTTGCTTGGGGAGGCTAGGAGCCCGATGCTTTGAGGATGAAAATGAATGAATTCTTGGTCTTTGGGAGCCTTTATACTTGTAGAAATGTCATTAAAAAAACTTGGGACCCACTTTTCCTTTCTTAAAATTGACTTTACATTTCTCTTTATCTTTAATTTATAATTTAGATCATTTAGCTTCATCTTTTGATGGCTTAGGAACACTGATTTAATTTTTGGAACTTTTCTTATTTTCTAATGGAAATTTGAGTGTGCAGCTACTTAGAACTCTGAGAACTTATTAAAAATTAGGAAAATAAAATTACATTTTTCTTTGAAATCAAATTTACAAATCAAAATTACTGATGAAATTTATTTATTAGCACTCCTTCATTTGTTGGACTTTATGCATGAAATGGTGATTTTATAACCTTGGAAACCCTAAAACCTAATGGAGACTTTGACTAAATGAAACCATGATGTAAATGACTATGATGATAACTCATGACTGATGGTACACTCGGCAAAGTGGTGAAATGAGCTAGCAAGTTATAAAATTTTGAAAGGAGTGACATCAGACCTAAATCTGCAGCAAGTGACCAAATTTTTGCATGATGACCTAATGGAATGACAAAATTTTCAAAATGGGACCCTAACATGACATGAAAAGAGTTTATTTGACCACCGGTGGAAGGATGCAAAAACTGACACTTACAGTGAGAACAAGAGAACTCCCCCCTTGTGCTATGGGAATGGGAGAATTGCTCCCTTGTTTCATGGGAATGGGAAGATTCCCCCCCTGTACTATTGGAACAGGAGGATTTCCCCCTAGTTTATTGGAATATGAAGAAACGAGAAGAACATGAATGGTATAAGTCCACTCTCTGTGGGAAATGTATGATCTACTGAAGGTGGAATTGAGTCAACCATTTTCTCAACCAATGGTTTTTCGAGAAAAAAATCATGGGATTCATGTTGAGAGAGAGTGGTATTGATGGGATTCAAATTCTAATTAATAACTTCATCAACTAGTGGAGGATTGGGAGAAAGATTTCAGTGACAAGACGAAGGATGAGGTTGAGAACTTGTAAGGTTTTCCAACACTTTTTAGGCTTCATCCATATAAGGAAAAGGGTGAATAGGATGATTCCCTTCACATAACCTACATGGAAACTTAACTTTCCCCTTCTTCCCATGGACCTTACTATCACTAGTTGATGGTTTGTCACTAGCATGATCTCCATAGGTTGATGAACAGGGTTGATGTGAGCTTGTGGACCACACTTCTAATATCTTTGAAATACCAAGACAATCTCTAATAAGGTGGGAACCCTTACATAAATTTCAAGGCAATTTAGCTTTGTGGGGTAGAAATGGTTGCTTGGTTTCCCCCTTGCTTATTTTGCTTCATAATATTCATTTTCTTCTTCTTCTTTACCACCTAGTAACTACTTTGAGGCTTTCACGAGATGAAGAGGAATGAGAAAGAATAGGTGAAGAAGGAAAAGCATCAACATTAGGATCAACTTGTTCAGGTGGAGGACTACTTTGTTGAGGATCAGTTTGGACATTCAGAACCATAGGGGCCAAAAAAAATCAAACTAGAAAACTAATTTGGTAAATCAGGTAAGGGACAACATTGCCATATAAGGAGCACCAATATTTCCAAAAGAAGGAAAAGGAACAGGATTCCTGTTAAAGGGGTTTCCTTGACTGATGGACTCAGGAACTATTTCCATTAGTCTCAACCTAAGAAATATTAAGGAGTTGTTCCACGGTGAGGATGTTTTTCCACGGTAAATTAATTGATTTTAGAAAATAAAAGACACAAAATCAAACAAAATAGGGGTAACTAGGAAAAAGGATTTACCAAGTAAATATGAATTACAATATACCACCTTGGAGAACCAAGAATTTATGTACGGGCAGGCAATATCCCTGAATGTGGTGTTTGGTGTATCACAATTTACAAGGCGGCTAACTAGGTTACCTATGGTGAGGATAGCAACCTATGGTGGACTTTCAAAATATACTCAACGGTACGTGGAAATGCAGTCTTTGTTAGTGTTGTCTAATGCGTCAACATACAATGATATAGTTCCCATATACTTTTCATGCATGGATCTCCATCCAATATACCCAAAGGTACATGGAGAATGGTCTGATACACTTACATACGTGGAATGGGATTTCACCCCTGAGATGCAACGCTGGAAAAAAATGACAACCTCTATGTTTATAGACGTTAGAATACGTATCTAGCCTATACCTCTAAATTTTTATGTTAATGTTACAAATGCTCCTTAGGTTGATGCAATAATTTTTAATATTTATCTTCAATTAGGTTTCAGTTTCAGGGCTCACTACGAATTTCACCTGAATATCCTAAAATTCAAGCTAGCATGAAGAAATGAAACTTTAATTTTCAATGAAAATATATCCAAAGGAGGGAAGAGAACAAAGAGTATGCAACATACAAAATGTATAAATCAATATGCTAAGTGAAATTCCCTTAAATGCAACTGTTCCAATTCCAATTCACACACAAAAACCTATATGCCAATGCAAATATATTTTTCTTTTTAGTTCCAGTTAATTTTCAAATGAGAGAAAACTAAAATGAATGTCTAATAACTGATAAAAGGGACTATTTAGAATGATGACTAAAACATGAATTATTTCAAGCAGTCTATGATCAAATAAATCATTTTGTTAATGATCTAATGACAAGAACAAAGGAAAACCTAAACAAATTCTCATCAAAGGAGTAAAAAACCAAAATAAAACACAATACAGGCTTCTGAGAGACCAAAAGACACTCATGAATACAAGGAAGATCAGTTGGAACAAATTTGAACAGAGAGAAAATCGCAATAAGGAAAATTTGTGCATGAAATAGGGATCAACGCAGGTGTTGAAATGGCACCAGTGCTCTGAAACACAGGTGCATAGAACACTAGGATGCACTACAACGTAGGTAAAAATAATGTTAGGTTGCACTACAATGCTCTATCTCCATACCAAGGGGAGTGTTGATCAAAGAATTCCAAGTTTCGGCACAAAAATGCAACTGAAGCTCAATGAAATGCCAATTCATATTGAGTGAGGCAATGAAGGTCTGAACAAGAGGAAAAATAAATACTAAGGACAAGGAAACCACCGAGGGAATGAATTGATCCCTAGTATAGTCACCAATTTTTTATACAATATCTACGACTGCAGATGGAAGTATCTTCCCTAGACCTAGTGGTCTGGTCTACAACAATAGAAAACAAAGAATATAATGTTTCCCTTAAATTAATTGAATAATGAGATGAGGCTTACGTGGAATCCATCGCAATCTTCACTCTCTTCTTGGATTGTACGCTCCAATCCTATCTCTGATTGTTATAATTAGAACCTACACATACAAACACAACAAGCCTAAGATCTACGACATTTGTGCAGCATTATCCAATCACTTCATTCAATAGAACATCAAAGCATTGAAACATATGAATATAAACATCATATATAGGAAAAAAATGTACTCCTTGTATTAATAGAATGGATAGAGTTGCAACCAAATATAGGAGTTGGTCATGTAGAGAACACCCCAAGTTGACTTTTCCTTCCTTGCCACGAAGCACACCTCTATGTCATCTAAATGCATGGAATGATGACTCTCTTAGGTCTAAAGTAGCATCATGAGGGTAATCAATATCCAAAATCCAACCCCTAGCTTGTGGATGGCAGTAAATATATGGGAGAGAATAATAGGTCAGGAATTCTTATCCATTTACCAATCTAGGCTTGAGATCCACTCTTTGTAGAAAATATACCCACATGATTCAACCTGATCTTATAATGTATTAAAATAAGATAATGAATCCTTCTAGAATTTGCGGAAACAAAAAATGATCCCACAATCACATAACAAATAAGAGAAAGAGACAATCAATCACACAACACAAGATGTATCCGGGGAAATTTATTTTTCAAAACCCCACTATCTCTATATTGCATATGGTGAAGATCATGGAACAATACAATGTTATTCCTCCACTGAGAAACTTCCTACACTCTGTTGGTTGTCTCACTTCGATCTAGCTCAGATTTGGCTTACGATCTAAGAAAAATCGGTCAAGTATTTAACCTTTTGCTTTCCTCTACTTGCCCAACCTTACTTATGCATTCTTGGGCTGATTAAGCCCCTATGAATTAGAAAAATCCCCAATAATTATTGCGCAATACTTCAAGGACTTCTCGATGAGCTCGTGCATGACCTATACAATTTTCTAATAGTACAACTTATAGATATCTTCCCTTTAACCTCAACCTCAACTAGACCTTCCTTAGAATTGACATGAATCAGCTATTTATAGTGAATTATCAGTTAACTGATTGATCATTTCATGTGAATTAAATCTAATTTAATTCACATGAATTCTCACTAGCTCATCTCTCAGTTAGAACTAGTTAAACTAATTTTAACTCAATTAATTGAGTTACCTATGTACAACTCACAAATAACTATATCTAGACCCCCTAAAAATATAAAATCCCTTTGCATGCATCCTTGTAGACCTCTAACTCAAATTTCCTAAGCTAACTAAGTCTTCCTGACTCGGTTAACTAATAAAAGTTGTCATGAGATGAAATTACAATTTTTCTTCCAATTTAATTAAGGGAAAATTAAATTAAAAGCCTCATATGGTAGCCATTTCTAGGTGCCATTTTTTGGATGCCAATTTCATTATTTCTTGTTGAAAATTTCAGCACTCCCTCTATAACAAGGAAGAAATTTAATATATCCCGATATGGTAGCTTTGGAATGTTCTGCATGCAACACTTCCCTCTAGTGTTGTTCCTGATGCAACTCCTAAAACTAAATAGCCTAAAAACAAAATTGGAATCAGTATGATGCATCTATCATCAGAGTCTCTAACTTCTACCAGTTACCGCATTATCTACTGAAATATCTACGCTACTACTGACTCTTCATTTGTGCCCTCTGCACTGCTGCCAACTCTTATCTACACTCCAGTATCTGACATTTGTCACTCTGATTTATGATTTCTTGACAACTAACTGCATCAATCCTATATATCCTTCCTGCTAATGTGTATTGTGGGCTCCTCGTAGCCAGGTCTACTCCATGAGACAAACCATCTCAATGGATCCTGCCCAAATTTCTTCTCTTGGGATTATTTCTTCACATCGCCCCACCTCTCACCTGGAGGTATGGTTGCATGTGCTCCCTCTACCCATTTGGCTCGAAATTTCCCCTACTGGAGGTCTCTTCTTGAGTGGATGCTTCCACTTGGTCTCCTCTCTGCTTCTCCAGTTGTGGCTGCTCCACGACCTTTTGAGACTGCTATTAAGGCCGCATGTTGAGAGCTAATTTTTTCTCCCTCTCAACCACCAAGTCACTAACCTCGACTTTGATCCTCAAATCTTTTCATGCATCCTCGACCTCGAGAGCATATAGCTTATTGACTCTTGCACTGATTTTTTTCACCCGTCCTGTGGCGATGTGTCTAAGGAACACCTTTCCTTTCCTAAATATGACATCATAACGACAGTCTTCCAATACCGCTACAGAGACAAGATTCTTCCTTACTCCTGGAACATACAAAACATATGTCAGTCTGAGAGGGGATCCAGACTCCCTCTTGTTAGACTCCTGTATTTCATATTATCACAAGTTGACTGATTATTTCTCAGATCTCTCATACTGAAAATAATATTCCATGGCTATCATTTATTTTTAGAAAAATAAAGCAAGACCCTGGCTCTCAAGAGCATCAAATGAATATATATGCCTTTCATCTCAGTTGCGAGAGGAAAGTGTTGTTGATTAAGTGTGATGGTAAGCAAACTCCATATTGCCCCTACCCTTCATTTTTCCTAATTCTGTACTCCAACGCCCTAAATCCCATTTGAACCCCAAGACCCACATACATAACATTTTGCACTTATCCCTTTATAAACCCACTTATATCTAAGTCTGAAGTCTTAATGCTACAGCTCCACCCACCCACTAAAAGTCGTATACTTACCTCTTGCCCGCACTTCGCACCCTGCAAGTTTTAACCTTTTCTTCTTAATTCATCGTCAAAACATAAAACTCCGTTGATGTGATTTGATGGGACCCATCCAACCTTTATACATTACCAAATCCGCATGCAAACCTTTGTATTTCGCATTTTCCTTACCTTTCGCCTTTTCGCACTATCCAGCGTTTAGCGTGTCGCATTTCGCATTTCGCACATTTTATAACTTACCTTTTAAGTGCCCGCAAGTTATTTTGTTTAAGTTGTGATGCGATCGCATATCACACGTCGCAAGCTCAGGAGGATAGCGCACATAGCGCCCGCAAGTTAAATTTTTTAACTTACGAGATAACTCAATCACAATTGCACATCGAAATTTTCAAAGGATAAGCGCGGAGGTAAGTGTTAAAATCGCCAAAGTGTGATATGCAACGATAGTGGGACCCGATCAAAATCGCACATCGCGAGTTTCAAAGGATGAGCACGGGAGGTAAGTGTTAAAATCACCGAAGTACAATATGCGACGACAGTGGGACCCGATCACAATCGCACATTGCAAGTTTTAATGGTTAAGTGCTAAAGAAAAGTTAAAAACAATGAAATGCGAAGTGCGATGTTGGTACGAATGCGATGCAGGTCCAAGATGAAATCTAAACAATTTCAGGTCCAGGCGTATGAATTTTGAGCATCATTTTATGAAGAAAAAGATTTAAACACGGTAGAAAGGACTCAGGTAGCAAATAGACACCATGGGTCAAGACAACCAAAGGGTGTTCATACAACAGATTTCGCTAACACAACACTTAGTTTGCCAGCACAATACTAAAAAGGTGGTGACTCAGCAACAGTATTCGAGTAGAACAGGGCTAGAAACACAGATGCACCCCTTTCAGATCGATTTCTTTCCTTTCAGTTCATTTTTAGAAATTATAGATTGCCTTGTCACACAGGCATTGATTGTAATTTGTTTTTATTTTTATATAAATACTTCAGTTTTGGAAGTATTAAGGGTCGATTGATTGAAATCAAAATTAATTGTCTTTTGGAATACTGTAAGCTTTTTCAAATCACTGGAGCATCAATAATAATCGGACCATTCAGATGATTCTTGTGGCTTAAATACAGGTGATGTTTTTCTTCTGTTAAGTATGTTTCATTGTTATCTTTCATTGTAATCATCTGAATTCCAATTGCAAAGCAGAAAATGTGATGAATATGATTTACTTCTAAGTACCTTATTCTGACTTCATTTACAATCATAATGTTTTCCACTGAAGGCCAAACTAAAGAATTCTTAATTGCTCTTTAGTTCTGCTGAATTTTTTCATATTTCTATCATAATCCAGTTATAAATTTGAAAGATCCAGTAAATATTTCTAGCTTGACCTGTGTTTACTCTGTGAAAAAGTGATGCAATTATCCAATTATATTTTGAATCCATTGCCCAATAGACATTAATCAATTGAATACAATCAATTTTCCAACATCCAAAAGAAAACTCAAAACCCAAGTACAATCATAACTAGCCTAAAAACTCATCCAAACAAAGTTAAATCTTAAAGAGAGAGCCCTCTCTAAAACTAGCATGGCTAGATCCCAGTTTCCAAAGTTGGTTTGATGTTGACTTATGAAATTATTTCTCACAATCTCTAGTAAATTACATAACACTAACATAGTGGCAACCATACTGGGGAAGAAATTTATCTTCCTTAGAAAGCACATCAAAGTTTAGATCTGATTACTGGTGGTGGATAGTGACCAGACACAAGAAGGTTGCATTATTCACCTGGCAACTCCATGATTCAAAGAACCCAGATTTTGAGCATTCATGGCGATTCCACAACATGCTGACCAGAGTTCCCGTTGAACAAGATGACAAGGAAGTAGTTATTAGAATTTCAGCTTGATTAAGATTTCCTAGATGTTGTCTTTCTCATTTTGAAATCAAGAAAATTTAGTCCTGAAGCTAAAACATGGTTTCTGGAGATAGTTGTTGAACGATATGAAACTAGTATTGAACTTTTGAATTCTCAAATTCAGTCAAACAATTTCTAAGATCCTAAATAATTCTTGGAAATTCTCCCTCCCCCTAAGCAAGAGGAAATTTCACTACCTCTTGACTTACATATTGAGGATGATTTTGTTTTCAAGTACCAAACTAAAGATGAGGTTTCAAGGTTTAATACTAAGGATATAATTGATAAACTAGTCATTGAAGGCCTAGAAGCAAAAAACATACATCATGTTTTTATTGATCCTGTAACATATTATATGGAGGTTCTTTTTAGCTCAAGTTTTCAAACATGTATTCTTTATAAGTATCAATTACATCAGTAGTTGCCATTACATATCACAACTTTGGTTATGAGGACACATAATCAAGTTATACTGTTGATTTTCCTGACAAGCAGTCAAGTTGTCCATTTGTTTTTGTTGCTACTTGACTGGTTGCACTGGCATTATTGTATCATTTAGAACCGCAACAATATAAGTAGAGTAGGGTAGGTAGGTGTGCAAATGAGCTCAGTACTCTGAGCATTTTTCCAGTTGTAGTTTCATATTACTTTCTAGTTTTCAGTGCAAGTATATTCCATCCTTCAGTTTGCAGGGAGTGTTGATTTTGAAATGAGCCTTCTCAGCCACAGAGGTTTTGTAGAAAATTAAGTTGAAAATTTTGGATCAGGCCACTAGTCTATGGTGTTCTTGACACCTCCTGAAGGAGCTGCCATCCCCAACTAGAGCCACTTTTAGACTCATGTATTTCACAGTATCACAAGGTGACTGATTATTTCTCAGATATCTCATACCGAAAATAATATTCCATGGCTATCATTTATTTTCAAAAAAATAAAGCAAGATCATGGTTGTCAGGAGCATCAAATGAATATATATACCTTTCATCTCAGTTTCAAGAGGAAATTGTTGTTGATTAAGTGTGATGGTAAGCAAACTCCATACTTCCCCTACCCTTCATTTTTCCTAATTCTAGACTCCAATGTCCTAAATCCCATTCAAACCCTGAGATCCACATACATAACCTTTCAGACTTATAAATTTATAAACCCACTTATATCTAAGTCCGAAGTCTTAATGCTACAGCTCCACCCACCCACTAAAAGTCGTATACTTACCTCTTTCCCGCACTTCGCACCTCGCAAGTTTTAACCTTTTCTTCTTAATTCATCGTCGAAACATAAAACTCTTCCGATGCGATTTGGTGGGACCCATCCAGCCTTTATACATTACCAAATCCGCATGCAAACCTTTGTATTTCGCATTTTCCTTACCTTTCGTATTTTTTCACTTTCCAACATTTAGCGCGTCGCATTTCTCACTTCACACATTTTATAACTTACCTTTTAAATGCCCATAAGTTATTTTGTTTAAGTTGCAATGCGATCGCATATCGCACGTCGCAAGCTTAGGAGGATAGCGCACATAGCTCTCGAAAGTTAAATGTTTTAACTTGCGATATACCTGATTGCAATTGCACATCACAAGTTTCAAAGGATAAGCATGGAGGTAAGTGTTAAAATCACTGAAATGCGATATGCAACAACGATGGGACCTGATCACAATCGCACAGCGCAAGTTTCAAAGGATAAGTGCAGGAGGTAAGTGTTAAAATCTCTAAAGTGAAATATGCGACAATGGTGGGACCTAATCTCAATCGCACATCGCAAGTATTAAAGGTTACATGCTAAAGAAAAGTTAACAACAACGAAGTGCGAAGTGCAATGTTGGCGCGGATGCAATGCAGCTCCAAAATGAAATCTAAACGATTTCAGGTCAAGGTGTATGAAGTTTGAGCACCATTTTATGAATAAAAAGGGTTAAACATGAAAAAAATGACTCGGGTAGCAAATAGACACCACGGGTTAAAACATGCAAAGGGCATTCATACAACAGATTTCGCGAGCACAACACTCAGTCTGCCATCATAGTACTAAAAAGGTGGTGACTCAACAACAGTCTTCCAGCAGAATAGGGCCAGAAATGCAGATGCACTCCTTTTAGATTGATTTCTTTCCTTTCAGTTCATTTTGAGAAATTATAGATTGCCTTGTCACATAGGCATTGATTGTAATTTGTTTTTATTTTTATACAAATACTTCAGTTTTGGAAGTATCAAGGGTCGATTGATTGAGATCATAATTATTTTTGTCTTTTCGAGTACTGTAAGATTTTTCAAAGCACTGGAGCATAAATAATAATCAGACCATTCATAGGATTCTTGTGGCTTAAATACTGGTGATGTTTTTCTTCTTTTAAGTATGTTTCATTGTTATCTTTCATTGTAATCATCTGAATTCCAATTGCAAAGCAGAAAGCGCGATGAATAGGATTTACTTCTGAGTACCTTATTCTGGTTGCATTTACAATAATAATGTTTTCCACTGAAGGCCAAACTAAATAATTCTTAATTGCTCTTTAGTTCTGCTGAATTTTTTCATATTTCTATCATAATCCATTTATAAATTTGAAAGATCCAGTAAATATTCCTAGCTTGCCCTATGTTTACTCTGTGAAAAATTGATGCAACTATCTAGTTATATTTTAACTCCATTTCCCAATAGACATTAATCAATTGAATAAAATCAATTTTCCAAAATCCAAAACAAAACTCAAAACCCAAGTACAATCATAACTAGCCTAAAAACTTATCCAAACAAAGTTAAATCTTAAAGAGAGAGCCCTCTCTGAAACTGGCATGGCTAGATCCCAGTTTCCAATTTTGGTTTGATGTAGGCTTATGTGATTAGTTCTCACAATCACTAGTAAATTACAGAATGCTAACACCTCTGAAAGGTAATTGTACCTATGTTATACGTACTATACCTCCTATCATCTCCAAACTCTATGTTATTTTTGAGGTCATTCTTCTCAAAGTCACTAAAGAGATATTTATTGCTCGTCATATGGAATGAGGCATTGTTGTAGAGGTACCACATGCATCCAATTACAGTGATTATCATACATGCAATGATAGTAAAATCAAGCTCGAACTAGGAAGCTAGCACTTCACCCACTGCAACTGCAGTCTCCTTCTTGCTTGCCTGATTCCGTGGACAATTTGAGGCATAGTTCCCATGCTCATGATAGTGAAAACACCTGATCTTGGACAAGTGTCTCTTGCATTCTTCACCTTGGGACTTCTTTCCCTTGTATTTATTGCATTTTCCTGCCAATGCAAAAAATTCTTCTTTGTCTTTTCTGTAGGTTTCGTCTTTGGTGCTTTGCCTTATCTCTTCTATTATTAAGTCAGACCATAAGCACTCCAAGTCTGGTAAATTATCCCTCCCATTCACAGAGTCCTGGTAACGATGCCGGCTCTTGGGAATGCCTAGAAGTGTTAGGCTCACCAAATCATCCTGGGCTATTGTCACACCAGCACTTCCCATCTCATCTCGACATTGAGTGAACTTCTTCAAGTATGTTGGTATTGTCTCGCGCTCCTCCATCTTGATCTTTCTAATATTGTCTTTCAATGCCAAATTCCTGTGGTCGCTGCTATTCTGAAATAGTTTTGTCAAGGAATCCCACATAGCATACAGAGCCGCCTTCTTTTGGCTTGAGGGGTCCTGACCCAGGTTCAAAGTTTATGGAGAAACCAACAAACCCTCCAACTATTGGCCCTTTCGGCGAGACCTGCTTGCACAAATCAAAGTTTCACCCGAAGTAGAATGGGAGGGTGTTGGAACCAATTTTCCACACCCTAAGGGAGAAAATAATGAAGTGGCCCCAAGAAAATCGAATGCAGACTTGTATCAATCATAAACAGATGTGCGCAATAGAATAAGCCAGACTCACTGAATGTGCGCAATCCTTAATAGAATAAGACATAGTCGCAGATTTTTTCAGTGCAAATAAAGCATAACAGAACCAGATCCAGATCTAAACCATGTGCAAGTACTTAAGTAGATTTATCAACCATTATTATGCATACATAACCATAACAGATATCCTTATGCAATGATAAATAAGCAACACAGAAACAGTGCGATCTTAACAGAAATAGTAGATAAATAACTTGAAGCAATAACACAATAATTTCGCCAAAATTTGTCCTTGTATTAATTCGGATCCTTTCAATACATATCAGAATTTACCTTACAATTAAACCTTCCGTGCACACAGCCAGTGGAGTCCGCACATAGACAAGACTAGGTCTCCGTGCACACAGCCAGCAGGAGCCTTTCAACCCAACCCAGACAAAACCCTTTACAACGTATCACAAATGCATACAAATCATAATCATCTATCAACTTGATTGACTAATTACTTTCCTTAGACTCAATCTATCTATTTATATTCTTTCCGCACACAAATACTATGGTCTCAAACCATGGTTTGAGGCCCACACTTTACCCTTAAACACGTTTACATCAAAATTAGGGGCTTTGACCCACCCGAAATCCCTTAGCTCATTTGCATAGCGCGCATATACAAAAATTATACAAAATTATGTCATAAAGTGTGCCCCGGGGGACCCCGCTCCAATAGGCCCCAACACAAACATTTGACTCGTCCCGAGTCACTAAGGCATCTACTCCCTGATTTTGGATTGAGCGTGCTAACAAAAAATTTCAAAGGGAGCACTAAATCCAGACTTTGCGCTGTAGTGCCATGCACTTTTTAAACTAAATTTTCTGTGGTGGTCCCTTCAATGGCCATCTCGATGTTGCGTTGTGCCTTTTGAATAGTATTCAAAGTTTTTTGAGCGCTTGTGAAATATGAAGATCCTCCTCGGCCCACGATTTCATACGTGCTTCCAATAGATGTTCCTTTCAGCGCAACTCTTCAATCTTTGTTTGTATCGTTTGGAACTTCTGCAAACAAGCTAGGTGCGAAGGAAGAACCAAGGTCGGTGCCATTGTCCTGATATCTTCAAACTATTGTCCCTTCCGATGCAAAGTGTCGTTCAGTTGCTGAACGATTGGATAATTTTGTCTAGATTTACATACACCCATCACTTTGTCTAACATACTGTCACACTACATGACTACAATAGCAATACTATCTCTAACTTGTTTCACCTCAGCTTCTTGTTGGGCGTGAACTTCTGGTGGAGTATTTGGCTGCAACTTTTTCTATAGATCTGCAATTTGTTGTTCATAATCTATTCTGACTGTTTGCACCTCAGCACGAGAGGCTTTCAATGCGGCAACCAATTCTTCTAATTTTTCCTCTAGTGCAGTTGTGGCCAAGACAGCTGGAACATCTTGACATACTTGATGGATTTTTGCCTCTAGCGCAGTGCACTAGGCTTCGGCGGCATGGGATGTTGCTTCAGCTTCTTGTTGTATTTGGTGGGCTACTTCCGTCTGCTTATGAGATTCCATTGTATGGGTGTGGTCAATAGCCTCTTTGTACCGAATTTCATCAACAATCATGAAGTGCATCAAGTGCAGCCTCCCTGCGGGTAACATAGAAATATTAATATTGATATCACATGTTCCACGGAATTGGGCACGCTGGGTAGCGTCCACCTGAATGGCTGGCATGGGGATTTGGACAACGTGGACATCTCTGGTGGCTGGTAATGCAACATCTAATGGTTGTGCACTTGTGACTTACACGTTGGTATAGCTTGCCTAAGCTACACTTGCTTGTATCTAGCTCACCTGCATCTTCAGCTCTTAGATTCCAACCTGAACAAGCTTCAGCGCAGACTTGTACTGCACCTCCATGTTGGTCTAGCGATCCTCGGTCGCAGACGTAAAAATGTTGGAAATTTTGTGCAAATCATCTTCTATCAACATCAGGACCTCCTGCCTGACCTCTTTGGAACCCTTCCGCTTCTTTTGTTAGCCCCCAGTGACCTGAGAGCCACACTTGGTTCCCTTAGAGGTTTCTGCTTCTGCTGTTTCCTTTTGCGCAAACCCATTATTCTCTGGATTTGTTTATTTTCCAAGTTCGATGGTGTTTCTAGTGTAGTGGGTGTTGCTTCTTTCTCTGTCACCTTCTCTGTTGTTTTCACTGGCTGGGAGCTAGTGCGTAGCTTCGTTGGTGTGATAGGGGTTAACCATGTGGGCATCCATTCTATTGTCAATCTAAGAAAACCATCCTTCGTCACTAATTATGGTAACTCATACCATACTCCTTCCATGATGCCCTTTGCGCAGATATGCATGTTGTGAAATATAGCTTTGAAGTTAGCTGCCATCTTATATTGATCATATAGCATAGGTGACAGTCGTGGTTTTGACTGTACCACTTGATAAATAGTGGCATCATAAATAACCCAAAAGATCTTATTTTCTTGGGCGTGCACCGGATCTGAAGAGTTCCATAAGGTGGAATAGCGCACAACTTCGCACATATATGGCTCAATCTCTGGAAACTGGGTGTCTTCGAGGGTATTCCACCCAATCATCATGATTAACAACAATAACCACGCATAGTGGAACTGCTTGCCTTCCTCTTGTGCCTCGCACACATTTTCGAGGAACTCCTTACACAAATAGTTGGACCAGTTATAAATAAATCCATTATCACACTGCCAGAAAGAGTAATGACATGTGTGGACACCTCCTTTGGTCTGTATTCATGCATCATCTTGCAGGCCAAGATGAGTGTACTGAATTAGACTGCGGGGTCATTTATTTCATGGACAATGAAGCCTCGGATCTTGCGCGAGACTTGGATCTTATTCTTGATTTGGTCTACGATGGTTTTCTCCTAGGATTTTCCTCCAAATTCAAAAGCAGGGTTAGCTCCTTTAGCAAGTAGCCCAATGATCTTATGGATCAGTGCGTCATCAATAGGGATGCACTCCCAACCACAGCGCATCATCATGTACCAACGCAAGCAACTACCTAGCACATATGTCATTTATGGGGTTGCGCCAAAAATGAGGGATCTGGAATAAGTTTAGCAGGTCTTTCTTGTGCAGAACGAGCACCCATATTTTAGGCTCGAGGCACACAATTCCTCCTTCATAAGTAATTTGATGGAGATACAACTTTGACGCAAGATCTGGGAATTTTTTGACGTCTGAAATTTCCCAATCGTCGAATTTGAGCTGTGGCACTTTAGGGAACATGTTCCCTTCCATCAGGAAATTCTCAGGGATTAATGGCATAAGGATGCTTGCGCACACCTTCTCTAGGTATTTGGGAATTTTGACTGAGGGTTTGCACGGCGCAACATAACTCGGCATCCGCGAGAAAGGGGCCACTTCGACCACATCCTCCTCTCCTAAAAAAGAAATTCAGGGACCTTGGCCATAGGCCTTTTTAGCTTCTTATCCATAGTAGAGCATGGATTTGGGGTCTTCTCCCTTGTATATTTTTGCGTTCCAGAAGACTGCCCCTTATTATACTTGGAGGGCGCAGGTGTTTCAACAATTGGGACTTTCAACGTAGCAGGGTCATATCCAGGTCTCATGGTTGTCATACTTTCAGGAATAATGTAGCCCAACCCGGCTCGACGTAGCGTGTCCTCGAACCCTAAATAAAACCAGACATAGACACAGTGTATACAGTGGAAATCAGGGAGCTCAAAGCAAAGAATTCACTCATAAATAAAAGGGAACTATTGCGACCCCATAGTTCATATTTATACTTGTGGCACATCTTCAATCGCTCCTTCTGCATTAATGTGTCTCCACAAATGGAAAAATGGTCTCAAATATAGAAAAATACCTTCATGAAATGCAACCTAGATGCTCCCATAAATGGTAATAAATCTTTCTTTTATAGTTTTACTATTCCAATGACTAGTTTTTGACACCTTTGCGACCCAGTCAACTTCCTCGCGCAGCTACCGCATGCACATCACACCTTACTACGCATATACTCCATATCTAATAATAACCATCTACAGAGCGTCCCCCCCAACAAAATCTTATTGATCAGGTATTTCAAAGCATATTGGGTAGTGTCTTTCACTTCTCTCAATAACTGCAAACTCCTCTTACATTCGTCATCCCAATGGAATGTCGCACCTCTTCTAAGTAACCTAGTCATGGGCACAGTGATCAACTCATATCTCGGAATGTGCTTCCTATAATATCCAGTAAGGCTCATCATGGGGCACACCTGTCTGAAATTTTCAGGGGGATAAATTGAAGTTCGAGCGACCACGTGCTGTTCCCTGGATTCCACAATCGCCAATTGTCTGCACTTTACAGTTTCCTTCATCGGTGCATTAACAATTTTTGGGATCAAATCTTGGCCAACCCTATCAAATCCATTCTCAAAGATAAATGTAAGAATAAAACTCTTTGTTAGGCAGACCATTCACTAGTGCCTTTGCACAGCTCTTTCTCTAAATACCATTTAGTAGGCACCTTCCCCAACTGTGACTAAACATATGGACCCATTCAAGTCTTGGTTCTATGCTCCATACCTGATTCCATCTTGCCAAATGTCTGAGCAGATCCTCTTTGCCAAAGTACACATCTTCCATTTTAATGATTGGACATACAAACCGCAACCTCATCATGCACGCACAGTTCTCCCAGTTGCCCATATTTTATGTATGAGTTTCCCACCATCTTACTGGAGTAGCGCGCAAGCCAAGATCCAAGGAATGGAATATTTTTCCTTCAGGTACGGTCCTTTCAATCTCGCCTATAAGCATGTTTACATCAATTAATCCGTCATAGTGCAGCGAATCACATACCTCATATTTTATACATTGCAAAGATCAGATCATGCGATTACATCTCAACGCAGATACCTCATGCAACCGGTTCTGCCAATTTTCTAATTTTTCATCATAGTTTTAAAAACAAGAGCTATCCTTCTCCCACTTAAGATTTCCATCTGGTGTTGGATTAATCCAATATTCCTTGCACAAAGTCAGCTTATATATTTTATCAATATCATCATCAACATGTACCGGTTCTGTATATATTTTTACTTCTACAAAATCTAGATGAATCATTACCCTAAATCCATTACTTTCAAATTCCATCCTCCTTTTCTTTAGATTGATAACACCATCCATGTCAATGGCCCAATCCAATCCTAGCAGCGCAAGATAGGGATCAGTATCATCTACAATTTGGATGACTTCAAATTCTTCCATCACCTTAACAACCTCTATACTGACTACAACTTGTGATAGCCTCCCTAAAGGAATGATCTTTTGTTGATTGGTCATGCGCTGTTGAATGCTAGACCACTCCAACTTTAGCTCTCCATGTGTTTCCATGTTTGATTAGGTAGATCATTAGAATTCGATCCTAGATCTCGAATAACTTGTTCCATTTCATAAGCACCAATATGCGTGGTCATATGCATCTCCCTACCTGTTCCCTTCTTGTTCTTGTATATTTTGTTGACTGCTCATTTTTCTACCATTGTTCCTTCTCTACACAATTATCTATCAAATCCTGTAGATTTTCTACTTCCTTCTTGTTGCGCAGTAACTTTATACATGCTTGTAGAAATTATTTGATCTCTTCATCTCCTCCTGCTTCCTTCATCGGTCTTCCTGATGTTGATGCACTTCCTTCTGCAAATTCTTTATGTGCTTCAATAAAGGTCTCCTTTGCGCATTGAATATTAAAACCTTGTTTGTTGTCAAGTGCTTTACAGATCCATACATCTGGTTGCTTTCCTTTATCTTCATTGGTGGTTGTACCACTCCTAGTAACCACATTCACATTGGGATCCCCTTCACAATTTTCAACTCTCACCATCTGAAGATTTTGTGTTGGAGTTTGCGTCTTCTTTTCCTACATTTTAGAAATCAAGACATGACAATATTATATGACATGATCAAATTGTCTACAGTACATGCAAGGTTGTCATGTTGGATTCAGACAGTCGAGCGCATAATGGCCAACATATCCACAGTTATAGAAAATGATTTTTCCTCTTCCTCTGCAAGCTGATCCACCTCCTTGACCTCTTTATCTGCCTTGAAATCCTCTGCGCCCAGAAGGGGATGCTGGTGATGTAGGATTTGCCTGCATTCTATATATTTCAGCTTTATCTAACATCATATCATAAGTGCGACAATGTTTCTCATCATGCCCTAATGAAGAAAATAATCTGTAAACAACTACTTCAAGTCAGGTTGATTGCGCCGAGAGGCGCATCTACAGCCCAGTATGATCCCGATGTCAGGTGGGTCACGTCCTCATACAAAATGTCGGCTTAAGTTTTAAATTAAAAAAAAAAAAAAAAACTAATCGCATTGTGCTAGAACATATATCAATTTCTAATACAACTATGTATTATTTATATAATTTGAATGGATAGTAAATTATATACGTGAATTTGAATGGATCATAAATTTACCTTTAACAAAAAAAATTACCACATTGAATTTCGAAATTAAGTAAAATTTTAAACATCTTTACTCTTTACTAAAGTAATTACCATTTCCTAAATCAAAGGAAAAGAGTTAATTGAACACAAACAATAAAAATCTAAAATCTTTTAATATTTCTTCTAATTAAATATTTGTAAAATGAATTTATACTTACTCCAGAGCTATGGTATATAAATAAAAACATATATAAACTAGATGTATGGTAAATAAATAAAAATTCTTTTTATATTTATTCCATAAACCTTTTTATATTTAAAAAAACTTTAAAAAGAGGTTTTATTTAGATGAAGCCTATGGGAGGAATACCATGGGACAAATTAATATTGATACCATGGGCCAGATACCATGGGCCAAATACCATGGATAAATAAATAAATATAAAAGAGGTATAAAAAAGTATGATAAATAAATAAATAAATATAAAATCGATATAAAGAGGTATGGTAAATAAATAAATATAAAAGAGGCATAAAGAAGTAAGGTTAATAAATAACAATATATCAAATAGGATTATAAATAAAAATCTAATTATATAACAAGCCTATGGGCCAAATACCATAGTAAAGAAAAGGGGTATGGTAAGTAAATAAAACCTCTTTTCATATTTACTCCATAATATCCTTTATGTTTACAAATATTTATGTTAATTATTTTACATAACTAAGAAGAAAGAGAGAGAGAGAGTGATAAGGGAGAGATGGAGAGAGAGTGTGTATGTTTAGGGGTGAGATAAAGAGACAAAGTAAAATGTATGGAAAGAAGCGGGGAGAGAAGAAGTGAGAAGGAGAGAGGGAGGGATATAGTAATGTAGTTGGAGAGAGAGAGGGGTGGAAAGAGAGAGAGAAACAAAGGGATGGGGGAAGAGAGAGGATTAGAGAGAGAGAGAGAGAGATATGGGGGAAGAGAGAGAATTGGAGGGAAAAGAGAGAGAGAGAGGTGGGAGAGAAAGGCGGAGAGAGGAATGATGAGAGAGAGGTAGAGAGTGATGGGGGAAGAGAGAGTATTGGAGAGAGAGAGAGAGAGAGAGAGATTTAGGGGAGAGAGAGAGAGAGGAAGGACGAGAGAGAGGAGGAGAGAGGGATCGATAAGAGAGATGGAGTTAGAGGGGGAGAGATGTAAGAAATAAGAAATATAGAGAGTGAGAAGTGGAGAGAGAGAAGGAGTGACAAGGGAGAGACAGAGAGAGAGCGTGTATGTTTGGGGCTGAGATAAAGAGACAAATAAGGAGAGATGGAGATAAGGGGGGAGAAGGAGATATAAGGAGAGGGGGAGGGATATAGTAACATAGTTGGTGGGTGAAGAGAGAGAGAGAGGGAGAGAGAGATGGGAGAGAAAGGGAAAGAGAGGAAGGAAGAGAGAGGATGTGAGAGAGTGGAGAGAGGGAGGGAAAGAGAGATGGACTTGGAGGGGGAGGGGGAGAGAGGTAAGAACAAAGAAATAGAGAGAGAAAGGTGGAGAGAGAGAGTGAGTGAGTGAGTGATAAGGAAGATGGAGAGAGAGGGAGAGAGGGGGAAGATAGAGATATAGATGGAAGGTGAAGAGAGGGAAGAAGAGAGAGATGGGGAGAGGAGGGGATTGCCAAAGAGATTGATATATATGGATTGTGAGAGTGTGTGTGTGTTTATGGGGGTGAGATAGAGAGACAGAAAAGAAGAGATGGAGGGGGATATAGATATGGATGGAGGGTGGAGAGAGGGAAGAATATTTCTCACACTAGATGGATTGATATAAGTGGAGATGGCGATTTATAATCCTATTTGATTATTTGCACTATATGCATCGATTTTAGTGTAGATATTTATTTCTAATTATATTTGATTACTTGCACTAGATGCATTGATTTCGGTGTAGGTGGTGATTTCTAATACAATTTGATTGCTTGCACTGAATTTGTTGATTTCAATTTAGATGTCGATTTATAATTATATTTGATTACTTGCACTAAATGAATTGGTTTCAATGTAGATGATTTCTAATCTTATTTGATTGTTTGCACTAAATGCATTGATTTCAGTGTAGATGGTGATTTCTAATCCTATTTGATTTATTTGAGTAAATGCATTGAGTTTAGTGTAGATGTTGGTTTCTAGAGAGAGAGAGAGAGAGGGAGAGAGGAAAAAATGAGGAAAGAGAGATATTAATGGGGGAGAGGGAGAGAAGGGGAAGATAGAGATATAGATGGAAGGTGAAGAGAGGGAAGAAGAGAGATATTGGGAGAGGGGGTGATTGAAAAAGAGATTGATATATATGGAGTATGAGAGTGCGTGTGTTTAGGGGGGTGAGATAGAGAGACAAAAAAGAATAGATGGAGGGGGATATAGATATGGATGGAGGGTGGAGAGAGGGAGGAATATTTCGCGCACTAGATGGATTGATATAAGTGGAGATGGTGATTTCTAATCCTATTTGATTATTTGCACTAGATGCCTCGATTTTAGTGTAGATATTTATTTATAATGATATTTGATTACTTTCACTAGATGCATTGATTTCAGTGTAGGTGGTGATTTCTAATACAATTTGATTGCTTGCACTGAATGTGTTGATTTCAATTTAGATGTCGATTTATAATTATATTTGATTACCTGCACTAGATGACTTAATTTCAATGTATATGATTTCTAATCCTATTTGATTGTTTGCACTAAATGCATTCATTTCAGTGTAGATGGCGATTTCTAATCCTATTTGATTTCTTTGAGTAAATGCATTGATTTCAGTGTAGATGTTGGTTTCTAGAGAGAGAGAGATTGAGTGATAAGGAAGATGGAGAGAGAGAGAGAGAGAGGACAAAAGGAGGAAAGAGAGATATTAGTGGGGGAGAGGGAGAGAAGGGGAAGATATGGAAGAAGAGAGAGATGGGGAGAGAGGGTGATTGACAAAGAGAATGATATATATGGAGTGCGAGAGCGTGTGTGTTTAGGGGGGTGAGATAGAGACAAAAAAAAAAGAGATGGAAGGGGATATAGATATGGATGGAGGGTGGAGAGAGGGAAGAATATTTCTTGCACTAGATGGATTGATTTAAGTGGAGATGGTGATTTATAATCCTATTGATTATTTGCACTAGTTGCATCGATTTTAGTGTAGATGTTTATTTCTAATTATATATGATTACTTGCACTAGATGCATTGATTTCAGTGTAGGTGATGATTCCTAATACTATTTGATTGCTTGCACTGGATGTGTTGATTTCAATTTAAACGTCGATTTATAATTATATTTGATTGCTTGCACTAGATGCATTGATTTCAATGTAGATTATTCCTAATACTATTTGATTGTTTGCACTAAATGCATTGATTTTAGTGTAGATGGTGATTTCTAATCCTATTTGATTGCTTTGAGTAAATGCATTGATTTCAGTGTAGATGTTGGTTTCTAATCTTATTTGATTGATTGCATTAGGTGCATTGATTTCAATGTAGAAGTTATTTTCTTATCTTATTTGATTGCTTGCATTAAATGCATTGATTTCAATGTATATGTTGATTTATGATTTGATGTAATTGGATATATGATGGTACATTAATATTAAAGTGTTTGGATTAACAATATGCATTAAGAAAATAGTTTGAGATTGATTGTAACATGAGTACGTTCTTATTATTCACATTTTCTATCTTTCAACACTATTATTGTCACTTTGCATTTAAAAAAAAAATTTCATCATTTTTCATCATTATAGTTATTAACAATAATTATCATCTCAACGAACTGAGGTAACTAAGAAAATTTAAAATTAAAATGACCAAGTTAATCTCAGAAATATTTAGCATATTTAAAATGATTATATTAATATTTGAAATATTTACATATTACTGATAAAATTAATCATATCTTTGATAGATTTTCCTTGGCAGCACACGACTGAAACCAGCCTAGATCCATCTTACATCTCAAAAATATACAAAAATTTTAATAATATGAAAAATGTGACGTTGATGCCTCACGTGGAGCATTTAGATCCATCACTCTTGGATCTATCATGCGCCGAGAGGGATCAAATCTCTCGAGGTGCAAACATTTCCTCAAGTTTTGCACTCAAAAAATAGGTTTGCACCTCGAGAGATTTGATCCCTCTCGGCGCATGATAGATCCAGAGTTAGATGGATCTAGGCTGGTACTTTCCAATCCTTGGGCAGGAATATGTGTCATGTAATCCATCAATTTGACAGATTGTGCACCATACAAGACTCTTTAATGGACTAGGACCTCTAACGTTCAAATAATTTTTGAAGACAAGACACTGATCTTTATGGTGCCTAGAAGCTTTACATTTTATGCACCAAACCTCTGCACATACTTCCTTGCCCTTGTCCTTGTGCAGGCTTTGAATTTCTAGATGCATGGATTCTAGTTGATTCTGTATATGTTGAGTTCGCAGCACAATATGTGTTGGAGTAGCCTCTAGTTTCATAGCAACCTCCACAGCCTCAGCTTGTGTGGAAATATTTTGTTGAGCTAAGGGTTGGCATAGATCTGGGAGAAACACAACGATAAACCATTCCTTATGTTGAGTATCATCAATAACAAATCCACCATCCCTACTGGTGTGCTTCAGTCTCTGATCGTCCTCCCATACAGATTCATTAGCCTCCTAATGAATCTCCTTCATTTATGTCACCAATTGCATGTATGACTTAGGCTTCTTAAACTGCTCTTTTAGGGAAGTTTTTATTTGTTCCAAGGTAGCATTAAGGTTTTTTTGAGCATACCTGATGTACCAATCTAATGTGCGATCTTGGAAAGCAGTAGCCAAATGCACCTTCCTGATATCAATATTTTTAACTTGTTGAGCTTGCCATTTAGCCTCAATCACAAACCAAAATTGGTCAGTGTCCTCATTCCCAATGCCTCTAAAATTAGGTAAATTCATAGATGCATCCATGTCTACTTCTAGGGGAGGTGGAGGTAGTGGTGGAGATGGAATGCGTGGTGGAGTGGGTATTCTGTGATGTGAGTGCAACAGTGGAGTCGATGGGGTTGGAAACAGACTTAAGGGTTTCTGGTGTGATGAAATTTCTCCTTCAGAATCACTAGAGCTACTACTTTCTGGTTCACCTTCCCTATAATTTCTAGGCTTCAGAGGGATATAAATAAAAATTTTAGAATCTTCGCGGTAAACCTTTACACTGCGCGTAGTTGGGCCTCTTCTAGGCATTCAAGCAATATGTTCGCACAGACATCCCCGTTCACATAATATAATTTTTAGAAATAATTTCAATGAGCATGGAAACTTACCTCTAGGGCCTTTGAAGACCCTTCTTTCTACTTCAGAATGTGACACAAATTGATCAATGGAAAATTAAGTCACAAATCCTCCCAAGAGGTGATCGATCCAATGATCTACCACGCGGGTGATCTTATTATCTAGCTTCTCTACTTGTTGGATCAATTCAGGAGTCCACTCAATGACTGTGTCATCCTTTATGCAGGTATTGAATTTAGTTAAGCGCAACAACCACTTTTGTAGCTCGTGTGCAAAGGAGAAAAAGAATATTTCATGCACATCTATATAGATATATTTTTGTACCCACTGTTCATCAGATAATTTAGTACTTTGATTCCCTTGGAGTGCGAATTCAAGGATATTTCTATCCATCTAATCTTTCAATTCATTTCGTAAAGGATTCCACAAAATCAAATCTCTCTCAAAATGATCCCCGTCCCGGCAACGAAACCAATTGTTGGCTTGAGGGGTCCTGACCTAGGTTCAGAGTTTACAGAGAAACCAACAAACCCTCCAACTACTGGCCCTTTCGGAAATGACCTGCTTGCGCGGATCAAAGTCTCACCCGAAGTAGTATGGGGGGGTGTTGGAACTAGGTTTCCGCAACCTGAGGGTAACAATAATGAAGTGGCCCTAAGAAACTCGAATTCAGACTTGTATCAATCCTAAAAAATGTGCGCAATATAATAAGGCAGACTCAAAGAATGTGTGTAATCCTTAACATAATAAGATAGAGTCACAGATCTCTTTAGCACAAATAAATCATAACAGAACCAAATCCAGATCTAAACCATGTGTAAGTACTTAAGAAAAATTATCAACCATTAATATGCATACATAACCATAACATATATCATTGTGTAATGATAAATAAGCAACACAAAAACAGTGTGATCTTAACAGAAACAGTAGATAAATAACTTGAAGCAATAACACAATAAATTCTCCAAAATATGTCTTGGTATTAATTCAGATCCTTTCAATACATACCAGACTTTCCCTTACACATAACCCTTCCGTGCACACAGTTAGGACTAGGTCCCCATGCATACAGCTAGTAGGAGCCTTAATTCAACCCAACCCATACAAAACCCCTTACAACGTATCATAGATGCTTACAAATTGTAATTATATATCAAATTAATTGAATAAATACTTTCCTTAGACTCGATCTATCTATTTATATTATTTGCGCGCGTAATTACTATGGTCTCAAACCATGTTTTGAGGCCCACAGTTTAACCTTAAACCCATTTAAATGAAAATTAGGGGCTTTGACCCACCACAAATCCCCTTGACTCATTCGCACAACACTCATATACAAAAATTATACAAAAGTATATCAAAAGTGTGTCCCAGGGGACCCCACTCCAACACCTTCCCATAGATACGCGAGACGATATGATCTCGAACTCCCTCTAGCAAGATCCTTCTCGCCTTTGCTACCTTCTTTTGCTATGCATCAAGTTGTTTATCATTTGTTGTTGTGGGCTTTGGAATATCGATATATATAAATTCCTTCAACCCTTTGTCCTCCAAAATTGCCTCCATCCTTTCCCTCCATGTTATGTAATTCGAATTTCCCTCAAGAGCATATTCGAGTCTCAAGCCATTGAAATACATCTTATTTTGTTGTTAGATCTTGAAGAATAAATCTGCAAATTCTAACCTGTTCAAGAAAAAAATTTGTTCTTCTCTTCTATTTTGATTTCTGGTGCTACGATACCATGTAGAAAATCCACCCATGGGATTCAATCTGATCTTATAATGTACTAAAACAATATATTGAATCTTTCCACAATTTGCGGGAATAAAACACAATCACATAACAAGTAAGAGAAAGAGACAATCAATCGCACAACACAAGATGTATCTAGGAAAAGAAACTACTCAATACCCCACAATATCTATATTTCATATGGTCAAGATAATGAAACAATACAATGTTATTCCTCCACTAAGAAAATTCCTGCACTTTGTTGACTGTCTCACTTCAATCTAGCTCATATTTGTCTTACGATCTAAGAAAAATTGGTCAATTATTTAACCTTTTGCTTGCCTCTACTTGCCCAAGCTTCCTTACACATTCTTGGGCTAATTGAGCCCCTATTAATTAGAAAAATCCACAATGATGGTTGTGCAATCCTTCAAGGCCTTCCCAATGACCTCATGCACGACTTGTACAATTTTCTAATAGTAAAACTGATAGATCGCTTCCCTTTAACCTCAGTATCAACTAAGCCTTCCTTATAACTGACATGCAATAGATATTTATAGTGAGTTATCAGTTAATTTATTGATCATTGTGTTGTATCTCAAGAAACAATCCCTCGGTTGTGAAAGGAATCAGTGCTTAAGAACATTTAAAAAGTGTGTCACGGAAATGATTTTATCATGAGGTCTTTGCTCTATCCTCTGGGAACCAATTTTCTAAAACCCTTAATTATCTGGAATAATAAAATATTTCGCAATGCCATTCAATATTGATATCTGAATGGAAATAAGAACTGCAGGGGAAACTCAAAATGATATGCTGAGAAGTAGAATCTACCACTTTAAAGTTTCAGAGGAAATTCATGGAGAGAGAGAACACTTTGAAATAATATGTTGTAGACACAGAATCTATTATTTTATATTTTCATCAAGAGTTTGTGAAGAGAGGGGAAACTCAAAATGATATGTTGAGGAGAAGAATATACTACTTTAAAGTTTCAGAGAGAACTGGTGAAGAGAGAAAAGTTTAAGTGAAGGAGCACAAGTTAAGGTTATTTAACTCTTACTCACAGACATAATTAAGAGACTGGTTGCTACATTACTTCACTTCATTCAAAGAAGAAGAAACACAAAATGGCACAAGAAATACGAATCACCATCAATAGTTGCAGGAAACTTGTTGCCACTTTCATTTACCAATCAAAAAAAGAAGTACAAAATGTGATCTCCAAGAGGTCCAGAACTCGGCCCCCCTTTTTCCTCTCTCTTTATCCCTTCTTAAATACAAAAAAAAGCCCTTTGTAACTACTCGAGCTTCTTGAAACTCCTAAAATGCAAAAAAACTATTAAACTACTTATTACAGTGAAAACGAGGGCATCATTATAGATTTGATCTTTAACAAAGAAAAAAAAGAAACTTGGAATACAATCCTTTTGTTGAATCTAGTTTGTTGTTGATGCATCCCCCGAAGTGCTGAGGTGTCCTTTCTAATTATGATGCGATAGTTGCATAGTTCTGCAACAACGCCTATGTGCCCTAATTGCCCCATATGTTGTGCTTCCAACGATGCCACTATATGATCTTATGTCTGACTCTGCCTATGCCTCCACGCGTTTCGGTTGTGATGTCCCAATAGTCTATATAAACACATCTACACATGTCTCTGCCCATTCTTTTATGTTTCACATGTTATCATCATGTCACCTGCGACCCGGATCTGCCTCTTCTGCTCGTGCCTGCAGAATTATGTCTTTTCCTCTCCTTTTCCATGTGGTAGACCACATACCCGAGTCTTTATGCCCACGTTCAAACTTTCTTCCGTTACCTAGGCATTTCACTAGCTTTACGTTATAATCCTCTTTTCTCCCTCTTGGTGCGATTTAACACAAGAAATTCCTTACCTCCGGATTTGAAAACCTTTGGAGTTCGCTTTTGAAACCACATCGCATCTGCTCGCACTTCGCATGCCACTGTTTTCAAATTTTCCTTAACACTTATCTTCTAAGACTTGCGAAGTGTGCTATGCAATTAGGTCCCACCTGGCATCGCACTTTGGTGAATTTAACATGAAACCTTTGCGCTATCTTTTAAAACTTGTGATCTACAAAGGCGATCGGGTCCCAACGTCACTGCATATCACACTTTAGCAAACGTAACTCTTGCCTCTACACTTAACTTTTAAAACGTGATGTGTGGTATGCAGACCAGGGCCACTTCAACTGCCATGTAAGCTTGCCATGCCATTTCCACATTAGCTTGCCATGTCAGCATGCATCAACTGCGATCTGTGGCGTTGGTGCCATGTCATCTTGCCACATCACCTTGCCACATCGCTTGACACGTCACCGTAGATCGCACCTCGGCAAATTTAACATTTACCTCCGCACTTATTCTTTAAAAATTGCGATTTGCGGTTCATGATTTTTCTTTGTCGTCGTCTCTTCCCCTTCAGATCTGCGATTCGATCCTTGCCGTCCGATTTCCTCCTTTGGAAATCTTCTAAATGTTTATGTCTAATTTGATTTCTCTTCTTTCTATTGTCACTGCTTTGCAACTCCGCTATCCTTCCTGAGCTTTATTTAATATTTAAAAGTTTTGATCTCTCTGAAGCTTGTGAACAAGCCCGACTTGACCTTGTCCAGTGTGCACTGTTCTGAACCTACCCATTGGTCCGGCTCTCGAATTGTCTTGCATGTGAATGAGCCCGACTTGACCCCTCCTGCACACTTTCTCTTTGATGCTCCTCTGGCTTAAATTACACCTCCAATGTTGTTGCTTCCTTGATTTTGGTTCTGGTGCACCTGTGATGCCGAATCCTCATTGAGCTTGTGGTTACCCTTTCGAGCATATTACAGGTCTTTGAACAATTTTTCCTCAATAACCTTGAACTGCTCAGAACCTCTCTTGACTTTTAGCTAAGTCAAATTAGGCTACAACATCTGGCTCCAATTTTGGACATCACTTTGGTAACAAATTGTAGAGAATGTGTAGATCAGTAGCCTTTACTGGGCATGGAGCCAAATATAACTTGTAGAATAGTAGCCTTTATTGGGCATGGAGTCAAATAGCACTTGTAGAAAAATAGCCTTCCTTGGGCATGGAGTCAAATTAAACTTGTAGATTAGTAACCTTTATTGGGCATGGAGTCAATCCTGTAGAAATTTGCTGAATAATGATTAATTATTCACCGAGACTATCCTGATCACATACAATTCGAATTTATATGCAACACATAATCTCTTCCACTCAGATCATCACACATGCATAAATAAAACAAGCGATAGCACATCAATTCATCATACACATTAACACAGTATGTATGGGGAAAGCTTATAGCTGAAAACCCCGTAGATATTGTGTATATTATAATGGAGAAATCATGTAGCAAACTCAGTACAATACTCCTCACAAGTACTCAGTACTATCTCATGAAGTTACACACAAACTAGCTTGGTTTTGAACAGGTTACTGGTTCAAAACTCACCACCAATTGCCTTGCCTCTATTGCGCAATCATGGCCTGTCTAAATAGAGATCCAAGGTTTGAATCTCCTTGGCTTGACAATGCAATCATCATGGGAAATTCCTCCAAGTGTGGTGCAAATCTCATGCACAACTGATGTCGCCACTGATAGCTAACTCCACCCTTTCATCTACCTCTTTCACTGGTCTCCACTGAACTGATCATGCACTGTAGTGAACTGATGTGTTCTTGAGTTGAATAATGAGTTACTAATTAATGAATTAAATGATATTTAATTCACTCCACTCATAACTAATTGATTAGCTAGTTAAACTAATCTCAACTAGTTCAACTAAAATAAACAGAACACAACTCCACTATATGTCTCATTAACTCCACCAAACTTCTGCCACTGAAGTCCTAACTGAAGTCAACCATGCATGATGCCATCAAACCCTTGGGAATAGTGTAATTCCTCTGTCATATGCATGAGCCACTTCCAAGGCTCGAACTGAAGTGCTCCAAGAGAGTAAACTGCTGTTTAGAGTCCAAATATTATTAAGGGTAAATAATATTTGACTTCCCTATTTTTTGGATAGGCAGTCTAAAAATAGACATCGACCTATAGGTCAAAAATAGAGGTCCATATATTTTTACCAACATCACCAATACTCCAAGAATAACATACTGCAACCCCTGGACCATGCTCCATATGTCTAAAAATAGACATAGTCTAAAAATAGACTTTGCGCCAGAATTTGCCTGCGGGCCCACTTAGTGAAGGCGACTTCATTTCACTAAGCTCCATCATCTTGCTGCATTCTCAACACTCCCTCTCGGCAAGATATGGATTATCTGCAACCCCTATCCTGCCTCTGTGGAATTCGAACTTGCTCCTGGTGAGCGCCTTCGTCAGGATGTCGGCATCCTGATCCTCCGTGGGAACATATGAAAGCATCATGATTCTCCGCTGAACACAATCTCTGATATGATGGTACCTGATGTCGATGTGTTTGGATCTATCATGAAATACTGGATTAGCCAAGAGTTTAATGTAACTCTGGTTATCACAGTAAATCACTGTAGGCTCCAAATGCAACTCGAACAATCCAACGAGGATCTTCCTCATCCAAATAGCCTCGCATGCAGCCAAGCTAGCTGCCATGTACTCGACCTCTGCTGAACTGAGTGCCACGGATCTCTGCTTCCTGCTGTACCAGGAAACTGCTATCGACCCAATGCTGAAAACTCCTCCAGAAGTGCTCTTCCGGTCCGTTGGGCTCCCTGCCCAATCTGCATCAGTGAAGCTAGAAAGCTTCACTCCATCCTCCTGTCTGTACCATAGACCATATCCCGATGTGCCTCTAATATAGCGCAATACATGCTTGCCTGCCTTCCAAAAGAGCTTGGTAGGCTTAACCATAGCTTGCGAAAGCTGGTTAACTGCATAGCATATATCGGGTCGTGTATTGACCGGATACATAAGCGACCCCACCAACTGTCGATAGACAGTGGCATCCACTACCTCCGCTGAAGTAGCATCCTCCTTCCTCCAACCACCAGGAAGAGGAGTGTCAACAAGCTTACAGCCTTGCATGTTGAACCTCTCCAGAATCTCCCGGGCATACTTTCCCTGAGAAACAAACAGTCCTCCGCTGCGCTGCCAAATCTCCAATCCCAGGAAATAATGAAGGATGCCCAAGTCCTTCATCTCAAACTCTCGTGCAAGATCCTCCTTGCATGAAAGTATCAACTGCTCATCGCAAGTCAAAATCAGATCATCTACATACAGTACGATGATCAACAGCTTCCCCTCCACCACAATCTGGTACAGGTTTGGATCCGCCTCACTCTTGGAGAATCCAAGCCGGGTGAAGTAGCTGTCTATCCGAGTGTACCAAGCACGAGGTGCTTGCTTCAGCCCGTACAGTGCTCTCTTGAGTCGGCACACATGCGACTCACTGCTGAAGATCTCAAAACCTTCAGGCTGCTCTATGTACACCTCCTCCTCAATAACTCCATTGAGGAACGCGGTCTTCACATCCATCTGATGAATGTGCCACCCCATCTGCGCTGAGAGAGCAAGGATCGTCCGTATGGAAGAGTACCTTGCGACAGGTGCAAAATTCTCCTCATAATCGATCCCCTCGATCTGTGAGAAGCCACGGGCGACAAATCTTGCCTTGTACTTCTCCACACTCCCGTCAGCCGCCTGCTTCACTTTGTAGATCCATCGCAAACCCACCACTGATTTCCCCTTCGGTCTTGGGACAATCTCCCATGCACTGTTTCTGACGATCGAATCATATTCTTCGATCATGGCATCTACCCATGCGGGTTCCTCCACAGCTTCCTCAAAAGAGGATGGCTCCATCACGACACATTGACTCACAAGAGCCATGTATCCAGTGTACCGATCCGGTGACTGCCTCTGTCTGCGCTGTGCTGTAGGTGGTCCTACAACCTTCTCTGCATCTCGAGCCAGTTGCTCAGCTTCTGTACTGCGCATGTGCCTTCTGATGGTTGGCAATGCATGGGTGGTTTCTTCCACCTCCTGAACTTCTTCTTGTGGCTGATCCACATCCGGAAGCTCCTCCTTAGGAACTAACAGCTCCTCATCTGCATGCAAGTGTAGCTCCCTCTCAAGCGAACACTGCATGGCTTTCTCCCCCTGAAATTTTATATCCCGTCGCACAACAGTCTTGCGACTGTCTGAAAAATACACCCGGTAGTTGTGAGGTGTATCAGTGTACCCCACAAATATTCCAACCTCAGCAGTTGGATCCAGCTTCCTTCTCGCATACTTCGTCACATGCATGTAGACAGGGGAACCAAAAATCCACAAATGGGAAATATCAGGCCTCTTGCCAGAATAAGCCTCCTTCGGTGTACTCATGCCAAGAACCTTGTGAGGACAACGGTTTTGCACATACACTGCTGTATTGCATGCCTCAGCCCACAAGTGAAGGGGTAGGCCCTGATCATGCAACATCGCCCGTGCAGCACCCACGATCGTTCTGTTCTTCCGCTCAGCCACCCCATTCTGCTGTGGGTTATGGGGTGCGATGAGCTCTCTCCGAATCCCTTCTGCGCTGCAGAACTCCTTGAATTCATCTGAGATGAATTCACCACCGTTATCACTCCTTAGAGCAATCACCTTCTTCCCCGACTCCTTCTCGACCAGTGCTTTAAACTCACAGAACTTTGCGAATGTATCGCTCTTCTTCTGCATGAAGAAGATCCAGCAATTTCGAGAGAAATCATCAACAAAGATCACATAATACTTGTGCTTTGCTGTCGAAGCAACTAAGAAAGGACCACACACATTTGTGTGAACTCTCTCAAGGATCGTCGTGGCGTGACTATCCTTCTCGTGAAAGGTGGCTTTCACATACTTCCCTAAAGTACACCTCTTGCACTGATCTGACTGCGCAAGAGTGCCCTTAGGAAGCCCAGTAGAAATCTGCTACAGGATCTTCAAAGCTCCATGGTGAAGGTGGCCCAATCTCCTGTGCCACAGTTCGCCCTCATCATCCCGACTCACCACTTCTCCCGCTTTGCATGCCATAGCTGCGCAGCCATCTACCTGCAACTGATAAAGGTTCTTGGTCCGAACCCCTATCTTCCGGGTCTCTCCAGTAGTCTTACTGCGCAGGAAGGCTTTTCCTTCCCTGAAGACCACATCATACCCCTTATCCTCCAACATCGCCACAGAGATCAAGTTCTTCTTCAATCCAGGTACATGCATGACATCCTTCAATACAAAGGGTTTACTAGACTCCCTCTGAAAGGATATGGTACCGATACCAGTCGCACTGTATCTACCATCATTTCCCATCTCGATGTGCACACCCAAATCTTTGTCCTCCAGATCTGAGAACAAATCCCGATCTCCCGTCATATGAAATGACGCACCGCTGTCCAAGAACCAAACCGATCCCATCACACTTGAAACCAAGCATGCGATCGGTGAAAATTCAAGCTCGAACTGTGAAGCCAAAGCTTCTCCATCTGCAGATCTTCCCGCTTGCTTGTTCTTCTTCTTCTTTGGACAATTGGTAGCATAATGTCCGTGATCATGGCGGTGAAAACACTTCACTTTCGCCATATCCTGCTTCTTGCCCTTTGCACCAGAATGAGAGGTTTTCTTTCCCTTCCCCTTCTTTGCTTTGGACACCAAAGCGCAGTTTTCTTCATCAGCTCCCTTTGATGAAGATCCATCTCGAGTAGTCCTCCTTATCTCCTCCTACATGAGATCCGCCCAAAGGCGCTCCCATCCCGGCAGCTTCTCCCGACCATTGACACTATCTTGATATGAGTGCCAAGCCTTCAGAAGACCAAGGAGAGCCAGGTCGACCATGTCCTCGTCTTCGGCAGTCACCCCCACACTTCCCAGCTCATCTCTGCACTGAGTGAACTTCGTGAGGTATTTGGCGATACTGTCGCCCTTCTCCATCTTGATGTTCCTGAGCTTATCTTTGAGCGCCAGCTTCCTTTGGTCGCTCTTACTCTGGAATAGATCCGTCAAATATTTCCACATTAAATATGGAGTAGCCTTTCCATGCAGGCTGGATACAATATGATCCTTGATGCCCTCCAACAGGATCCTTCGACACTTCGCCATCTTCTTTTGCCATGCTTCGACTTCAGCAGGATCAGTGGGCTTTTGGACATCCGTATCTACGAAATCCTTGAGACCATTATCTTCTAATACTGCCTCCATGCGATCCTTCCATGCAACATAATTCGAACTGCCTTCAAGAGCATATTCGAGTCGCAAACCGTTGAAAGACATTTTCAACACTGGCACCAAGAAAACAAAACTGCTGCAAAATTTCGAATTCCACCTCAAAGCTCAACCGCTCTAGATCGTGAGAACAAATTATTTCTAGCACAGAGATCGACTGCAAGGGGCATTTACCAGACCTTTCACTTTCCGAAGAAAGATGAATCCGGAGGCTACCTGGCCCGCATGCAGACTCTGTCTACCGAAATAAGTTTTTAATCACTGTGATGATCAATCTCTGCTTCAATAGCTCCGATACCATGTAGAAATTTGCTGAATAATGATTAATTATCCACCGAGACTATCCTGATCACATACAATTCGAATTTATATGCAACACATAATCTCTTCCACTCGGATCATCAAACATGCGGAAATAAAATCAAGCGATAACACATCAAATCATCATACACATTAACACAGTATGTATGGGGAAAGCTTATAGCTGAAAACCCCGCAGCTATTGTGTATATTATAATGGAGAAATCATGTAACAAACTCAGTGCAATACTCCTCACAAGTACTCAGTACTTTCTCATGAAGTTACACACAAACTAGCTCAGTTTTGAACAGGTTACTGGTTCAAAACTCACCGCCAATTGCCTTGCCTCTATTGCGCAATCATGGCCTGTCTATATAGAGATCCAAGGTTCGAATCTCCTTGGCTTGATAGCACAATCATCATGGGCAATTCCTCCAAGTGTGGTGCAAATCTCATGCACAACTGATGTCGCCACTGATAGCTAACTCCACCCTTTCATCTACCTCTTTCACTGGTCTCCACTGAACTGATCATGCATTGTAGTGAAATGATGTGTTCTTGAGTTGAATAATGAGTTACTAATTAATGAATTAAATAATATTTAATTCACTCCACTCATTACTAGTTGATTAGCTAGTTAAACTAATCTCAACTAGGTCAACTAAGTTAAACCGAACACAACTCCACTATCTGTCTCATTAACTCCACCAAACTTCTGCCACTGAAGTCCTAACTGAAGTAAACCATGCATGTGCTCACCAAACCCTTAGGAATAGTGTAATTCCTCTGTCAGATGCATGAGCCACTTCCAAGGCTCGAACTGAAGTGCTCCAAGAGAGTAAACTGCTGTTTAGAGTCCAAATATTATTAAGGGTAAATAATATTTGACTTCCCTATTTTTAGGATAGGCAGTCTAAAAGTAGACATCGACCTATAGGTCAAAAAATAGAGGTCCATCTATTTTTACCAACATGACCAATACTCCAAGAATAACATACTGCAACCCCTGGACCATGCTCCATATGTCTAAAAATAGACATAGTCTAAAAATAGACTTTGCGCCAGAATTTGCCTCCGGGCCCACTTAGTGAAAGCGACTTCATTTCACTAAGCTCCATCATCTTGCTAAATTTTCAACAAATCCCGAATGGGAGTTGATCTAGTTGAAATCCCCCCCAAAACATGCTACACGTTGGACTTCTTCCTTTATTCTTAAACTGAAAATACTCAACTAGAAATGCTACAAAAAAAATGCTGAACTTCTAAGATTATTTATGCACAATGCCCACGTGTGCATTTATGCCTGAACTCTATCAAGTGAAGCCAGCCTTCCAATGGCACCAATCCAATATCTGCATGTTAGACCCAATTCCCCCATACTGTGGAAATTTGAAAATCAAAACAAGGATGTACAATGAAAATTTTCCAGATATAGAGCTGTGCGCATACCCTTGTATAAGTGCTTGTTGCTGACAAAAGAAAGTTGTCATATAGTCAGCCACTGGGTCATAGAACTTATGAGACAAATTTTTGGCTACCTCATTTTCTTGAACATCCCGCTGATGTAGAATTCCTTGAACAGTGCAACTTCCTTTACTGTTTGACTCCTCAATTTGAGGTTGTATGTGCGAAGTTTGATTGTTGTTTTTTGCAGAAAACCATTTAGGTCGGGAAGAGAAATCTAAGGTTTGTTCCTCATAACGTTGATGTTCTACGTATAATGCCTACTCTTGACAAAAATCTTCAGGAATTGTAATTTCATATTCATCTATCCTCTCATATAAGGTTGCATCAAGATAAATAATACAATCGGAGGAAAAATCTTCTTTCTCAAATAAACAATGTATGTTTTGGGCCTTATAATCTTCTGAGGATATAAAGCAGGAAAAAATATTCTTGATATGTAAGGGAAAATAGACCATCAAACTGATAGTGAAAAATAAAACTTCCTTTAAAAGATTCAAACTCTGATACCTGTATGGTGCTTTCTCATTTCCTTGCCCATAGAATACCTCATCTAATGAAACCTTCAACATTGGAGTCGCCAGGTGAATAATGCACAACCAAATTTGTATCTAAATCTTGTTCACCATCAAGAAACATATTTCAATACCTAAGGAAAAATAAATTTGTGCCTTCGTCCCCGGAAACGACGCCAGAAAATTTTGAATCTCAAGAAACAATCCCTCGGTTTTGAAAGGAATCAGTGCTAAAGAACATTTAAAAAGTGTGTCACTGAAATGATTTTATCATGAGGTCTTTTTTTTATCCCTCTAGGAACCAGTTTTCTAAAACCCTTAATGATCTAGAATAATAAAATATTTCACAATGCCATTCACTGTTGATATCTGAATGGAAAGAAGAACTACAGGGGAAAATCAAAACAATATGCTGAGAAGAAGAATCTACCACTTTAAAGTTTCAAAAGAAATTCATGGAGAGAGAGGACACTTCGAAATAATATGATTTAGACACAGAATCTATTATTTTAAATTTTCATCAGGAGTTTGTGAAGAGAGGGGAAAATCAAAATGATATGCTGAGGAGTGTTGGAATCACCATTGTTGTTAGACCAAAACCCGCAGGCATTAGTCTCCACTACAATCGCCGGAGTTAGGATCCGCGAGAGGCGGTTAGCCCATGTCGCGAAACACACGGGGAGCGTTGAAACCAATGTCCAACAATCTCCCCCCCAATGCGAGTCGGGTGAGTTTCGAACTCGAGACTTGTCGCTCTGATACCAATTTTTGGAATCACGATTGCTGTTAGACCAAAACCCACAGGCATTAGTCTCCACTACAATCGCCAGAGTTAGGATCCATGAGAGGCAGTTAGTCCAATTCGCGAAACACACAGGGAGCGTTGAATCCAATGTCCAACAAGGAGCAGAATCTACCACTTTAAATTTTCAGAGAGAATTGGTGAAGAGAGAAAAGTTGAAGTGAAGGAGAGAAAATTAAGGTTATTTAACTCTTACTCACAGATGTAATTAAGAGATCGACTGCTACATTACTTCACTTCATTCAAAGAAGAAGAGACACAAAATGGCACAAGAAATACGAATCACCATCAACAGTTGCAGGAAACTTGCTGCCACTTTCATTTACCAATCAGAAAAAGAAGTACAAAATGTGAGCCCCAAGAGGTCCAGAACTCGGCCCCCCTATTTCCTCTCTCTTTCTCCCTTCTTAAATACAAATGAAAACCCTTTGTAACTGCTCGAGCTTCTTAAAACTCCTAAATTTCCTAAAGAATATTAAACTACTTATTACATTGAAAATGAGGACATCATTGTAGCTTCGATATTTAACAAAGAAAATAAAATAAATTTGGAATACAATCCTTTTGTTGAATCTAGTTTGTTGTTGATGCATCCCCCGAAGTGTTGAGGTGTCCTTTCTCGTTATGATACGATAGCTGCACAGTTCTGTAACAATTCCTATGTGCCTGACTTGCCCCAGCTGTCATGCTTCCAATGGTGCCACTATATGCTCTTATGTCTGACTCTGCCTATGCCTCTGCGCATTTCGGCTGTGATGTCCCAACAGTCTGTATAAACGCATCTAAACTCGTCTCTGCCCATGATTTTGTGTTTCGCATGTTATCATCATGTCACTTGCTACTTGAAATTGCCGCTTATGCTCGTGCCTGCAACATTATGTCTTTTCCTCTCCTTTGTGCTGCACCAGACCACATACCCGAGTTTTTTTGCCCACGTTCGGACTTTCTTCCATTACCAAGGCATTTCACTGCCTTTACGTTATAATCCTCTTTTCTTCCTCTTGGTGCGATTTAACACAAGAAATGCCTTACCTCTGGATTTGAAAACCTTTGGATTTCGTTTTTGAAACCACACTGCATCCGCCCACACTTTGCATGCCATTGTTTTCAATTTTTCCTTAGCACTTATCTTCTAAGAATTGCGAAGTGCACTATGCGTTCGGGTCCCACCTGGCATCGCACATCGCAAACCCTTTGCGCTATCTTTTAAAACTTGTGATCTGCGAAGGCGATCGGGTCCCACCATCACTGCATATCGCACTTTGTTGAACTTAACTCTTACCTCTGCACTTAACTTTTAAAACTTGCAATGTGCGGTATGCGGGCCAAGGCCACGTCATCTGCCATGTCAGCTTGCCACGTCATTTCCACATCAGCTTGCCATGTCAGCATGCATCAACTACGACCTGCGGGGTCGGCGCCATGTCACCTTGACACGTCACTTGAAACATCACTACATATCGCATTTCATCGAATTTAATATTTACCTCTGCACTTATTCTTTAAAACTCGTGATTTGTGGTTTGAAATTTAATCTCTGTCGTCGATCTCTTCCCCTTCAGATCTACGATTCGATCCTTGCCATCTGATTGCCTCCTTTGGAAATCTTCTAAGTGTTTCTGTCTTAGTTGATTTCTCTACTTTCTACTGTCGTCGCTCTGCAAATATGCTATCTATCCAGAGCTTTATTCAATATTTAAAAGTTTTGATCTCTCTTGAGCTTACAAACGAGCCCGACTTGACCTTGTCAGGTGTGCAATGTTCTGAACATTCCCATCGGTTTGGCTATCGAATTGTCTTGCACATGAATGAGCCCGACTTGACCCCTCTTGCACGCTTTTCTCTTTGTTGCTCCTTTGGCTTAGATTACACCTCCAATGTTGTTGCTTCCTTTATTTTAGTTTTGGTGCACCTGTGATGCCGAATCTTCATTGAGCTTGTGCATACCCTTTCGAGCATATTACAAGTCTTTGAACAATTGTTCCTCAATAACCTTGAACTTCTCAGAACCTCTCTTGAATTTTAGCTAAGTCAATTAAATCTAATTTAATTCAATGGACCTCTCACTAGCTCATCTCTCAGTTAGAACTAGCTAAACTTATTTTAACTCAATTAATTGAGTTAATTAATTAAAACTCACAAATAACTATATCTTGACCCCCTAAAAATAGAAAATCACTTTGCATGCATCCTCTTAGAACTCTAACTCGGATTTCCTAAGATAATGGAGTGTAAAAACTCTGGTAAAACTGATAAATATATATTATTAATGATGAAAGATGAGATAAGAGATGATTACAAATGAGGGATCACCTGGCCTTTAAATATAGCCTCAAGGTGTCCCTTGGTGAAGAGGCATGATCTTTGGATCATGCCCTTTCAGTTAATAAACCTAATATAACTATATCTAACTAATAATTAACAAAATATTCATAACATTGCCCCTCTCTTAAAGATGCTTTGTCCTCAAAGCATATGTAATCGATCGACAATGTTGACGAATGTCTGGTTTCCACGAACGGCGAGCTCTTGCTTCCCATATTTTAAAAAAGTCATGGAGCATATTCTCGAGTTCAGTGTGTTGTTGATCTGGATAGTGAAAATATCTGATATCGACAGGGTCGGATCCTGTCTTGATTTCTGGAGACTCTTCATGGCTCCCTTTTGAAGATAACATTTCTAACTGCTGACATTGTACTGTATATACGACTTGATTTCCTGGGGCTTGGAATCCATACAACTTGTATTTCTGCCCTTTCCACTTAAAACTTATAAACTGCTTCTGATGGTTGGCAGAATAAGTACCTAGAGTTCATAGCCATTGAATTCCTAAGACCACATCTACTCCTCGTAATGGAACGGTGTAGAACGGAGATTCTAAATGAAAGTCTTTAATCTGCAACTTGACTTTATGGCATTTTCCTACTTGTTCAATCTTCTTACCGTCGGCCACCATTACCTTCATATTAGGCATGGGAAAAGCGAAGAGGTTGAGTCTTTTGGCCATGGTGGAATCTAGAAAATTGTGCGTGCTGCCTGTGTCTATTAGGACCATTACATTGTTGTTCTTAATGTGTCCTCTTAACCTTAAGGTTTGAGGTTGTAATATGCCTGTCATAGCCGATAAGGACACTTGCGGAATAGTTTCGCCCTCCACTTCTGGAGAGAACTCTAAATTGTCTTCTAACCCTTCTATACACGAATCAGTACTTTTAGTGTCGTTAGATGCTTCACAGCTGTATAGATTTTTTGCTTTTCCATTAGCACATCTGTGCTTAGGGTCCCAGTTTTCACCGCAACGTTTGCACTTGCCCTCTCGTATTCTTTGTTTTTCTAGACTAGATTTTTCGTCTTCACGAGGATGGACAGGGACATATGTTTTGTCAACTACATTTTCAGATTGAGGAAACCGTCGTCTCGAATATACTTTTTCTGGTTTTGATAATCTTTCCAATTTCTTTTCAGCAGCTTTTGCTTTTTTCCTTGCTACTTCTACAGACGTGATTTCATGTAGTTCTAGTTCTTCTTGAATGTGGACTTTAAGTCCCGAGATGTAAGACTGGATTAGACGAGATTCCGACAATCCGGGTACTCGTGTTGCCAAAGTCTCCCATTCTCGCGTGTACTCATCCACATCTCCTTTTTGGCGTAATTTGATAAATGTTGAAAAGAATTTTTCTTCTTTTATGCCTTGAAATCTTTTGAAGAACGCATCCTTAAATTTCCTCCAACTGATAGCGAGCGTCGTCTTTTTCCACCACATATACCAATTATATGCTTCTCCTTCCATTTTCATGGAAGCATGTTTAATTTTTTCATCATCACTAGTAATGTCATAAATTTCAAAATATTCCTCTGCCTTATTAAGCCACGCAACGCTATTCTTTTCATTACCATCAAATTTGGGTAGGTCAATCTTGGCTTTGCGCTGATATGCTAATGGTGGAACAAGAAGGGGATATTGATTAGCGAATGCATTCCAGAGCTGCTTATTTTGAAAATTTGCATTACTATCTTCTTGATGATGTGGAGAATCAGTCTTTTCCTGATGCTCTTCCGAGTTCCCTGAATCTGCGGAATTGTTTTGTTGATTTGGTTCCCTGTTAGGAGATGTTGGGGATTGTGTCTGACTCAACTTATCTATTTTATCATTTAGCTTGTTGAAGAGTTTTGTCATATTGTTCATTGCTTCGTTCTGCTTTTCTGTGGCCTCATGATGGTTTAGCCACATTTGTCTTTCCATTCGATTTGTCGTATCATGGATTTTTTTTGATGTCGTTGGAGTGCCCTGAAACTGTACCTTCCAGATTGACTAGTCTTTTTCCGAATTCTTCGGAATTGTTAGTGATTTGCTTCTCAAGATCTCCCAATTTCTTCTGAAATTCCGCCATCGACATTGACGAAGACATCGAGCGTGTATGAGGTGGGGAATATCTTTCCGCCAGTTTCTCTCCTCTTTTTTTCTTTTAAAATTAATTAATTAATATTTAATTAATTAATTAATTTTATTTTTTATTTTTTATTTTTTAAATTAATTAATTAATTAATATTTGATTAATTAATTAATTAATAATTTTATTTTTTAAAACTAATTAAATAATAATTTTAATAATTTAATTAAATAAATTAAATTATTATTATTATTATTATTTAATAAAATTATAAGTTTTTATAAATTATATATATATGTGTATTATAAAACATATATAATTATATGTTATATAAATTATAAAACATATATATAATTTATGTATTATATAATTTTTATGCCCACCGATTCGACCAAATCTTCGCTAATTTTTTTCGATTTTTTTTTTATTATAATTATTTCACGAACTAATTCCGTACGGACGTACGATTCCGTACGGACGTACGATTTTGTATGGCAATTTTAATCCGGTCAAATTTTCAACCGCCCAGCAATATAATTCGAATCTGTTTCAGCAATATAATTCGAATCTGCTTCAGCAATATAAACTCCGAACCTATATTCGGTCAAGTTTTCAACCGCCCAGTAATATAATTCGAATCTGTTTCACTATTACCCAACGTTTTTTTAATTTACTACGGCTGCAGTGGCCCACGACAGGTAAACCGGTTTCACGACTACCAAACCTGTTCACGAGTTCTGATACGTAATGTTGTTTCAGAAAAATTGAATTCCGATTTCAGAAAATTGGGGGTGGAAAAAAAATATTGCCGTCTCTATGTAACGGCCCGACGATGGATGTGCCTATACAACTCTAGCAGTCCAGAGTTGGATTCAGCGGTAATAAAGGCGGCAAGAAAACAAAATGGGTGGGAGATGGTCGTTTTCGGCAGAGGATCCACAGTTGTTAGGGTATAACTTCGGAAGGGTACCACGGGTTCGTGGTTATTTATGACCGTCAATAAATATATGTTATGCCCTAATTTTGCTATTTGATGCAAGATCCAGCAAATGTCCGATAACAAGTCAAGGGCAGCGGAACGTACCCTTTCCGATAACTCAATGTCCTTCTCGGCTTTCTGTTGTTCTTGTCTTGTCTATGATCTTGAGAAAATCGGATTAAAAATCTACAATTCTGGAATTGCAGTTCCTGGGTGATCACACAGATCCAAGAGCGATGGCTCTGATACCAATGGAGTGTAAAAACTCTGGTAAAACTGATAAATATATATTATTAATGATGAAAGATGAGATAAGAGATGATTACAAATGAGGGATCGCCTGGCCTTTAAATATAGCCTCAAGGTGTCCCTTGGTGAAGAGGCATGATCTTTGGATCATGCCCTTTCAGTTAATAAACCTAATATAACTATATCTAACTAATAATTAACAAAATATTCATAACAGATAACTAAGTCTTCTTGACTCAGTTAACTAATACAAGTTTTCATGAGATGAAATTACAATTTTTCTGCCAATTTAATTAAAGGATATAAATCAAAAGCCTCATATGGTAGCCATTTTTGGGTGCCATTTTCTAGATTTCATTTCTTGATGACAATTTCACTGTTTCTTGTTGCAAATTTCAACACTCTTGATGGGAGGATAAGCTCAAGGGATAATAGGTGAAATATACAAGGTAGGATGAGATAGGATCAAAGTTATTATCCAATGTAAATGGTTGGAACAACTCCTGGAAGCTTCTGGAAGAGGAATCTTCGGGATTATTTTTATTTTTCCAAAATTTCTAGAGTCAACGCACCCCAGCAAGGGAAAACCTACTAATGATCAGCACAGGTGCAGAGTGGAGCAACCTGCACTAAATGTAGTCTCCTAAGGGAACATTATGCGTTGGACTGAAAAGCCTGGAAATGAAGTAGTTAAGCCCAGAAACTCAAGGATTTGGGAGAGTCATGCTTGTGGATTTGTGTAGGGGTGATGACAATGCGTTGATGGATGTTGATAGATCTAGTTAATAGGCCTATTAACTAGATGTGACAAAATGGCCTATAAAAAACTATAATACAGATCTTTGATTGGAATAATGATCTATCTTACAGGTACATGGCCAAACATTATGCATGCAGTTGGCATTGTTGGATGATTTCAAGAAAATCCAAAGGAATTTCATCTCCAAGCAGTGAAGAGGATTTTCAAGTATTTACAAGGCACTCAATATTTTGGTCTATGGTATCCCAAAAAGGTAGCTTTTTAACTTCATGCTTACATAGATGCAGATTGGGCAGGAAATGTTGATTACGGAAAAAGAAATAGTGGAGGATCATTCTTTTTTGGACCCCGCTTAGTTAGCCTTGGTTCAGTAAGAAACAAATTTCTATTGATTTATCAACTGTTGAAGAAGAATATGATGTTTTTGCCTCTTGTTTTGCTCAACTTCTATGGATGATCCAAACATTGCAAAACATTCAAGTCACGTGTCCTCGACCTGTACCTGTTCTCTGTGACTACACTTCTACCATAAGTATCTCTAAAAATCCTACCATGCACTCAAAGACCAAGCACATTCCCATCAAATACCATTTTTTGAGAGAGCAAGTGCTTGAACAAAAGTTCAAGTTGGAATATGTTCCTTCAAAAGAACAAGTTGTAGACTTATTTACCAAGCCTTTTCCACGTGATTCCTTTGAATATATCAGACAAAAATTGGGAATGATATTTTCCTATTCACTCTGTAGTTGTTCTAACAAGCATATCAGGTCCAAGGGGATTTGTAGCAATTTAGATATTGTACGTGGATTATATGAAAGTCAGATGTGTGTATACACGATTTTTTAACTAGATAGTCGGGTATGCCTCTTAGTAATGGAAAAGGAGTGGCACAGATTCATGGGGATCTTCCCATATGATTTCATCATTTCATTATTAGTATCCTGATTTTGACATTGGTTTTCTGATCAGAATTTGGATCAAGGCCTAAAATTAGCTCAAAAATAAAAGTGCTCAAAATTGTTTCAAACCTCAACGATCGAATAGAGTTCATCGCTAGGATTCCGGCGAAACTCATTTCATCAAATTCTGAGTTCGTATGAGTTAGTTATGGTTTGTTGTTCGATTTCCAAAACAAATAAAAAATGGGTAGAAGAGGTACAGGAATGATGTGGCAGCTCAGTCAGCAAAAAGGAATCTTCAAGAATATTCCTTAAGTTTCTGCCAATGAGACTATGACAAGTTTCATGTTCTAATTTTCCAATTTGGTCTATGTGGGTGAAATTTCTCTACTATTTTTTAAGGTGGGAATACAAATCCGCATTTTAAAACTTGGAGGTCGTTGAATATAAAAAGCATATGCCCAAAATAGTTTTAAATGTGACGAGGTGGAGTTTTGAACCTAGGATAAGACCCCTGTCCCCATAAAAAAATGACTTCACCATCCAACCACGGCAGGGAAATTTGAAAACTAAGCGGATTACATTATATTTAAACCTTGCATGTGGGACCAGCGGAAATTATCACTAAGCCACAGTTAATTCGTGTTAATCTGAAATTAATGCTAACTGCGCTTAGAAATTAAACTAACTCTTATTGTTAAATCAAGTTGTGCTTATTTTTAATTAAGAGCAGTTTAACTTGGCAGAATTTTAGGGGAGCGTGCCAATTTTGGTAGTCGGCCTATTTTTAGCCATGCTAACTGGAGTTTTTCCAGTTTCGATGGAGAATATTGGGCAAAAATTAAATGTGCTCTATCTTGAGCATCACTCAGCCAAATTTCGAAAATGAATAGTCAATTTTGACTGTATTGGACCTTCAGAAGCCAATGGAGCAGCTTTCAGAGGCATTTGGAGACCTCTAGGTGCCAAAATTCTACAGGGAAGTTTCATGAAGCCAAGGTCCACCAGGTGTTAGAGGCATAGCTAGAGGAGCCAGAGGCCATTCTGAGAGAATGAATATTGAATTTTGGATGATTGAAATGTTATGGAAATAATGAGATAGGTTTCAGGAGAAAATGAATACTTCTATAGGTGTTTTTTCCACAGGATAGCTCAGGGAAGCTTAAGGCCACCAACAGAAGAGATCATGCCCAAGGGAGCCATGGTCCATTTTCAGTGATTGAATAGTCAATCTAGGGGTATTTTGGCATTCTGAGCCCATTGGTACAGTCTGAAAAACCAATGGAGTTGAGCATCAATTTGTAAAATATTTTTACCATTTTAATTCCAGAGAGCCTAGTCCATTGATGGAGGCTCAAGGAGACGTAGCCCAAGTGTTGAGGGTGAACTCCTTTATTATTTTGCTATTGTGAGTTGGATTATTTTTCTAAAAATTATGTTTTATTTTCATACCTTTAATCATATTAAATAATTTTTAAATTTCTCACACATAAAGTACTTGAAAAACACATAAACTTGACACAAGAATTATGTTGCATAATTCGATATATGAGCATGATCCTTAAGCTATTTAAATGGAATAGAAGGTGCTTGCACAAAAAAACAAGTCAGCCGCCTATTTCAGATCATTTTATGTAGTCTGTTGGTGATGATATTATGCTTCTTAGGAATGATAATTGGTTCATGATATTGTTTCAAAATGTGATTGTTGTTGTTGGAATAGTTCTTTGGTACTTTTGTTGGTCTAATGATATAATGTGATCCAAATTGATGGTGAAAAGTTGGCATGGGTTCAGGGGGAGCATCTGATATGCTTTTGATAGCCCATTGTTGGAATTTTGGTTGCTTGAGCATTTCTTGTTGTATGATGGCTTATGATGATTACACATCATTATTGATGTATGGTTGTTACTGCTATTACTGCTAAGGATACACATGTTGTTTTCATTGTGTCATTAAGGATCAATGATGCATGGATTCCATATGATGAAGTTATGGATGATGTATATATGTTGCTTGAGTTTCACTTGGTGAAGATGTCAATGATGTGTTAATCTTACCTGTTATACCTAATGAGGAAGATGTGTCTGATATGATTTTTTGGAGTTGCTTGGTTATTCTTGGACACATTGCATGCTTGATCTCATATTGATGAGGTTGGAGAGTTTGATGCTACATCGAATTATATTACATAGCTTCTTGATGATGAGGGTGTTTATGTTGTTGCTATCAAATTTTTAAGTTTCATATTCCCATATGGTGCATGGTGGTTCCTTATGACCATTATGATATTTCTACCTCGCTATTGAGGTTCTTGGTTTTGGTTAGAAATGTCTCTTGATGTAAAGGTCATGAAAATACCTGTGCTGTAAATCATTGTAAAATTTTGTCCTGTATGGGATATTTGGATCAAGTTGTTTTATGCATATAATCTCATTATTTTGGGACATTGATGTAAATATTGGGTCAAATATGTAAACCCAATTTTTTGGGTGTTTGATGTAATCATATAGTCATTGATGATGGGAAAGGTCATATTTGATTAAGTCATAAAGTCTTGTACTCTATTGAATATCTACATACAATTAAGCATATGCTCAGGGGGGGCATGGTCAGTATGCATATTCCATGATTCATCTTCAGCAGATCATACCTACAATGATCAACACTACAAAGGAAGTACTTAATTCATCCTAGTTCAAGCCTTTTCCCTTGATGTCAAAGGGGGAGAGAAGCTTGGTGTTTGGAAAGAGGTGTTTAGATATAAGTCTTGATGTTTGTAGGTATTTATAGGTGGTGACCAAACACAAAAGTGGTTGCCATCAAGTCCAAATGGGGAGATTGTTGGAATTATGGCTAATGCATTATCCTTGATGGAAACCTACTAGATAAAGATGTCAAAATTGATGACCTTGGAACTAATGTAGATTTGTATAGATGTTATGAAAAAATAAAATATAGTTTAGAGACAAATGGATGATAAAGGTGAAGTTTCAAAAATTGTATGTGGATCATATGAATAAGGGTCGCATACATACGTAGGTCCTGTAAGTGAAAGTCGTGTATAGAATATGAACCCTAGTAAATTGGATACTAGGAGTCTTTACCATGGTATTGGCCCATAGTGATTGGGGTGGAAATGGTTATTTGATCCCATTAAAGAATTATAACGAAATTACGAAGGGATTTACCTAAGGTATTGGCTAAGGCTAAAACTATATAAGGAGATGGATATCAAGGTATTATGTGAATAATAAAATAATCTATCTATATGTGATTTATTTGGACCAAGTCTGCACTAGGGAGCAAGGATATGTTTCAAATCTCATAGATCTAAAAGTGTTGTGAAGACTAATAATTTCTTGATCTATTTTATGCTTATAATGTTAGATCTATATCTACAATGATGGTTTGATCTAAATATAATGACGTGTGTCAAGATATGAGTTTAACAGATATTGTGAATTGCAGCAATGGTTTAATTCGGTAACTCAATATCTATTTGTTGTCTTGCTTCTAATTTGTTGCATACATATGCGGACCTGGTTCAATAAAGTGCCGTATAAATTCTGCGATAAATTACTTGGTATATTCAAATATATACGCGGTTATCATGCATGGTAGTCACATACATATGCTGACATGTTTCATGGATATAAAGTATATGATCTAGTGTTTTTAGTGTGGCTTGATGATGACATTTGATGAATTCTTCTATGTTTATTGTTGTTTGTCTTGATGATATGTCTCTGACAGTGTTGATTGGGTCAAATGTGGAATGTAATATTGATCGGTAATGATGCTATCATGTGGGGATATGTGATTGCTTCAGTGATTTGTGATTGATATATGTATGGTCCAGTGATTTATTCAGTGTTACAGTAATTCATGATTTAGTGTTCAGTAGTTTTAGATTTATATGCAGGTGTTAAGTGGAGGAAACACATATATACGTAGTTTTTATTCAGAAAAATCACGTACATATTCTAATATTTATTTTTCTGGTTTGGTTCTACATTCAACAGTTTCACACTTCAGAAATTCAATTGATTTATAGTGCTTCAATATTTTAGTTTGTCATGTTTGGGTTTATTGTCGTTATGGGTCCAGTTTGAAAATATGATGAAATGTGGCCTACAAATTGTTTGATGATTGTTTGATAGGTGGATCCAGTTTGAAACATTTTGAAAGGTGATCCACATGGATTGGAGGGTTGCATCCTTCAGAATGTGGGTTGGAGCTCCCTTCTGGTAGGAGCCAGTAAACAAGTTTAGGGGGTTGTGGCTCCCTTCTAGTGGGTTTTTGGGAATGAGTGGAGGTTTTAGCCTTCTGCAATTGGGTGCTTTCATACTAGTAAGAGTCTACATCAATACAAAAATGTAATGAATAATTTCTTTATTTAACAAGAAAGAAGACAGAGACATCGACAACGGTGGTTTTCTACCACATTGGGTTTCCACCTAAAATCTTGGTGTTCTATGTGTGTTTCTTGTATGTTGTGAATTTTTTTTTCTTTATTTCATACTGGAAATATATTTATTTACTAATGTAATAGTTAAAGATAATTATCTGATGGAACACATGAAAAATTAGTTAAGTAGATATACGTTGTTTTCCTTCTCTAAAGTCACGTACATGTGCAGGTTTCTTTAAGAATAGTAGCATGCATAATTTTTTATAAAAAATTAAAATTTAAAGTGAATTAAAATATTGATTCACCCCCCCCGGCCCGCCCCCAGTAATTTTCCCAACAGAGATCACATACACACACATGGATGCATTACACCTTCCATAGATGGAACTCAAGACAAATGTCATACAAACATGGAACATAAAGCGCCATGAAATACTATTCAAAATGGCATTTTGAATCACAAACATATACTATTACTTTGAACAAAGAATGGATTCCAAAACTTTCTTCCTCAGTGTACATTCTTGTTTTGGGTAATTTAGTTTATATATATATATATATATATATATATATATATTTATTTATTTATTTTTGAAAGATGGATAAATTTTAATATATATAAATATTAACTTTGTTTTATTAATTTGAATTAGATTTGTAAATATATATATATATATATATATATATATATATATATATATATATATATATATATATATATATTAATGTTTCGTGTTAATCCAAGACTTTTAATAAACCAAGAATATTGGTAATGGAAGTGAAGTTTGTTTCTAAAGATGTTGATGACAAGGTAGGAGATATAATTATAGCATGGATGGTCCCATTCTAAATCAACCAAAATCAATTTCTTTACATAATGCCACATTGCTAATTACGGATCCTTTGCTTAGAAAATCAAGTGGTAGAGATAAAAGCCTATTTCTTGAGTGGTTACAATATTAGAAGAAAGAGAAACAATCTTGTGAACAAGTAGGTGTAGACTCAAGTGAGGAGTTGTAACCTACCCCTCCCACATTTACCCACTTTAACAAGCTCATCGGGATAAACATGAGTTGAGTGCCACTATGATATGACCTGAACTCTAAGTTCCAGTTATGGAAAAAAACTGAAAACAAAATGACATCCCTCAGAGACTACATATCACTTAGGAGCCTACCAACCACCATGTTATCACAAAATTGTACTTGATTGGCTAGTTATCAAACAACTCTATGTAATTGTTTCAAACCACTTCTAACTGAAGCTTAGCCTCTTTAATTTGAGAGGGATCTCTCAAGGGGGTTTTATGATATTGAATAATGATAGTACTAGATGGCTAAATCTTGGGAAATGTAACTTGTTTTTTATGTTTGTAGGTTGAAAATAATGCAGGCTTGCTACCATTGGGCTTATGGAGTCAAAAAACAGTAGTTTCAGTGGCAAAGTTTCTTGACGTGGAAGCTGAGGCAGATAGAGGTCTTTAACAGAGGAAATTCACACACATAACATAGGATAATGCAGTCATTTCATCACTAAAGGAAGTAAGAGCATAAAATTATGAATTCTAAGTAATAGAGATGAAATCTAATGCAAGTGGTAAGCATAAAGATATAGATCAAAAAGAGATTAAAATCCTCATGAGAATCTCAGGTTTGTCAATAAGAAAGTCACATTGTATTACTGATATAAGTCAAATACATAAAAGCAGTATTTTGGTGCAAAAAATCTCCAACCCTTGACTACTTTGATACTTTGTTTTTAAATAGACCTTCTTTACAATAAGGATGATCTGCCTGGTGGCTAGACCATCAAATTCTCCTATGACACATCACATAACTAAAATACATGACTTCTAAAAGAACGTTGACAACTACACCTTAAAGAAAGCATCTCCTAATAGGACTCTAACTCCAATTTATTACATACTCTACCTTATCTTGTGAAATAGTTACATGACAGTTACAAAATAAGAATCACATGCTCGAAAGACACATGATAGAGTTCATTACCACTTTACATATTTAAAACCCTCCTAGACTTGTGGAGCATAACCCTACTTTTTAGGAATGCATGACCCTTATCTTCAAATCTGCTTTGGCTGATGACCTGTCTTCATAGCACTCCCTTCGAGTCATAGGTATTTGATGATAAACTCCCTTGACATGTTGGAGGAGTCCAGTTGTCCAAAACTGCCATTAAGATGCTCCAAAACCTTTAACAATTGCTCGCTATGAAAACAAGACAATTTCGTAGCAAGTTTTGGTAGCATTGAAAAAATGACTTCAGCACCCAATAACTTCAATCCTTTGTTGTTTCATGATGTCAATCAAGTCATGACACATCACCACCATGAATATACCTCCTTCAAAACTACCAAAAGTGAATTTATAAGTAAAAAGGTTGCTACAGGTTTTTTCGTAACGTTTTCCTGACTTTAAGCTTAGGAAAAACTACGAAACTGTGTAAAAACACAAAATTTTCCTATTTCAAAACTGTCTTCACAAAATGACCTCCACCTAAAAAATCTTGATTTTCTGCATGTAATGAACCCTCTAAAGCATATTCAATCTCAGCTTATGGCTCTTGTGGTGTTTACTCTTCATTTATGATCAGTTGAGCTATGGGCTCCTTAACCATGATCATCTTTAAACCTTTCTTTTCCAGCTCTTCATGTATCAGTTCCAATTGTTCTTGAAGGTCTTTGAATTTGTCTTTCAGTGTCCTATTCATGGATTGTAAGTGCAATTTTACCTTTTTAATGTGCTTTACCTCTCTTCTTAGTGGTTGAGTCCACTTTATCAGTTTTTCTGCGTTGTACAAGGTTTTTGAGACACTTGTGACTTGATACTCCCAAATCTTCCTCATTTGTTCAAAATACACTCTTTCAGCTCTATTCTTCTTTTCCTCTTTCCTCAAGACTGATATCTCTTCACTTGCATCTTTCAAATCCTCCATAAGGACTTCAACTTCTGACTTTTCAGTGATTTTCTCTTTGCCCTTCTTTTATTTGATGACTAATTCTTCTTTCGCAGGTGAGGAGAGGTCTATGATGCTTGGTGGTGGCTGAGTAGTTTCACTGACCTTCTGAGCCTCTTTGCTGCTTTATAATACCTTTCTTGCAGCCATGGTGAATTTATATCTTCTCAGCCTCACTTGATTAGTGACACCTGCAACTTTTGAAAATGCTAGCAACCACCTTAGCTCTGTGAAGCAGCTCTCCAAAAACTCAATAACATGCAAGGATAAAGCATAGAATGACAAAAAGACTCAATTGGGTAATGTTTTATGGTATTGATGACAACTCATGCCCTAATCATGACTCATTCATGCTAAAAACGGTAATGATGACCTCAGGCATGACCTTGTACCATTGAAATAACCCTAACTGACTCGAATGGCATCCACCCTATCTCCTCTAATCATGAACTGACACCTTGCACTGGATTTGACAAGACAGACAAAAAAACTATTTTTCGTAGCGTGACTAGTTCATTTTTTGACAGTTTCGTAGCGAAAACTATTATTTTACAGTGTAAAACGCTATGAAAAAAGGAAAAACTGGCTAAAGTGTATTTTTTCAAATTTAAGTGCTTAGGAATGAAATTTGACAGCAAATGATGATTGATGGGACATGATGTGACCTATATGGAAGTGGGTTTGAACCTTAGGATAGGTTAAAGATGAAAAAATTTAAATTTTCCTATACCAACTTGTGACAAATGAACTCTATGACCATGTCAAATAATGTTCACTTTTTCTGAGTGATCAAGTGGCTCCACTTGGGATGGTGTGTCCCTGTGGTACACCAAAGAACTTGTAGTTCCAGTGCTATCCATCGTCTTGGAAATAAAAACTCTGAAATTTTCCAAGCTTCCTTCAAACTCTAATGGCCTTCACCTCGAGCTCAAGTTTGATGATTACTATTGAAAAACCAAATCTGTACATACTGAAAAGGTGCTCAGTCTACTTGAGCTTATTCACACACACTCCTACCTATCCTAACAGTTGCAATCTTCATGTTTGATTCAAGCAACATGAAACCTCCAATAAATCCAGTCAATGATCTAATACTTGAACCCCTTGACTGCACTTGAACCAAAATTAAACAGGATACTGAAATGACGAAGGCAACATAAAATGGATTTGATTTTCACAATGAAAACATAATTGGAAATTTGGACTGTAGAACTCTTCCATGTTGTCAGCTATAGGATCATAGAGGACATTGTTTGTTTGATAATCCCCAAGAAATTCTGTAGTTTTAGAAATTTCATATATGCTTTCTTTAGCAACATAAGATTTTAGTCGTGTGCTATCAAACTAATTTTCAGAAACAATGAATTCCTCCTCAATCTCAAAAGAAAAAGGTAGCACCACCTTCTCTTTGTATTTTGGAATGAATTTTTTTTTGAAAAGGATGATCTTGATCATGAAGACAATAAGACTGAATTTGATCTTCTAAAACTTCAATGTCTTTCTCAATGTTCTTAGCAAATTCATCCAAAAATTGAATCTTATCTTCTGACTTGCACTCAAATGACTTTAAATAAGAAGACAAGGTCAAAGAAAAATTTTCATCCATTTCCTCATTATAGTGATCATCATTCCATTTTTTAAACCTTGAATGGAAGGATAGTCTGCCACCAACTCTCTTCTTTCCATCCATGTTTCCAAAAAAATAAGCCAAAAGTCTGTGAATGACTTAATAGATCTGACAGGAAAGCTTTCAATCCATTGTTTACATTTCCCTTGAAATGAATCATAGAACAATATGATGAAAATAACTTCATGTTTGACTCTAAGAAGCTCATTAAAGTCACAGAAATCTGATATATACTTCAAGATCAAACTTAAATCTTCTCCATTAAATTTTGGACCATTCCTTAAAAAATATGCATCCTTGGGAAAAGGATTTGGGAAACCATAAATTTCTGAAAAACCTACACATGCATACCTTGAAACAAGAATGGCAGCATCTGAGTTCTTCATAAGTCTAGTGCAATCACCATGAATCTATGAAATTTTGAATTCTTCAACAATGGAGTCGCCAAGGTAGTTCTGCAACCTCAAAAAATTCTGAGCTCCTGCAACCTCCAAGAGATCAGCTTCACTGTTTGCACAAAAATTCGGGAAATATGTCTTCAGACTCCCCGCAGATGCACCAAAATGTTATCACAAAATTGTACTTGATTGGTTGCTTATCAAACAACTCTATGTAACTGTTTCAAACCACTTCTAACTGAAGCTTAGCCTCTTCAGTTTTAGAGGGCTCTCTCAAGGGGATTTTATGATATTGAATAATGATAGTACTAGATGGCTAACTCTATGGGAAATGTAACGTGTTTTTTATGTTTGTAGGTTGAAAATAATGGAGGCTTGCTACCATTGGGCTTATGGAGTCAAAAATCAGTAGTTTCATTGGAAAATTTTCTTGACATGGAAGTTGAGGCAGATAGAGGTCTTTAACGGAGGAAATTCACACATAAAACATAGGATAACACAATCATTTCATCACTAAAGGAATTCAGAGCATAAACTTATGAATTCTAATTAATAGAGATGAAATCTACTGCAAGTGGTAAACATAAAGATATAGATCAAAAAGACATTAAAAACCTCATGAGAATCTTAGGTATGGCAATAAGAAAGTCACTTTGTATTAAGTCAAATACATAAAAGCAATATTTTGGTGCAAAAAATCTCCAACCCTTGACTACTTTGATACTTTGTCTTTAAATAGACCTTCTTTACAATAAGGACGATCTACCTAGTGGCTAGACCATCGAATTCTCCTATGACACATCACATAACTGAAATACATGACTTCTAACAGAAATCTGACAGCTACACCTTAAAGAAAACATCTCCTAATAGGACTCTAACTCCTATTTATTACATACTATACCTTATCTTGTGAAACATTTACAAAATAAGCATCACATTATCAAAGACACGTGATAGAGTTCATTACCACTTTAAATATTTAAAACCCTCCTAGACTTGTGGAGCATAACCCTACTTTTTAGGAATGCATGACCCTTATCTTCAAATCTTCTTTTGCTGATGACCTGTCTTCATAGAACTCCCTTAGAGTCATAACTATTTTATGATAAACTCCCTTGACATGTTGGAGGAGTCCAAATGTCCAAAATTCCTTGAAGATGCTCCAAAACCTTTAACAATTGCTTGCTACGAAAACATGATAGTTTCATAGCGAGTTTTGGTAGCGTTGAAAAAATGACTTCTGCACCCAATAACTTCACTCCTTTGTTGTTTCATGATGTCAATCAAGTCATGACACATCACCACCATGAATATCCCTCCTTGAAAACTGAAAAAGGATGCTACAGGTTTTTTCATAGCGTTTTCTGGGCTTTAAGTCGAGGAAATGCTACGAAACTGTGTACAAACACAGAATTTGTCTATTTCAAAACAATCTTCACAAAATGACCTCTAGCTGCAAAATCTTGATTTTATGCATGTAATGAACCCTCTAAAGCATATTCAATCTCATCTTATGGCTCCTATGGTGTTTCCTCCTCATTTATGATCAGTTGAGCTATGGGCTCCTCATCCATAATCATCTTTAAACCTTTTTTTCTAGCTCTTCATGAATCAGTTCCAATTGTTCTTGAAGGTCTTTGACTTGGTCTTTCAGTGTCCTATTCTTGGATTGTAAGTGTAGGTTTAAATTTTTAATGTGCTTTACGTCTCTTCTTAGTGGCTGAGTCCACTTTATCAGTTTTTCTGTGTTTTCCAAGGTCTTCGAGACACTTGTGACTTTATCCTCCCAAATCTTCCTCATTTTTTCAAACTGCACTCTTTCAGCTCTATGCTTCTTTTCCTCTTTCCTCAAGACTGATATCTCTTCACTTGCATCTTTCAACTGCTCCTTAAGGACTTCAACTTCTGACTTTTCAGTGATTTTCTCTTTGCCCTTCTTTTTTCTGATGACTAATTCTTCTTTTGCAGGTGAGGAGAGGTCTATGATGCTTGGTGGTGGTTGAGTAGTTTCACTGACCTTTTGAGCCTCTTTGCTACTTTCTAAGACCTTTGCAGCCATGGTGAATTTATATCTTCTCATCCTTGCTTGATTAGTGACACCTGCAGCTTTTGAAAAATCCAGCAACCACCTTGGCTCGGTGAAGCAGCTCTCTAGAAACTCACTAACATGCAAGGATAAAGCAAAGAATGACAAAAAGACTCAATTGGGTAATATTTTATGGTATTGATGACAATTATTTCCCTAATCACGACTCATGCATGCTAAAAATGGTAATGATGACCTCAGGCATGACCTTGTACCTTTGAAATAACCCTAACTGACTCAAATGACATCCACCCTATCTCCTCTAATCATGAACTGAAACCTTGCACCAGATTTGACAAGACAGACAGACAAACTATTTTTCGTAGCGTGACTAGTTCATTTTTTGACAGTTTCACTATGAAACTATTAGGCAATTTCGTAGCGAAAACTATTATTTTACAGTGTAAAATGCTACGAAAAAAGGAAAAACTGGCTAAAGTGTCATTTTTTCATATTTAAGTGCTTGGGAATGAAATATGACAAAAAATTATGATTGATGGGACATGATGTGACCTATATGGAGGTGGGTTTGAACCTTAGGATAGGTTAAAGATGAAAAAAATTAAATTTTCCTATACCAACTTGTGACAAATGAACTCTATGACCATGTCAAATAATGTTTCACATTTTCTGAGTGATAACACACCCTAGGAAATAAATCCCTAAGTTGGAACTCTTTTTCACTAGGTTTACTCCCCAACCACACCCTTGACACATTGTGCATGTCGTTATGAGGCTCCAACCACACCCATAAGTCAGACTGCAAACAATTATTACCCAAAATTCCTTGTTTTGTGCATGCAGTCGTGAGATCCATGCCATTTTTTTCAGGCTAGCCTCCTTACCACTACCGAAAACTTATTGTAACTCTCTATAATCGTAACAATGATGATAACAATGCTAAAAAATCAAATCTTGAGCAAGATCTTGACCCATACATGCCTAATGCAAGATAGAAATTTCGTCAAACAAATAGTAAACATGGAAGCTATAGGTCAAGAATGCATATCTGATCATAAACTTTTGAAATTCATCTGAAAATCACGAAGAAGGCTCAATGCCCTCTCAAGCTAGCTACAACAACACTTGTTAGTCCAATGCATTCATCAACCATCCAATAACCTATCAAATCATGAATAAGAGCCATAACTAGAGCACATCATTAAAACATGCAACTAACCTGCATGTAATCAAAATAGAAATTATGAAAAATTAGCCATAAGATCACCATAATAACTGTTGGGCCCAGATTAAGGTATGATTTTCACCCTGTAAATACTGCAAATTATATTGTAATTTCAATAAAATCCCTCTTCACATTAGCAATAAGGAATAAAAATCATGAAAATGGGAACAATTAGACTAATGATAAAAAGGATGGTTTATAATAAGAAATTGACTCTTTTTGTCTTTACCTGCGGGAAACTAGGAATGCCTAATCCAATAGCGAAAGGAAGCCAATCGACGGATGCAAGCACAAGAAGTCCTAAGCAGTCCCAACGGTCGATAGAAGGCAAACAAGTAGATTGAGTCTAAGAACTCAAACGACAACCACGCGTAGTGGGCTGTCGTTTGAGATACATTCTCAAAATTCCCGAAGATCACCTTCAAAAGGGCAAAGAACAGAATGAGAGGGCAACTCGATAATAGAACAATCCAGAACAGTCTGTCTAATTATATTTTGTAGCATTCTTGGATGTAACAGAGAGTTTTGAATAACCATCTTTTGAAGTTTTCTTAGTGCTGAGGCTTCTGTAGGTCTGGGCCCAACCTCCAGGAGCTCCACGCACGTTTTCATGTTCTGAAAAGTTACAGAATTGATACCTGTGAACTTGGTGCAGTTGTAATACATACTTCCATTTTATATAATTACAACTCTTCTTCTTTAATGAATCATTATCAATTTCATTCTTAGAATAAGACAAGTGCAAACCCGTTCTAATAATGTTTTGCTAATTCGGGTTCTTCTGTTGCCATGATAATTGATTTCTAGGCCATTGGAAGATTGATTTCAGCGTTCTTCGTCCCCATGTAGTGCATCCTCCTTTTAGCATTATAAAGCAATTAACCAATTGATCAGTGTTGCTTAATTAAGTCTTACAAAGAACTCAATTGAAAATTTATTTAATTATAGCTGTATGAGTTATTTGACCCGTTTCGGTTATATTGTTGTTCATTAGTGATGGCTTAGTTCTACTGTTGTTTCATTATTGCACAGCTATTCATATTGCTTAGTTCTACTGCTATTTCATTATTTGCACAGCTACTCATATTGTTTAGTTATACTGTTGTTTCATTAGTGCACAGTTATTCATATTGTTCAGTTATACTGTTGTTTCAATAGTGCACAGCTATTCATATTGCTCAGTTATATTGCTGTTTCATTATCGCACTGCTAGGCATAATTCTCGTTATACTGCTAGCCATATAACTGCTTCAATACTGCTTAGATCACTAGGTCGTTGATTCTCAATTCAATTTCTGAAAAAATTTAGTTAGACTACTGTTCTGCTTAATTTCATTACTGTCATTTCAATTCTTGCTTGATTTATTTAGACTATTGTTCAGTTTAATGGAACTGTTGTTTTGTTCCAGTAGAGAAACACCAAATCCCATTACTCAGCTTTAGGCTAAAAGATCCATCTAAGGCACCTTCTCTAAGATCAATAGGCTCCAGGAGTTAGTAATTCCTTCTTTACATTTACAAAGAGCATCAGTAGACCAGTTAACTTGCATATACTGTGCTGACACTCTTGAAATAAAAAGACTTACCCCGGGTTGATAATTAAATGAAGGAACACTAGATTTGTCACAAAAATTCACCTCTATCCGACCCAAAATTTTGGCATCGTTTCCAGGGAGAGTGCTGAGAGTTATCTCCTTTAATTCATTCTTTTTCCATTGCTGTAAGGAATTGGATATTGAAAACAAAAGGTAAGAACCTGCGTGTCGGTAAGCAACATGCTTTCCCTTTAGCCCTCCCACCACCAAACTGTACAAGAACCATAGGATAGACGCTCTTGTTTTATGCCTAAGAAAAAGATAGAAGCAACCCAAATCAGTCACAACCACAACCCAAAGGACCGGTGATCCTTGGGAGGACAACATACATAGACGAAATCATTAAGAAAGCTAAATCTCAAGCATCTATAGGACTGAAAAGTACTTCCATCCAAAATCCTAACATACCCCCTCGGGCAGCAGTCTCACCATCTGTAGCCTACGTCGAGATTCACAGCAAGACAGAGGGGTTTGAGCGAAGCCTACAGGCTGCCATTCATCAAAACATTTACCTTTCAAAAGAGGGAGGCTCTTGAAATTTGCAAGAAGGCAGGGGAGAAACTAGTGGAGAAATTCACATAGAGATTCCTAAGTCCCCTGAAGAAGTAATCGAAACAGAACTTCTTAGAATCCCAGATCAGGGAAGTGCTGTAAAACTTCCACTACATTCACCTTCCAAGCCTATTAAAATCTCACCTCCAGATCAAGAAATTCCTGAAGATTTCTGGCACCTCTTTGATCAAATGGAAAATAATCAAAATCATAATCAGAGGAAGACATCAACATTGGAGTACCCCATTGTTGATCATGCTGCCAATGCCCCTATGAAAGCCATTCCCTTGCATAACATCCTCACCTGTCATGGATTAACCACAGAAGATCCTGATGCATTCTTATTTGAATTTGATGTCTTATGCAGAGGATATGATTACACCACCGATCCCCAGAAACTAAAATTGTTTCCCTCCACCTTGAAAGGGACGACTCTCAGCTAGTTCATGGGGTTAGGAGGGAGAACTATAAACAACTGGGACCAAATGAAGAATACCTTTATTACCAAATACCAAGACTATTGTCGAACCCTAGACCTAAAAGATGGAATCTTTAACATGACTGCAAAAGACAATGAAACATTAGAGGAATACGTAGAAATATTTCAATACAATATACAAAGATCCCCATATACTACGTTGTCCAAGGAAATTTTGAAAACCACAATGCTTAAAGGGATGAAGGAGGAATGGGTTGAATTACTTAACATAATGGGAAAAGGAGATATTTATCAGGAATAATATGACGAGATTATCTCCTTATGTATTAGATGCTCCCAGGGTAGCTCACGTAATAGACCTATTGGGCGTGATCTTAAGCAGACTAGTGGCAATGTAACTAGGGAAGAATTTGGAAATATTTTAGAAAACTTCAAAACCGACATCTTGGGCACTTTGACCACAAAAATTGATGTTCTGCAAGCCAAACAAAAACAAGCAATAACTAAACAAAATCTGGCCATATTCTGCCCAAAATGTCGGAAGAAGCATAGCCAAAGGGAGTGTCCTTTAAACATGGTCTAGATATGTGCTATCTGCACTAAGGATCATGCTACGGACCAATGTCCTTCACTCCCTGAGTTGAAAGCCATCTACAAAGAAGCATAAGAAGAAACAGAACAAGTCTATTTAATGAATCAGCGTCGGAAATGGCAGGCACAACCTGGCATACCACAAGACCTACCTCACTACTTTCTATTGCCCCAGTGCCACCCAAAAAACCTTGCAACAACTTGGCAGACTCAAAACCCCTTCCCAACTTGGCCAAACCAAACCTTTCCTATCCCACCTTGGCCTACGCAAAATCCATCAGGAATTAACTGGCAAAAATTCCCTAGTTATCCCCCTTATTAGCAGAATATCCCTTATCAAAACCAATGGCCAAACCCTCCTACTCAAAACAAAAATTGGAACTAGCAACGACCTACGGGGATGGGAAATTTACCGACAGGAGCAGGAACCCAACAATTACCAGCTCCCTACCCTATTCAGCATAACCAGCAGCCTATCATACGACCTCAATTACCAGCCCAACCCAATCCCAATCCCAATAATATACCAGTTCAATTAATTCAGATCATAGAGGATCCAAAACCCAACAACGAACAAAAACAATGTAACAAATTGAGGTTAAGATCGGGACGTACCATATTGCCCGTAGAGGCCCCAACTCCACCCTAATCCCAAATTGAAACATCCACAGGGCCTAGCTCAACAAAGATAACAAAAATAGGTAAAGACGAGGAAACAATTGAACAACAAAGAACTAAAGATCTTAAAATAGCTCCACCACCATTTCCTAAGAGATTAAACCTACCCAGACCTATAACCAACTCAGAATTTGACATCCTGGGGGAATTAAGAAACCTTTGTGTCAAAATTTCTCTTCTGCAGGCCATCCAGGACATTCCCATCTATGCAAAAACAATCAAGGAGTTATGTTGAAAAAAACAAGTTAGGAAAACAATGGCTGCACCTACCGTTCATGTAGTAGGAACTCTGTCTGACTTATTGTTATGTCGAGAACCACCTGTGAAATATGAAGACCCAGGAAATCTCATTGTAACCGTACAAATTTCTGGACATTCATTTCCAAACACATTAGTTGACTTTGGGGTAGCCATCAACATCCTAACTACAGGAGCTTGTGAAAAACTAGGCATATCAGCCCTCGAACCTACAGCCACACTCCTGGAATTAGCTAACAAATTTGTTATTAAACCAGAAGGTATAGTGCAAGACATTATGGTCTCAGTAGACTCATGGGAATGCTCTGCTGATTTTTTAGTTATTAATCCAAAAAATAGGATGGAAGGGCGCCCATTGATTCTTGGGCGGCCTTGGCTGGCCACGACATATGCTTACATAAGCTGCCAAACAGGCAGCATGACTATCACTAGAGGCAATTCTGTAAAAAATATTGTAATTTATTTTCCTGCCAAACCAAGTCTACCCACAATAAAAATTCACAAACACCCAGATACATATTGGGAGAAAAATATCCGTCCACCCCTCACACTAGTAGAGGCTCTCGAATTTAAAGATCAAACTGAAGATGATTTGATTAGTAACATTATGAATCAGCCTCCCAAAACTGAAAATTTGAAATTCCTAATGATGAAAACCATCCTCGAGCATGAAGGGAAAGAAAATCCTGTGACAAAATTTGATACCCAATATAATCCCACAACCACTGTTTGTAATAGTATACCTATTGAAATCGAACCAGGTAAGATTTTGAATATTAACAGTAGCCTGGATGACAACCAAAGGCAGAAACTTGTAAAAATCCTTAAGAAATACCAGGGTGCATTTGTGTGGGATTACCAAGACATGAGGGGCTTGGACCCACAGTTGTGCACGCATCATATCTATACTGATAGAGAGACTTGACCTGTTAGACAACCACAACGAAGACTGAATCCCCATTTAAAATAAATTGTAAAAGAAGAACTCCAAAATCTTTTAGATGTAAATTTTATTTATCCTATCTCAGACAGCAAATGGGTCTCCCCTTTGGTGGTCATCTCTAAAAATAATGGGAAGTGGAGGATCTGCGTAGACTATAGAGAATTAAATAAAGCAACTTAGAAATATCATTTCCCCCTTCCCTTTATTGACCAAGTCCTTGACACATTAGCTGTAAAACGATTTTTTTCTTTTCTTGATAGATTCAGTGGATACAATCAGATAAAAATAGCCCCTGAAGTTCAAGATAAGACAACCTTTACCTGCCCATGGGGCACTTTTGTTTATAGAGTGTTATCGTTTGGATTATGTAATGCTCCAGCAACATTTCAAAGAGCCATAATTAGCATTTTTTCTGATTTAATAAATGAAGGACGTGAAATTTATATGGATGATTTTACACCCTATGGGGAAGATTTTGAACAAGCACTAGAAACATTAGACAAGGTATTAGAACGATGTATTTCTACTAGATTGTGTCTAAGCAACGAAAAATGCCACATGATGATGACTGAGGGGGTAATCCCATGCCACTACATTTCTGCAGCAGGAATACAGGTAGACCCAGCTAAAATAAAGGTAATCTTTCTGTTGGCCACACCCTGTACACAAACAGAGGTACATAGTTTCCTGGGGTATGCAGGATATTATCGCAGATTTATAAAAAAAATCTCACAGATAGCTGCACCTCTGTATGCTTTAAGTGGAAATTTTGAATTCTAGTGGACTGAAAAATGTCACACTACTTTTATAGAATTAAAGAAGCTGGTCTCCACTACACCAATCTTGTGAGGTCCTGACTGGAGACTCCCCTTTCATATCTCTTCCAATGCATATGATACAGCAATAGGAGCAGTCCTTGGCCAAGAAGAATACAGAAAACCATATGCTATTTATTATATTAGCAAAAATCTTACTCCCGCCGAACTAAAATACACAGTAACCGAGACATAGTTCCTGGCTATAATTTATGCTATCAATAAATTCAGGCACTACCTAACGGGATATCAAGTATTCCTATACACTGACCACTCTGCTATCAGATATTTAGCGAATAAACCGATCACGAATGGAAGAATAACTTGCTGGCTACTATTATTACAGGAATTCGATATAACAATCAGAGACCGTCCAGGGAAGGAGAATGTAGTCACAGACTTTCTGTCAAGAGTCCCCAAAACAGATGACACATTAACAATTGACAATCAATTTCCTGACGAGCACCAGTTTGCGGTAGCAGTCAAAACCCCGTGGTACGTAGATGTGGAAAATTATCTGGCAGTTGGGAACCTACCCAAACATTTGAAAGCAAAATAACGGAAGTTAATTGTGCAACGCAGTTCACGATTCTCCTAGATTGAAGGATACTTATTTCATATAGGGGTTGATATGCATATATGCTGATGCATAAGGGAAGATTAAATCCATGACATCCTACGCGCCTATCATGACGAACCCTGTAGTGGTCACTTCGCAAACTAACAGACGGGACATAAAATGTTGCAATTAGGCTATTTTTGGCCTACGATTTTTAAATATGCAAAGAAGTACGTTCAGTCCTGCGATAACTGCCAAAGGATGGGTCGTCCAAGCCAAGCCGATGAAATTTCGTTGCAACCACAATTGGTGGTAGACCCATTTGAACGATGAGCGTTGGACTTCGTTGGGCCATTTAATCCGCCATCAAACCAGAAAGCCCACATATTAGTTGCCACAAATTATGTTACCAAATGGGTGGAAGCAGTAGCTTTGCCAAGAGCCATGAAAGAATCAGTAATTAATTTTCTCTTTGAACTATTTTTACGATACGACCTACCAAGGGAGGTGATAACCGACGTGGGAGCAAAATTCATAGGCAATAAGATCATATCTACCTTAAAAAATCACCATGTCATTCACAGAGTTATGTCTCCTTACCACCCACAGGAAAACGGACAAGTCGAAAGCACTAACAAAGTCTTAGAGACAATCCTTACCAAGACAGTAGTAGCACACCGTTGGGACTGGGCCACTAGACTGCCATAAGCCTTATGGGATTATCGAACAACCTGGAGAAATACCACTGGATATTCACCATATCAACTAGTATTTGGGAGAGAACCTATCTTCCCTATTGAGTTCGAAATTAAAACACTGAGAACAACCAGGAAGTAGGGTTGGACTTAACAGATGCTCAAACTAAAAGACTTCAACAAATAAATGAACTGGATGAAATCGACTGCTTGCCTTACAAATCACAATGATCATTCAACAAAAACGAGCCAAGTGGCATGACAACCTAATAAAAAATAAAGTATTTCAAAACGGAGATTGGGCACTTCTATATGATTCTAGATTCCAAGACTTTCCAGGAAAACTGCATACAAGATGGCTTGGTCCATATGATATTCAGGAAGTGCATAGCAATGGTACCCTCACTTTGACCACGATAGACGAATCTGGCTCAACATTTTGAGTTAACGGACACAGAGTACGCCTCTATCACAAACCTCTCATGAAGCAATATTTTTGTCAATAGGCACGAGAAGATCCCACCATCCAATTTGTGGCGCAAGGGGGTGAAAACCCCACAAACTCAAGTACATGAGAGGTTTGACACCATCACTTGTAAATTATGTATATAATTGTATATTCGTCCCATTTGCAATCGATTTTTCATTATAATATTGTGTTGTTTTCAGTTTCTTACTTTGTTGTTCATTTTATGAACAGTTGCTGTTCAATTTTTGAACAGCAGCAGTTCAATCGAATTGAACAAGCTTTTGTTAAGTTTTTATGCTTTGTTGTTCAGTATACGAACAGTTTCTGTTCAATTTTTTAACAACATCAGTTCAATTGAATTGAATAGATTTTTGTTAAGTTTTTATGTTTTGCTGTTCATTTTATCAACAACTGCTGTTCAATTTTTGAACAGCAGCAGTCCAATCAAATTGAACAGCTTTTTGTTGAGTTTTTAATTTCGTTGTTCAGTTTATGAACACTTGTTGTTCAATTTTTGAACAGAAACAGTTCAACCGAATTGAACAGCTTGTTGTTGAGTTTTTAAGTTTTTTTGTTCAATTCCAGAACAGTTGTTGTTCAATTTCTGAACAGAACCGAATTGAAAAGCCTTTTGCCACATTTTTAACTTTTGTTGTTCAATCCCAGAATAGTTGTTATTCAATTTATGAACAATAGTGGTTCAATCAAATTTTAAATAGTTTCTTTTGCTGCGCTGTTTGTGCTGTTCCATTCGGAAACAACTGCTGTTACATCTTCGAACAAGTTGACTGTTCCTACAGCAAAAATAGCCATTTTTTGAGCATTTTTGAGCATTTTTTGAAAACCTTTCAACATTTTAAAGCATTTTTTCCAAGAAATCTTTAAAATAGTTGCTTCTCAATGTATTAAATAGCCATTCTTTTTTTTGAATAACCTGGAGTAGGGAATGGCACTTGAAAGAGAGAAAGAAAATGGTAAAATTCCAAATATGATGTCTTGTGATACTACAATTTTTAAACAGGAAGTTGATATTATACACACATCAACATAAAAGCTAAAAATACCCATAGTTCGAATATGATATCAAACAATTCAGGACCTTATAATGATATGTATTTTTGCACTATTGGAGTAATATGACCCTACAACATGAAGAAATGGAACACGGGATATTAATGGTATTATTTTTTCTACTTCTTTCACCATCCCTCACTCTTAAGGAGTCAATGAGCCTCCCTTAGCAATCATTGTGTGACATGCAAATCTCAAAAGAGGATAGGGGGTCTCATCACGAGCCAGTCTACCATGATCATAGGGATTGAATAGGTGACATGCCCATTATGGCCACCACACCAGGGTAATGACCTTCTCATATATTAGAAGGAAAGGAGGTCTCATCACGAGCCAGCCTGATCACTCTGTTACAATTCTAGTGAATGGCACTGTAATTATCTGGCTACCATACCAGCATAGTGACCTCCGAATGGATCAAATTGTTAAAATACAAAAGTAAATACTACATTTACATATCTTAAGAGAGGATAGGGGGTCTCATCACGAGCCAACCTACCATGTTCATAAGAGTCTAAGCAATTGACATGCCCATTATGGAAACCACACCAGGGTTATGACCTTCTCACTAACTTGAAGGACAAGAGGTCTCATCACGAGCCGACCAGATCATTTTGCTACAACTCTAGTGAATGGCACCATGATTACCTGGCCACCATACCAGCATGGCGATCTCTCCATCAAGATGATAAAATAACTATTCTCACATAGGGATCATGGCTCATTTTTCGGGTTAAAAAGCAACCTTGTCGAGGCTATGAACGCCTGCTGGAAGAAGTGGCCCTGCTTGTGGTATGAAAGAATGCTTATTTAATAACAAAATACGGTTACATACACCTTGTTTTCCATCTTCCTTACTACAAACCTGTTACTCGAATTAGTGACAATCATGACTTACCATAAGAATAAATAACGAAGAATTGATTACATATTTCAAACTTGGGAAGGACAACGCCAATCAATACTTGATTAAATATTGCTTCCATCATAGCTTTCTAATCATACAAAGAAATCATATCATAATAATGACAATACTATTTTCTCTCATGTCTCGGCCTTCTCCGCACAAGATTCAATCATGAAAACTTTTAAATTTGAGCGTTTGCTGCACATGAAGTAATTACTTAATCGTCAATCCTCCACATGAAAAATCACTAAATTCTGACATCCCCATGCTCGCATTCATCACTGGTCGAATCTCTCCAGTACCTGAGGGCGTGGGCACCCTTTTCTTAAGGGGGAGGGGTGTGATTGGCTTTGATTGGCTTTAATTTGGCAAGCAAGCGAAATCCCTACACAAATCCCGTCAGACTCACGGTAAATGCTAAAATTAAGGCATGGATACTCTTTATACAAAACCAAAATCTCTTTTTCGGTTACACAGAGATCCCAGATGAAACAACAAAGCTAGGAAGAAAGATAACTAGAGGAGAAGAGCATACCAGTCATCGGCGGAAATACTCTTCGAAACGAGTTGTCGAAGTTCCCAATTTCAGAAGCAGCGAGTGCCATTATCCAGTGAGTTGGATGGCTGAAATATGTGCATAGATTACAAGGATACAACACAGAAATTGCAGTAAAATTCTTGCGAAATTTGCAGGACGAGCAAACCAGAGTAAAGGGCCGAACCATACCTGTTACAGAAGAGATCATAGTAGCAGTTTTGGGAATACCAGCACAAGGGGAGAGATGGGCAGAAAAGCATCTACTCCTGCGGGAAGCAATAGCGCTATACCAGGACCCAGACAAACCACTGGAATGAAGGGCTAGAGGGATTTCCCCCGCTTCCTTACACCATCCATGGCAAGAGTTGGCGGTATGCATCCAAAGATTCATAACATGTGAAGGACGTCGGAAAGCAGTAAAACCTCGACAGCTTAAACTCTTAGCTGCACTCAAACAAAAAATTTCAATTAATTTGCCTACCTTTTTAAATTTTGTATTGCATGATACCGTTGTTCGACTAAGAAAAGCTAAGAGGCCCCAATCAGTGGTTAGTCACCAAGGCTTAATAAAGTTAATCATTATTCATGAGCTAGATAGGCAGCATCTAGCATGGCACAATTTTGTCAACCCAGAAGTGCAGGAACCAGAAGTTAACCCAGAAGTGCAGGAACTTGAAGTTAACCCAAAGGGTACTGAAACCGAGCCTCCTAGGGTAAATCCTCTAAAAAGAAAAAGAATTTGAGCCTCAACATCAGATTCAAACAGACAAAAACGGGCCATAACACCCCAGGGAACTTCGAACACCATAGATGGAGCAGAACCATCCCAGTCACCCTTACAATAATTTGAAGAGGAAATGGCCCTAATCCTAGGGCAAATAAGGACAAGCTTCGAATTAAGGAACTCACCAAAAGTAGGGGAGCAAGAAGAATATTTTGATAAAATTGCCTCCCCCAGCAGCTCTAGTCACACTAATATCCTATCCAACCAAGAGGAACTACAAGAGAATGAAGCCCTGTCTCCCATTGATAATTATGAAGTATACAGTGAAGGACAGACAAAATAAATATTGGAATCACAAGCTGATTCAGGTGACACTGTCCTCGTGGAACAAAGTGCACACACAGAGACAGTCCCCTTGTCACCAAGAGGCAACATCGCTCCTCCTTGTCAGGAACCTCATATTGAGGTCAATTCTAAAGAAGTAATTAGAAACACCATTCTATACCTTACCCCTGAGCAAGATAATTCTACTCCCCTGCCACCTGTTGAAGTAAAAAAAATGGAAGAATCAGACATGAGAAAAAATGAGAATTTAAGAAAGACCTGCAAGAAATTGAAGAAGCTGGTGAAACACCTGAAGAAGCAGTTGAAAAGAGAAAGAAGGTTCAGGAAGTCAAAAGCATAAACTTCCATTGTAGGGACCCAAACAGAACCAGCAAATACAATGGAAATTGGAACACAAACCAATTTGACAACCACCACCGAAGCTGGAGTGCAGACAGAAGAAACAAACAACATCGAGACATCCACCCAAACTGAGCAGAAAGTTCTGGAGGAAAAAGGGATCCAAACAGAGGGAGTCCCTGCCTATGCCAATTTAATAGAGATAACTGCTAAACAAAGATTACATAATGAGTTAGTGCAATTATGGCATGAACTAACATAGTATAAGAAGGAGGTAGTGCCATTATAAGAGCATCATGCACTGCAAAAGTTCACTGACCTCTCTCTTACAGAAGATGAGACATTTGCCCAGCTTAGAGGAGAGCAGGCAAAGGTTAAAGTGGTACAAAGATAGGTAGAGCAAGCCAAAGAGCAGATCTCTGCAATTTTCTCTCTGTATGATGTTGCTTTATCGTGTAGGTCACTGGAAACTAACTATGCCCTATTCCTAACAGAGTGGTACCTACTTCTGAAAGTTAAAGCTGTGAGAGCAGGAAAATCCACTTCCTTTAAGACTGTAGAGGAATTTGTCCAATGATGTAAAGACCGGGATGAACAGGTTCAACGCCTCTTATGTGAGCTCTACATGCATAACTTCTTTTTAGAAAACGACATTGACAGCAACCCTGGCCCCTTCATAGGAGATGTACAACTACAAGCTTTCCTTTCATTTGCTAAAAACTAGATCAGGTGGGCCAAAGATTATGGAATCTTTCAAAAAATAGAACATAATCTGGAACTATGGGTCAGGAGAGAGCCTATGAAACCCATGCATTTGATCATCTGACATCAGAATTTCATGAGAAGGTTGGGTGTGAAGTCTAGATTGGGATCTTTCCATAAATATGTCAACGAAAATGCACGAGATTACTTCGAAGACATCCATGAAGCAGCCCTAGAAGCAGCTAAACAACAGTGGATGGCCTCCAGAAATAATGTGAAGAATAGGGAGCCATTCAATTACATGAACTTCAAGGTTGTTGCCTCCATATTTTGTTTATACAGTAGCTTAGTCCATAGCATGAGGCCTACCTGGCTGGGTTGCAAATACCGAAATCCCCTCCTTTGGCTTCCTCCCGAGGAGTATAATCACGATTACAAGTTGCCAGAAGGAGTCACAGGTGCTACCTTTACACTCATAAAAAGAAAGTGAGGCTTCAGAGCACCCAATGAGAAGCCCTACCCCACCTATTCTTTAACACGGTTACATCTTAATCATTTGTTTGCATGAGGATATGCAACAAGGTAAACAGGGGAGTATGTTGGGCCCAGATTAAGGTATGATTTTCACCTTGTAAATACTTCAAATTATATTGTAATTTCAAGAAAATCCCTCTTCACATTAACAATAAAGAATAAAAATCATGAAAATGGGAACAATCAGACTAATGTTTAAAAGGACGGTTTATAATAAGAAATTGACTCTTTTTGTCTTTACCTGCAGGAAACTAGGAATTCCTAAACCAATAGAGAAAGGAAGCTAATCGACGGACACAAGCACACAAAGTCCTAAGCAGTCCCAACGGCCAATAGAAGGCGAACAAGCAGATTGAGTCTAAGAACTCAAACGACAGCCACGCGTAGTGGGCTGTCGTTTGAGATACATTCTCGAAATTCCTGAAGATCGCCTTTAAAAGGGCAAAGAACAGAATGAAAGGGAAACCCGATAATAGAAAAATCCAGAACAGTCTGTCTAATTATATTTTGTAGCATTCCTGGATGTAACAGAGAGTTTTGAATAACCATATTTTGAAGCTTTCTCAGTGATGAGGCTTCTGTAGGTCTGGGCCCAACCTCCAGGAGCTCCACACACGTTTTCATGTTCTGAAAAGTTACAGAATCGATACCTGTGAACTTGGTGCAGTTGTAATACATAATTCCATTTTATATAATTACAGCTCTTCTTCTTTAATGAATCATTGGCAATTGCGTTCGTAGAATAAGACAAGTGCAATCTTGTTCTGATAATTTTTTGCTAATTATGGTTCTTCTGTTGTCATGATAATTGATTTCTAGGCTGTAGGAAGATTGATTTCAGCGTTCTTCATCCCCATGCATTGCGTCCTCTTTTTAGCATAATAAAGAAATTAACCAATTGATCAGTGTTGCTTAATTAAGTCTTACAGAGAACTCCATTGCAAAATTACTTAATTATAGTTGTATGAGTTATTTGACCTATTTCGGTTATATTGCTGTTCATTATTGCTAGCTTAGTTCTATTGTTGTTTCATTATTGCACAACTAGCCATATTGCTTAGTTCTACCGCTATTTCATTATTTTCACATCTAGTCATATTGTTCATTTATACTGCTATTTCATTAGTGCACAGCTATTCATATTGTTCAGTTATACTGATGTTTCATTAGTGCAAAGCTATTCATATTGCTCAGTTATATTGTTGTTTCATTATCGCACATCTAGGCATAATTCTCGTTATACTGCTAGCCATATAGCTGCTTCATTACTGCTTATATCACTAAGTCATTGATTCAATTCAATTCCATTTCTGAAACACTTTAGTTAGACTATTGTTCTTCTTAATTTCATTACTATCATTTCAATTCTTGCTTGATTTATTTAGGATTTTTTTCAGTTTAATGGAAATTTTGTTTTGTTCCATTAGAGAAACACCAAATCCCATTACTCAGCTTTAGGCTAAAAGATCCGTCTCGGGCACCTTCTCTAAGATCAATAGGCTCCAGGAGTTATTAGTTCCTTCTTTACATTAACAAAGAGCATCCGTAGACCAGTTAACTTGCATATATTATGCTGACACTCTTGAAATAAAAAGACTTACCCCAGGTTGATAATTAAATGAAGGAACACTAGAGTTGTCACAAAAATTCACCTCTATCCGACCCAAAAATAACTAGTACAAGTGTGTATAGAATACAATAGGAAAATAGCTCATATTAACATATGAAATTTCCAAACAAGTTAAGGACTTCCACGTACCACCCGACCGTAGATTTTTCGGAACCAAATCCCTCTTTCATCCAATCACCCCCGTGCCATATTCTAATCATGAATGTGGGATCATAAGGGTTAAACTAATAAGGGCTTCCAGAGGCCAAACCACCTCAAACCTCAACCACATTAATCTCACCTATATGGTTGAGAAATCAGTAACATCAACCAAACTGGTCTCTTCCCAAGTTGTCCAGGGCTCTAGGGATTTCATCTCAAACCACAACCTCCAAGTACCCAAGATATTACAGGGCTCGAGAGAACAACCATCTCAACCCATAACCTCCAGGGATCCAATTTGTTTCCGGGCTCCAAATATCTTATCCCAACCCACATCCATAGGGAACCTAAGAACCAATCAAAGAATCCATTTGGGGAATCCAATACACCATGAATATCCAAGAAATGGTAAGGGAAGGTTAAAACCACTGTCAATCCAAGAAAATATCCATGCCAATGAAAACACATAACCAAGGAACCACATGCATATACCATGCATCCAAAAATGAGAAAGGAAATCACAGATGCAACCTGTTACCTGCAAATTATCCTTTTTGTATTTGTTGATACAACCTTCTCTTTTTCTTCCTTGCTTTCCTTTACTTGCTTTCTCCAAATATGTGTGAATGCTAGAATTCTCTAAGTGTGCAAGAGTATGAGAGAATAAGAAAGAGCTAAAATCAAAATTTTCAAAAGATAGCAGTTGATTCTATGATGCCTTTTTATCATTGATATGTCATTTTTCTTAATTTTGTAGAAATTATACAACAAGCATGTATATCATGGATTCAATCTGATCTAACAATGTACTAAAGTTAAATATTGAATCGCTTCTACAAATCAATTGTGGAATTAAAAACACAGCCAAACACATGAAGTAAAGAAGAATTAATCAAGCCACAACACAGATAATTTCCAAGGGAAATATTTCTGCTCAAAACCCCACTATCTTCTATTATATATTCAGCATGGATACATGAACAATTACATAAAAATATTCTCACAAGAGCCCTCTTGTACTCAGCTAATTGTCTCACACTGTCTCAGATAAAACTGACCAATACTTAGCCAATTTACTGCTCCCATACAGCCTGCCTTACTTGCGCAATTTGTGTGGAATGTAATCCCTATTCCATAGGAATTTTGGCCTTCCTAAAGTGTGCAATAATCATGGGAAATCCAATGGGTGTTTGGTTGCATGGGTGTAACCCAATAATCCTACAACTGATAGTTAACTTTCCTTTCAACTAGATCTAAACTGGGTCTCCACTGGAACTGACATGCATGTAACTAATAATAATAAATCCTTAGCTGCATGTGAGATCACTGATTGTGAATTAATTAATATTTAATTTACTTGATATATCACTAGTGTATCAAATGGTTACAACTAGCACAATTGACTTTGATCACGAGCTCAAGCCTGAGCTATGGAAAAAGCTAAAAATTGAAAGTGTTCAAAATCACTTGCAACCTGAATGATCGGATAGGCCTTGTCGCTACGATCTTGGCGCCGCAAACGACACTCAAATCCAACATCGTACGTGAAAGTTATGCAGGTTTGAAGTTTTCAGTAAACTGCAAAAAACTGAGTTGACCAAGTTTGACATTCAAATTGGAAAAATTAGAAAAATAATATTCCTCTTAATATTCCCTAGAATATTAAATTGGGCCAATCTTATTTGGACAAGTGGCATCTTTCTATTCGATGGCAAGTTGACTTGGAGATTTTTGGGCCAATCACGGGCTGCCACGTGGCCCCCAGGCCGGGGAAGAATTGACATGTAAATTTTTTGTGAGTCCACAGGTTTGAACCCCAGACCTCCCAGTGGCTAACAAAGTGCTCCAACCAACTCGGCTACAATTCGTTTCTTAACCCATGAGCATTACAACATGACTTTATACTTGGTTTAGGATTTCGCCATAAGAGTTAAGGGCTTGCCCTGATCATATGATCATGTGCGCATAACCCTAGCCTTAAGGCCTTTAACCCTGGCGGAAAATTGGCAATGGCTAACCGTTAGCCATTAATTTTAAATGTGACCACTTTGAACATTTAATATGTGGAGGTTATGCCAACATTCTATGCGGCGGTCTATGCAGATGGTCACATGACCCGCCCAACATTTATTTCCAGCGGTTTCAGATTCCACCATTTTGGGGTTGCAGTCTGCCATTTAGTAAATTTTCCAAAATTGTCGAGCTTATCTGCAGTTAGCCCACATTTAGTGGGGTTTTTCACTTGACATTGGGTAGAATTTTATTTTTGTCATAAATTCTCTAATATTGGACTAATTTGGATGAAATTTTGGTCAATTTCGACTATTATGAGCACTCTGGAGCCATTGGACAGATTGCAAAGGCAATAGAGGTGTTCTACAACCATTTTTTCTTCAGTGAAGTTTGGAGAGCCATTAGGGCCATTGGGGAAATGGAGCTGTATTGAGTTGTACCTCACTGTTTGAGGTGAACCAAAAACCATTTTCAGCTATTTTCCACCTTCTAAACCTAATGGAAAAGGTTTTAGAACTTTTTGAAGACTTTCAGAGCCACAAACGCTTCAGGGGATTTTGGCGAGCCACGAGGGCCATTAGGGAAATGGAGCTGTATTGAGTTGTACCTCACTGTTTGAGGTGAACCAAAAACCATTTTTAGCTATTTTGGACCTTATAAACCTAATGGAATAGGTTTCAAAACTTTTTGAGGACTTCTAAAGCTCGAAAAGCTTCGCAGGAGTTCAAAGATCCATCAAGGCTTTGCTGAAGAAGGCACTGTAGTTGGTAATTTTTCACTGTTTAGTGTATACGGAAAGACATTTTTATAATTTTAATGTCTTTTGATTCTTTATTTACTGTAATATTTGTCTATTGAGGCACTTTTAAACTTGTATTAGCATTTTGGAGCATTTTAATACAAGAGAACAAGCCAATTTGGGAGGCTTGGTCCAGCAGATGTAGCTTAGGAGGAGTGAACAACTCACCAAATATCTAAGTCATGTTATGCTGAAGTTATTTTGTTGTGTATTTCTGATTTTATATGTTAAACAACAAACTTAATTAACATTTCCTCACACATAAGACTCATAAAACATATCAAAAAAACTTTGTTTAACTTGAAAGACATGGAAAATTTTGCACACATTTAATTAAATGGAAATGGATACTTTGCACAGCATTTACAAATACTTCCATTTTCAGATCAAATTTTAACTCACTTAACTGAGTTAAATTGATTACAACCTGCATTAACTAATGCACCACTTCACTTTGAACTCTGTTACAACTAGAATTACTCTACATGCCTGACCAACTACCCTCAACTCAAAATTCATGAGTTAACTAAGTTTATCACACTCAGTTAACTATTATGTTAGGTCCCTATATTACCAGTATAGCCCCTTATTGTTATTAGTGTAACCCATTTATTGTTATTATTGTACCCTTGTAACCCCCATTTTGTTATTATTGTGCCCTTAAATTATTATTGTTAGGTCGGCTAGGAGTACATTGTGGCCCACTAGGATTACATTATGGCCACATGAATATACATAGAAAAGGAGGTTTATGCATTGTATCATCCAAGAATTTTTCATTCATGTAATGTATTGGGTTCCCCCCTAGAAGTGGCTCATTTACAAGGCGTTGATATCTCTTTTCTTCTATTTTTGGAGCTGGTTACACAACATTTGGTATCAAAGGTTTGGATTCTAGGGTTTCGCTGCTCCAAACAGGTCATCGTGGAATTTGTGCTATAACGTTTTTTCTACGAAGTTTCAAAAGCTGAAATTTTTAGGGTGTGAAGCCAAAATCCTAAGGAAGATCATCTAAAAATTTCAGAGCTTTGTTCGCAATATTTTCGGAGATATGATCTATGGAAGTTAGGTCTTTTTTCAGGCTCCTAAATAGGTCATCGTGGATTTTTCGCTATAACTTTTTTTCTACAAAGGTTAAGAATATGAAATTTCTAGGGTGCAAAGCTGAAATCTTGAGGAAACTCGTCACAAAATTTCAGATTTTGATTCACAATATTGTTGGAGATAGGATATGTGGAAGGTGGTGCTTTTTCAGGCTCCCGAATTTCATCTCAAAGAGGTGATCGTGGGAAAAGTTCAATAACTATCTCTTTGAGCATCGGTTTGGAGTGTTGTAAAAATTAGTCACAAGCACACAGACTGTAGTTGGTTGGATATCAATTTTAGAGGTGAAGGATGAAACAGTGATACGTGGCAAGTCATACAAGTTAGCTCTACTGAACCAGTCCATAATTAGGTCATTGTGGAATATTGGACATAACTTTGTCTTGGAGAATCCAATTCAGGTCAGACCTATGGCATTAAAAAGAAAATTCATAGGGATACTTTAGTGCTGAATTTTAGATATTGAAGAGCTGTAATCATATAGATAATCAAATTTCAATATCAAGCTCCTCAAAAGCAAGAAAAAGGTGTGTATTTTTTTCCGAATTGCATAAGTCTTGTTTGAAAAATCAATTTGAATTGATTCCAAGGGCATATTGTAGAATAGATATCAGTATTGGGTTCTAAAAAATGCCTCGTAAAAATAATTCAACACCCATTAAGCCTTCAGAAGGCTCTACTATGACTCATGAAGATGAAGAATTGCAACATGATCTATCAAAATTACAAGAGCAAATGCACCAAATTTCGCTCTCACAAAGAGAAGCAAAAAATGAAATGGAAGTTTTGAAGAAAGGCGTGGAAGCAAAGATGGATGGTGTGAAGAATAATATGGATGGTTTGAAGAAAGATGTGGAATCTAAGATAGATGACATGGAAGCTGGCATGGAATCTAAAATGGAAAACATGAAGAATGATCTAAAAGCAGACATAGAAGGTTTGACAAAGTTGATACAAGAAATTTTTCCTAATGGTGAAAAGATAGTAGAGGAAACTCATGATGAGAACAAAATAAATGTTAATCGTGATTTCATAAACTCTAATGTTGGCGGAAAGAACCACCATATTCCAAAAATGGATATGAGGAAGTTTGATGGAAAGGATCCTGTAACATGGATACTACAGATGGAGCAATATTTTGATCTCCATAATGTGCAAAACACACAAAAGGTACGCATTGCAACTTTACATTTAGAAAAAATACATTTGTATGGTATCGATGGCTTTGCTCCCGTAAAAAAATTGTCACTTGGTCAATTTTTACAGAGGAAATGATAGCACATTATGAGGATACAAAGAGCAACACCTTCTTTAGCCAATTGATAAATCTCAAACAAAAGGGTTTAGTGGGGGAGCACGTTGAGGACTTCCAAAAATTGAATATAAGGGTAACTGATATTCCAGAGGAACACAGGATTGATCTCTTCATAGGCACTTTAAAGGATAACATCCAACATGAAGTTCGCATTTTGGAACTTGATTCATTGGAGAAGGCATTCAGGTTGGCAAGAAAAATTGAATGTAAAATTATGGCGACAAGGAAGCCTACCACTCACTTCTATAAAGAAGGAAGTGTTTCTACACCTAGATTTCCACAACCTACCAGGTTGACACCACAACAATTGGAACAAAAAAAGAGAAAAAGGGCTTTGCTATAGTTGTGATAGCAAATACACTAAAGGTCATAAGTGTGCTAAGAAGAAATTATTTTACATAGATTGTGAAGAAGAAGAAGAAGAAAATGAACAAGAAGAGGGTATACACCAGGAACCAGCCCTAGAAGAGGAAGAAATGAATCTGACCATATCGTGTAATGCACTAGCAGGCATTACCACTCCTCAAACTCTCAAGATAGAAGGACATATCAAGAAGAAAAAGGTAATAGTGTTGATCAGTTCAGGTAGCACCCATAATTTTATTCATTGCAAGGTAGCCAAGGAATTAAATTGTTTCCTATACCCAGCACCAGAATGTCAAGTGATGGTGGCAAATGGAGGAACTATAAATTGCTCTAGAAAATGCCATAATATCAAGCTAACCATGGGGGAGTATGTATTGACTAGTCCAATGCTTTCCATTCCTATGGGAGGTGCTGATGTTGTACTAGGAGTACAATGATTACAATCTTTGGGGACGATAGCTTTTAATTTTCAAGAACTTTTCTTGAAATTTTTTTCAGAAGGAAAGGAAGTCGAATTACGGGGTATTGAAGGGAAGCCAGGAAGGATAATAAGCTCTAATGTCATGACAAAGCTTATAAAGAAAGAACAACGAGGCGTAATTGCACAATTATGCTCACTAGAAGTTCCAACATCAAAATCATCTATTTCTGCAGATCTCCAACAAGTCTTGGACAATAATTCCATGGTGTTTGAAACTCCCAAAGGACTCCCACCTATTCGTGATCATGATCATGCTATTCATTTGATTCCAGGAAGTGTTCCTCCAAACATCAGGCCTTATAGATATCCTTACGTCCAAAAGAGCGAAATTGAACGTATGATTGCAGAAATGTTAGAGGAGGGTATAATTCAACCTTTTCAAAGTTCTTTCTCTTCCCCTGTAGTATTGGTACATAAGAAGGATGGATCATAGCGAATGTGTCTGGATTATAGGGAGCTCAATAAGCTCACCATTAAAGATAAATTTCCCATTCATATGATCGATGAATTATTGGATGAATTACATAGAGCAATTTATTTTACCAAGTTGGATCTTCGTTCAGGATATCATCAAATTAGAATGAAGGCTGAAGATATTCCAAAAACAACATTTCGAACTCATGAGGGTCATTATGAATTTTTGGTCATGCCTTTTGGCCTTACCAATGCACCTTCTACATTTCTAGGGTTGATGAATTCCATTTTCAAACCCTTCCTTAGAAAATTTGTGCTAGTATTTTTTGATGATATACTAATCTACAGCAGGTCTTGGAAGGATCATGTTGAACATGTTGACAGGGTGCTCAAACTATTGCAGGAGAAACAATTATATGCAAAAACATCCAAATGTTTCTTTGGAGTACGAGAGGTGGAATATCTGGGTCATATTATATCTCACGAGGGTGTTAAAGTAGACCCTAAAAAAATTAAATCCATTAAGGAATGGAAAGTCCCCACGACCATAAAGCATTTGCGAGGATTTCTTGGGTTAACAGGGTATTATCGCAATTTTGTTAAGAATTATGGGAGAATAGCAGCACCTCTAACAACATTATTGAAGAAAGATGCATTTTCATGGACTCCTGAAGCAACTAAGGCCTTTGAACATCTTAAAGAGGCAATGTGCCTAGCACTGGTCTTAGCTACGCTAGACTTCACAAAAACCTTTATTGTGGAATGTGATGCCTCAGGAAATGGAATTGGTGCAGTTTTAATGCAGGAAGGAAGACCCATTGCTTTTGAAAATCGTCCAATCAAAGGAAAGTATTTACAGAAACCTATTTATGAGAAGGAAATGTTAGCAATACTACATGCACTAAAGAAATGGCGAACTTACCTAATGGGAAGACACTTCAAGGTAAAAACTGATCATGATAGTCTTAAACACTTTTTGGAACAAAGACTATCGTCAGAAGAGCAGCAAAAATGGGTCACAAAGATGTTGGGTTATGACTTTGAAATAATCTACAAAAAAGGAAAGCTTAATGTGGTTGCAGATGCACTTTCAAGAAAGAATGAAGAGGTGGAAGCATTGCTTTGTGCCATTTCTATTATCCAACCAGATTGGATAACCAAAGCAAGAGATGAATGGAAGAAGGAAAAAGATGTATGGGCACTCATTCAAAAGCTGCAGCAAGATCCTAGTACATCTAATACATTTAGTTGGAAAAATGATTCCTTATGGTACAAAGATCGCTTATATCTTTGTAAGAATTCCCAACTAAAGCAAAAGATTCTTTTGCAATTGCACACTTCTGCTTTATTAGGACACTCGGGATTTTTTAAAAATTACCACAGGGTGAAGAAATAATTTTTTTGGGATGGCCTTAAATCTGATATTCAAAATTTTGTGGCGGAATGTTTGGTTTGCCAGCAAAATAAAGTTGAGACAATTAAGACCCCAGGACTTCTACAACCTTTATCCATTCCAAGTCAACGTTGGGAGGAGATTTCAATGGATTTTGTCACAGGTTTACCTAAGTTTGAAGGAAAGAGTGTCATCATGGTGGTAGTTGATAGAATTACCAAGTATGCACACTTTTGTGCATTATCTCGTCCATTTAAAGCAAGTACAGTTGCTACTACATTTATGGACAGAATTCAAAAGCTACATGGAAGCCCAAGGTGTAGAAATTTGCTGAATAATGATTAATTATCCACCGAGACTATCCTGGTCACATACTATTTGAATTTATATGCAACACATAATCTCTTCCACTCAGATCAACTCAGATCATCACACATGCGGAAATAAAATCAAGTGATAACACATCAAATCATCATACACATTAACACAGTATGTATGGGGAAAGCTTATAGCTGAAAACCCTGCAGCTATTGTGTATATTATAATGGATAAATCAAGTAACAAACTCATTACAATACTCCTCACAAGTACTCAGTACTTTCTCATACAGTTACTCACAATCTAGCTAAGTTTTGAACAGGTTACTGGTTCAAAACTCACCGCCAATTGCCTTGCCTCTATTGCGTGTTTCAATGCTATGGGATGGCCTCTTTATATAGATAAACCACCAGCCTGAACTACGCAATCCTCATGGGCTCACTCCACCTATATGTGTGTTGCAAATAGCAACAGTATAGTCACAACTGATAGCTAAGTCCACCCTTTCATCTACCTCTTTCACTAGTCTCCACTGAACTGATCATACACTGTAGTGAACTGATGTGTTCTTGAGTTTAATAATGAGTTACTAATTAATGAATTAAATAAGATTTAATTCACTCCACTCATAACTAATTGATTAGCTAATTAAACTAATCTCAATCAGTTCAACTAAAATAAACAGAACACAACTCCACTAGCTTTCCCATTAACTCCTCCAAACTTCTGCCACTGAAGTCCAACTGAAGTCAACCATGCATGATGCCATCAAACCCTTGGGAACCACATGATTCCTCTTTCAGTTGCATGAGCCACTTCTGTAGCTCGAACTGAAGTGCTCCAAGAGAGTAAACTGTTGTTTAGAGTCTAAATATTATTAAGGGTAAATAATATTTGACTTCCCTGTTTTAAGGAGAGGCAGTCTAAAAATAGACTTCGACCTCTTTGACCTCAAAAAATAGAGTCTCATATATTTTTACCAACATGACACATACTTCAAGAATCTCAAACTGGAATCCCCGAACCATGCTCCATATGTCTAAAAATAGATTTTGCGCCAGAATTTGCCTGCGGGCCCACTTAGTGAAGGCGACTTCATTTCACTAAGCTCCATCATCTTGCTGCATTTTCAACACTCCCTCTCAACAAGATATGGATTATATGCAACCCCTATCCTGCCTCTGTGGAATTCGAACTTGCTCCTGGTGAGCGCCTTCGTCAGGATGTCGGCATCCTGATCCTCCGTGGGAACATATGAAAGCATCATGATTCTCTGCTGAACACAATCTCTGATATGATGGTACCTGATGTTGATGTGTTTGGACCTATCATGAAATACTGGATTAGACGAGAATTTAATGCAACTCTGGTTATCACAGTAGATCACTGTAGGCTCCAAATGCAACCTGAACAAACCTGCGAGGATCTTCCTCATCCAAATAGCCTCGCATGCAGCCAAGCTAGCTGCCATGTACTCGGCCTCTGCTGAACTGAGTGCCACGGATCTCTGCTTCCTGTTGTACCAGGAAACTGCTGTCGACCCAATGCTGAAAACTCCTCCACATGTGCTCTTTCGGTCTGTTGGACTCCCTGCCCAATCTGCATCAGTGAAGCCAGAAAGCTTTGCTCCATCCTCCTGTCTGTACCATAGATCATATCCCGATGTGCCTCTAGTATAGCACAATACATGCTTGCCTGCCTTCCAAAAGAGCTTGGTAGGCTTAACCATAGCTTGTGAAAGCTGGTTAACTGCATAGCATATATCGGGTCGTGTATTGACCAGATACATAAGCGACCCCACCAGCCTTCGATGAGCAGTGTCAAATGCCATCCCGGCCAGTATCTATGTTGTCAACACCGGAAGAGGGTGTCAGGCTTGTGGCCATGTTGAACCTCTCCAGAATCTCTCGACCTGCCTTGCTGACTCGTGATCCTCGTGCGCTTCCAATCTCAAAGTAGAAATAATGAAGGAGGCCCAAGTCCTTCATCTCAAACTCCCTAGCAAGATCCTCCTTGCATGAAAGTATCAGCAGCTCATCACCTGTCAAATTCAGATCATCTACATACAGTACAATGATCAGCAACTTCCCCTCCACCACAATCTGGTACAGGTTAGGATTTGTCTCACTCTTGGAGAATCAGGCCGGGGTGAGTAGTACAATCTGTCAGGTGTGCCAGCACGGTGCTTTTCATCCCATACGGTGCTCAGCCAAGTCTGACACATGTGACTAATTGAGATCTCGAAACCTTCAGGCTACTCTATGTACACCTCCTTCTCAATGACTCCGTTGAGGAACGCAGTCTTCACATACATCTGAAGAATGTGCCACCCCATCTGCGCTGAGAGAGCAAGGATCGTCCATATGGAAGAGTACCTTGCGACAGGTGCAAAAGTCTCCTCATAGTCAATCCCCTCGTCCTTTGAAAAAGCACGAGCGACAAATCTGTGTGTGCTTCTCACATCGTCATTTGCTTCACCTTGTAGATCCATCGCGAACCCACCACTGATTTCCCAACCGGTCTTGGGACAATCTCCCATGCACTGTTCTTGACGATCGAATCATATTCTTCGATCATGGTATCAACCCATGCGGGTTCCTCCACAGCGTCCTCAAAAGAGGATGGCTCGGTCACAACACATTGACTCACAAGAGCCATGTATCCAGTGTACCGATCCGGTGACTGTCTCTGTCTGCGCTGTGCTGTAGGTGGTCCTACAACCTTCTCTGCATCCCGAGCCAGTCGCTCAGCTTCTGCAGTGCGCATGCGCCCTCTGATGGTTGGCGCTGCCTGGGTGGTTTCTTCCACCTCCTGAACCTCCTCTTGTGGCTGATCCACATCCGGAAGCTCCTCCTTAGGAACTAACAGCTCCTCATCTGCATGCAAGTGTAGCTCCCTCTCAAGAAAACACTGCATGGCTTTCTCCTCCTGAAATTTTATATCCCATCGCACAATAGTCTTGCGACTGTTTGACAAATATACCCGGTAGTTGTGAGGTGTATCAGTGTACCCCACAAATATTCCAACCTCAGCAGTTGGATCCAGCTTCCTTCTCGCATCCTTCGTCACATGCATGTAGACAGGAGAACCAAAAATCCGCAAATGGGAAATATCAGGCCTCTTGCCAGAATAAGCCTCCTCTGGTGTACTCATGCCAAGAACCTTGTGAGGACAACGGTTCTGCACATACACTGCTGTATTGCATGCCTCATCCCACAAGTGAAGGGGTAGTGCAGTCCTGCAACATCGCCGAAGTACACTTGGCTGCCGTTGCATTATTACTTTCCGGCCACCCCGTTACTGCTGTACATTGCAGGGTGCGATGAGCTGCTCTCCGTCCCATACATATGCAGAAATCACAGGTCGTGGAGATGAATTCACCACCATTGTCGCTCCTTAGAGCAATCACCTTCTTCCTCGACTCCTTCTCGACCAGTGCCTTAAACTCACAGAACTTCGCGAATGTATCGCTCTTCTTCTGCATGAAGAAGATCCAACACTTTCGAGAGAAATCATCAACAAAAATCACGTAGTACTTGTGCTTTGCTGTCGAAGCAACTGAGAAAGGACCACACACGTCTGTGTGAACTCTCTCAAGGATCGTCGTGGCGCGACTATCTCGTAGAAAATTTGAAGCTTTCATACTTCCTAAGTACACCCCATGCCTTTGATGTTGCGCAAGAGTGCCCTTAGGAAGCCCCGATGGCAGAAATCGCTGAGAATCTTCAAAGCTCCATGGTGAAGGTGGCCCAATCTCACATGCCATGGTTCGCCTCATCATCTGACTCACCACTTCTCCTTGCATGCCATGGTAACGAAGCTGTCTACACCCACCATGAGCGATAAAGGTTTTGAGTAGAACCCTGTCTTAAAGGGTCTCTCCGGTAGTCTTCTTGCGCGGAAGGATTTTCGTTCGGCGAGGCCACATCATACCCCCTTATCCTCCAACATCACCACGAGAGATCAATTTCTTCAATCTGGGTACATGCATGACGTCCTTAGGTACAAAGGGTTTACCGGAGACTCCTCTAAAAGGATATCGTCAAATGCCGATGCATATCTACCATCATCGCCCATCTCGTGTGCACGCCCAGATCTTTGTCTCCCGGATACCGAGAACCCAAATCTGGGTCTCGTCATCGTGAGCCAGCGCACGGCTGTCCAAGAACCATACCGATCCCATCACACTTGAAACCAAGCATGCGATCAGTGAAAAGTCAAGCTCGAACTGTGAAGCCAAAGCTTCTCCATCTGCAGATCTTCCCGCTTGCTTGTTCTTCTTCTTCTTTGGACAATTGGTAGCATAATGTCCGTGATCATGGCAGTGAAAACACTTCACTTTCGCCATATCTGCTTCTTACCCTTTGCACCAGAATGAGAGGTTTTCTTACCCTTCCCCTTCTTTGCTTTGGCCACCAAAGCGCAGTTTTCTTCATCAGCTCCCTTTGATGAAGATCCATCTCGAGTAGTCCTCCTTATCTCCTCCTGCATGAGATACGCCCAAAGGCGCTCCCATCCTGGCAGCTTCTCCCGACCATTGACACTATCTTGATATGAGTGCCAAGCCTTCGGAAGACCAAGGAGAGCCAGGTCGACCATGTCCTCGTCTTCGACAGTCACCCCCACACTTCCCAGCTCATCTCTGCACTAAGTGAACTTCGTGAGGTATTTGGCGATACTGTCGCCCTTCTCCATCTTGATGTTCCTGAGCTTATCTTTGAGCGCCAGCTTCCTTTGGTCACTCTTACTCTGGAATAGATCCGTCAAAGCTTTCCACATTAAATATGGAGTAGCCTTTCCATGCAGGGTGGATACAATATGATCCTTGACGCCCTCCAACAGGATCCTTCGACACTTCGCCATCTTCTTTTGCCATGCATCGACTTCAGCTGCATCAGTGGGCTTTTGGACATCCGTATCTATGAACTCCTTTAGACCATTATCTTCTAATACTTCTTCCATGCGATCCTTCCATGCAACATAATTCGAACTGCCTTCAAGAGCATATTCGAGTCGCAAACCGTTGAAAGACATTTTCAACACTGGCACCAAGAAAACAAAACTGCTGCAAAATTTCGAATTCACCTCAAATCTCAGCCGCTCTAGATCATGAGAACAAATTGTTCTGGCACGGAAGATCGACATTTCAGGGGCGTTTACCAGACAACACTGCTTTCGAAGGGGGGTGAAGGCTACACGGCCCGCATACGGACTACGCTCTCTAGAAATAAGTTTGTAATGTTGTGATGATACGTACGAACTGTTGCTACGATGCTGTGTAGAAATTTGCTGAATAATGATTAATTATCCACCGAGACTATCCTGGTCACATACTATTTGAATTTATATGCAACACATAATCTCTTCCACTCAGATCAACTCAGATCATCACACATGCGGAAATAAAATCAAACGATAACACATCAAATCATCATACACATTAACACAGTATGTATGGGGAAAGCTTATAGCTGAAAACCCCACAACTATTGTGTATATTATAATGGAGAAATCAAGTAACAAACTCAGTACAATACTCCTCACAAGTACTCAGTACTTTCTCATACAGTTACTCACAATCTAGCTCGGTTTTGAACAGGTTACTGGTTCAAAACTCACCGCCAATTGCCTTGCCTCTATTGCGTGTTTCAATGCTATGGGATGGCCTCTTTATATAGATAAACCACCAGCCTGAACTGCGCAATCCTCATGGGCTCACTCCACCTATCTGTGTGTTGCAAATAGCAACAATATAGTCACAACTGATAGCTAAGTCTACCCTTTCATCTACCTCTTTCACTGGTCTCCACTGAACTGATCATACACTGTAGTGAACTGATGTGTTCTTGAGTTGAATAATGAGTTACTAATTAATGAATTAAATAATATTTAATTCACTCCACTCATAACTAATTGATTATCTAATTAAACTAATCTCAATCAGTTCAACTAAAATAAACAGAACACAACTCCACTAGCTGTCCCATTAACTCCTCCAAACTTCTGCCACTGAAGTCCAACTGAAGTCAACCATGCATGATGCCATCAAACCCTTGGGAACCATGTGCTTCCTCTGTCAGTTGCATGAGCCACTTCTGTAGCTCGAAGTGAAGTGCTCCAAGAGAGTAAACTATTTTTTAGAGTTTAAATATTATTAAGGGTAAATAATATTTGACTTCCCTGTTTTAAGGAGAGGCAGTCTAAAAATAGACTTCGACCTCTTTGACCTCAAAAAATAGAGTCTCATCTATTTTTACCAACATGACACATACTTCAAGAATCTCAAACTGGAATCCCTGAACCATGCTCCATATGTCTAAAAATAGATTTTGCGCCAGAATTTGCCGGCGGGCCCACTTAGTGAAGGCGACTTCATTTCACTAAGCTCCATCATCTTGCTGCATTTTCAACACAAGGGTTATTGTGAGTGACAGAGATCCCATTTTTACTGGAAATTTTTGGACGGAGTTATTTTCTTGTTTGGGTACTCAATTAGCTGATAGCTCATCTTATCATCCTCAATCTGATGGTCAAACTGAGATAGAAAATAAATGTTTGGAAGGATATCTTCGTTGTTTTGTATCTGATAAACAAGCACAATGGGTCAAGTGGTTACCTCTCGCTGAATGGTGGTATAACACTTCCTTCCATACTACAGCAAAGATGACCCCATTTATGACACTCTATGGATATCATCCACCATCTATCACATCATCTTTAAGGGAAAATTTGAAGGTTCAAGCAGTGGAAGATCACATCGAGCATCAACAAGAAGTTCTCCAACTCTTGAAGGATAACCTAAATGTGGCACAAAATCGAATGAAACAACAGGCAGATCAACATCGCAGCGAGAAAAGTTTTGATGTAGGAGATTGGGTATTTTTACGGCTACAACCATACAAACAAATGCCCCTCAAGCAAGCTAAGAAGGATAATAAATTATCGCCAAAGTACTATGGTCCTTACAAGGTGTTGCAAAAGATTGGTACTATGGCATACAAATTGGAGCTTCCTGCTTCTTCACGAGTGCATCCAATTTTCCATGTTTCATGCTTAAAGAAGGTTATAGGTGAAAATCTTCCAGTTCAAAAAATATTGCAATAACTTGATGAGGAAGGAAAGATCATATTGGAACCTGAAGCGGTCATAGAAACAAGAACTCGAAAGCTACGGAATCGATCAATTTCAGAGTATCTCATCAAGTGGAAGAACTTACCCACAGAAGATTCTACATGGGAGGATGAGAATTTTATACAGAAGCACCCAGAGCTACTCAAGCATTGAGGAAAACACTTTTTTGAAGGAGAGGGGCATGTTGAGTCCTATGTGCCAATATAGTCCTTATTGTTATTAGTGTAACCCCTTTATTGTTATTGTTTTTGCCACTTGTAACCCCCATCTTGTTGTTATTGTGCTAAATTAATATTGTTAGGTGGAAAGCTGGACTTAAGTTGTGTACATGGACTCCTATATGTAGGAAAGGAGGTTTTGTAAATTGTATCATCCAAGAATTTTTCATTCATGTAATGTATTGGAGGTTTCCCCCTCGAAGTGGCTTATTTCTAAGGCGTTGATATCTCTTTTCTTCTATTTTTGGAGCTGGTTACACAACATATTACAAGTTATTTTGAGATTATATTACATTTTACTGTCCATCTTAATTAAGGGATAAATAAAATAGACATGCACCAAATTTATCCCACACTAGTGTAGGTGCTGCTAAGACCTGTGGTCCCACACTAGTGTAGGTGCTGCTAAGACATGTGGTCCCACACTAGCGTGGGTGCTAAAATTTCTTTTTGAACTTCAACACTCCCTCTCAACAAGAAAGGGATTATCCTTCACCCCAATACTACCTCTATCGTATTCGAATTTAGTCCTTGTGAGAGCCTTCGTCAGAATATCTACATCCTGATCTTCCGTGGGAATGTACTAAAGTAAAATTATTCTCCTCTGCACACAATCACTGAGATGGTGGTACCAGATATCTATGTGCTTGGACCTATCATGAAACACAAGATTAATCGAGATTTTAATGCAACTCTAATTATCACAATGCATCACTGTTAGATCCATCTGAGAACCAAATATACCAACCAATATCTTTCTCATCCAGATAGCCTCACATGACGCTTAACTTGCTACCATGTACTTTACTTCCGATGAACTTAGTGCCACAGATCATTATTTCCCGATGTACCAAGAAACTATTGTCGATCCTATGTTGAATATCCCTCTCGATGTGCTTTTTTTTTCTGATGGACTGCTTGCCCAATCTGCATCCATAAAGCCTTGAAGCTTCACTCCCTCTATCTGTCTATACCATAGACCATACTCTAATGTGCCCCTTTGGTATCTCAATACATGCTTCCCCACCTTCCAAAAGATCTTGGTAGGCTTAACCATAGCTTGACTCAGTTGGCTAACTAGGTAGCAAATGTATGGTCTGGTGTTCACTAGATACATCAGTGAACCAACTAACTGCTTATAGACAGTAGCATCCACTACCTCTCCAAAAGTAGCATCCTCTTTTCTCCAATTTTTTGGAAGAGGAGTATCCATGGGTTTGGAGCTCTCCATGTAAAACTTACCTAGTATCTCTTTGGCATACTTGCCTTGAGAAACAAAAAGTTCGCCCTCCCGTTGCCATATTTCCAAACCAAGGAAATAATGAAGGAGTCCCATGTCCTTCATTTCGAACTCCCTTGCAAGATCCTCCTTGCATGAGTGTATCAGCTGCTCATCACCAGTCAAAATTAGATCATCAACATAAAGAAAAATAATCAATAGCTTTCCCTCAACCACAATCTGGTACAGGTTTGCATCAGCTTCACTTTTGGTGAAGCCCAGTCCGGTGAAATAGTTGTCTATCCAAGTGTACCAAGCACGAGGTGCTTGCTTCAGCCCATACAGTTCTCTCTTGAGTCAACACACATGCAACTCATTGTCGAATATCTCAAAACCTTATGGATTCTCTATCTACACTTCTTCCTCAATCAATCCATTGAGAAACACAGTTTTCACATCCATCCGATGAATGCACCAACCCAACTACGTTGAGAGTGAAAGGATGGATATAATGGATGATTACCTTGCAACAGGTGAAAAAGTCTCATTATAATCGATCCCCTCGATCTGTGAGAATCCCTAGCCCACAAATCTGGCCTTTTATTTCTCCACAGTCCCATCAGCAGCATGCTTTACCTTGTAGATCCATCTAGATCCAACCACTGATTTGTCGACCGATCTTGGGACAATCTCCCATGCACTGTTCTTGACAATGGAGTCTTACTCCTCCACCATTTCATTAACCCAAGTTTTTTGTTGCACTTCCTCCTGAAAGGAAGATGGTCCAGTCACATTACATTTTCTCATAAGATCCATGTATCTGGTAAACCAGTCTGGAGACCATCTCTGACTGCGTTGTGAAGTAGGGGCTCCTACATTCTATGTAGCATCAAGTATCAATCTATCAAATTATGTGGTGCGCCTTTTTCCATTTCTGATAGATGGCTCTACATGAGTGTTTTCTGCCATTCCATGATCCTCCTCATGTAGTTGCTCCACATATTGAGGCTCATCCTTGGGAACCAAGAGTTCCTCCTCTGCATGCAAGTCTAGCTCCCTCTCAAGGGACAACTGTATGGCTTTCTCCTCATCAAATTTTATATCTCGTCGCACAACATTCATTCTGTTGTTTGGAAAATACACCTGATAGTTGTGGGGCGTTTCAGTGTACCCCACAAAAATCCCGATCTCAGCTGTCGGTTCCAGCTTCTTCCTGGTGTCTTTGGTCACATGCACATAAAAAAATGAGCCAAAAATCTCAAAATGTGAAACATTAGGTTTCTTACCAGTGAAAGTCTCTTATGGTGTACTCATGCCAAGTATCATATGAGGAAAACGGTTCTACACAAATACCGTAGTCTTGCATGCTTCGGCCCATAGATGCATTGGTAGGCCTTGATCATGCAACATCGCTCTTGCTTCACCCACAATCATTCTATTATTTCTTTCAGCGAACCCATTCTGATATGGGTTATGTTAACACCATAAATTTTTTCTAAACTCTAAAAGTTTATCTTTGTTTTAGTCATGGTGTCAAATAGGTCTTGAGTTATTTGATTTTTTAAAAAAGGGTAGGTGATAGGTTTAAAGGTCTTAAAAGCTTAGTTTTCATTTCCAAATAAGGTCTTTAAGTCTCATTTCATGGTTATAAAGTCCCATCATTCATTTAGAAGTCATGATTTTTAACCTTCAGAAAAATTCTCTGCAATTAGCCACAAAACCTCAGTTTCGTAGCACAGTCAGTTCAAAAACCTAGTTTTGCGCTACGAAAGCATTGCTACTTTCATAGTGCATATCGCAAAATTTGCACTAAGTACGCTACGAAAGCGCGGATTCGTTGGAGTGTCATGTCAAAGCATAAAATCTGCAGAATCCGTTAAGTTTTTCATCATGAGTTAGTTAGGGGTCATTTCCAAAACGTGTAACCATTCATACTCATCATTAAAATTGTATAGGTGTCATTTATGAAAATAAATTTCAAATTTGAAGAGTTGATATGCATTACTTAATCTAGTTTTCATAAAAAACAGTGAAGCATACTTGTTTCAAGTTTTTAGCTTATGGTTATCTTACACCAAAGCTATTCTTATCTACCATCAAGCAAGGCTAATTTATTATCATCAAGCGAGGCTAATATTCCTATCAAGCGAGGCTGATCATCAAATTTTGAAGGAAACAGACAGAAATTTCTGAAGGCAAGAATGAAAGAGGAGAAAAAGAATCACAGGTCAGGGCATTGCTTGAGGTCAGAACCTGAAAGCACAGGAGCTCTAATTAAATAAAAAATAGTGTTAGAGGGTTTCATAAAGGCAAGATGTTTGAATTTTTGTGAAAAGCTGCAGGGAGGACACAGTCAGGTAACAAAAGAATTTTCTTTGCACTTCAGTGGTTCAAATACAAATATTGGAATCTTGAATTTGTCAGTGACTCCTGATATTATAGCCTTAGTAATTGAGATACCTAGAGGACAAGAAACATGGTTTAAGGGTTTTAGATTTGACATGGAACCATGCAAGATGTTTTTAAAGCCAGAATTTATAGAGATGGATTTAAATAATGCAATTCCCAGAAGCTGCATTAAATATAGCTATGCTAATTTACTCTTCAATATCCAGAGGTATTTCACACACGAGGGCAGGTACCATAAAGTTTATTCCTATCATTTCAAACTTCTATTACACTTTACAGGTATGATATCTTTAGACTTTCCATTTTTCCTGTATAGAAGCATTGCTAAGATGGCAGATAAGGTTCAAGTGAAATCTGAAGGGTGTGAAACATCTCTGTTTCACCATGGTTTAATCAAACTGATGGTCTTTAATGAACTCCAAAAGATTAATAGAGATTTTTCATCTTTTCTATTTCTATGTGGATTTGGAGTAGAAGCTCAAACTCCAGTAAAAAATCCTAAGGCAAAAGAATCTTTACCAGCAGAATCCAGCAAACCTGTAATTGTAAGGATAAAAAGGTTTGTGAAATTGAAGCCTAGGAAAAAAATAAAAGAACAGGTATAAAAGACACCAGTTTTCATTGTAGAAA